>JAGFNQ010000726.1:0-53230 GCA_024364735.1 Boesenbergia rotunda | reverse complement strand
ATTCTGTTGAGACTAGCATGGGTTATTCTCTAATCAGCTGATTCTCACTGGCTGGTGACATTGGGATGTCCGGAGATAAACATGGATGCTAGTTAAGGGAACTAGTTCATTGGAGTGACTAGCTGTAAAACTTCATATGGTAATCTACATATAGATATGTCAATGAAAGTTCTTACTGCAGCTTATGTGCGATGTTCCTTTGACATGCGGTGTTCAAGTCATCTTGGTCACGGAGACTTATACTTTGACATCTTAAGCAAGCATCTCTAAGGAGGTGTGGACCCAGGATGGTTGGGTATAAGCCGAAGTGCCCGAAGAAGTTTGAACAGCCTACAAAGGATTCACCACTCCTTGCGAGGAGATGTATACCCAAGGCCTATCGTCGGATTGTTACTCGAAGCCTCTGGCCAAAGCATAACATGTTCCGAGTATGAATCTCTAGGAAACATGAGAGTAATTAGAATCCGTTGGACGAGAAAGACACTACTTAGGCTAGGTGTGACGTAGTCAGCCTAGTGGGGACTGACACACACAGACCATGTCCTGAACCAAGTGGGTATAAGATGGTGAAGGGAATGAGGCACGATTCATTAGAGCTGCTGAAGGGTTTCAGAATTATTTCTGAGGTCAACCGTTGATCTTTCGATTAATTGGGGGTCATGATGTACTACTAGGTGCCACTCATGATCGTTCTATAATTGGTTGATTATAGACGGCCAACATAAATCGAAAGCCTATTTAGTCACACGCACTACGAGTAATCCGAGGGATTTAAAATGAGTTAAAAATTGGATTTTCCGATCAAGAGGAATAAGACGAATCTGAGTTAATCAGAGGCGCAAAGGAAGCTTAAAATGGCTAAGTCTTTTGAAGGCTTATTGGGTGAATTAAATGAGTTTAATTCGCGATGAGTTCGGCTCGGTTTGGCCGGCCAAAGAGGGTGCCAACCCTCTTTGGTTTGGCCGGCCAAAGCAATGGGGAGAAACCGATTTATTTGGTTTAATTATTAAAATAAATATAGCGCGATTTGTTTTATAAATTATGGATAAATAAATTTGTATAAAGAAATTTATATAAAGAAATTTATAGAAATTTATTCTTTTTATGGAAATTAAAATGATCCATGGAATGGTTTATTTTAATTTTATAAAATAATTATGAATTGATTTTTCCATAATAAAGAAAATTTATAAATTTCTTGTAAAATTTATTCCATAATAAAAGGAGAGATGTATTTGTTTTATTATAAAGTTAGTTATAATAAAACTTGGCTTAAACGGAATAATTCATAAGAAAATTTATAGGATAAATTTCTTATGAAAAATTCCGTTAAAAGAGAGACTTGGCAAGGGAGAGGCTACTATATAATGGAACCAAAGGCAAGCCTTGAATTCCCAATTGAGTTATCAAGAGATCTAGTAGTTCTCTCCCTCTCTCTCTTATTCTCTCCCTTTCTCTTCCTCCTAGGGCCGGCGCTCCTTGTTCACCCTATGGCCGGCGTCCATCCCACCTAGTGTAACGCCGCAAAATTTCCATTTTAAGTTCTTAAAGTCCTTAGAACTATTTAAAAATGCTTTGGAAATATTCTAGATATTTTTAGGAATTTTTAGAATATTTTTATGGGATTTTCCGAGTCCGTTTAGTATTTTTATTAAAAGAAATAGAGTTTTCGGCAAAAAGTTGCCTGGATGAGTTTTGAACCCGAGACCCCCATGGGATCAACGACTTAAGTTGGTCGGGTTAACCAGGAGCCCCAACAGGGGTGTGCTGAAAGAAAATAGAGAAATATTAAGTTAAGTTATAAAGTTGGACTTAAATACCCTAAGTATAAATAGAAGAACTTAAGTGGTTCTTTTATTTTTGGTTCGGCAACTCCTCCTCCTCCTCACCATCCGCCGACCCCCTCCCCTCTCTTGTGCGCACGCCAACCACACCAAGGCCTTCTCTCCTCTTCTAAGGGGGCGCCGGCCAAGGAAGAAGCAAGGAGGGCGGAGCGTTTCGTTCGTCTCGACGAGAGGAACGCGTAGACGCGAACGGTTCATCGAGATCTCAAGTTTCTCCCGAGCCCTAGACGTCAATTTTGGTTGTAAGTCCAAGATATCAATGTAAGTACTGCTCACCTGCAGTAAGAGGCGGTTTTCCGCAAGTTTTTCCCTTTAGAAAGTTAAAAATGCAAATTGTTCCTTTAGTATGATTTTGCATGTATCTCTAGTTTAATCCATGCTTGTATAAGTTTGATTAAGCACCCTATATGAGGTTAGGGGCTAAGAAAAGTTATGAGAAAAGAAAAGAGAAAATAAAGACAAGAAAAGAAAAGGCCAAGGCCTTAAGAAATCCCCAAAAGTCAAGACTTAGGGATTTGGGCACACAAGGTGCTCGATAAAATGCCAAGGCATTCAAGATAAGAAAAAGTAAGTATTTTATTTTCTAAGGCCAGTACCCGACGTCCAAGGGCGTCGTTAAAGAAATCCAGGTGTCCAATTCCAAGGTCTTGGCCCTGGTAGACCAAGGTCTGCTCTATTAGGATTGGTGGCTCGCTACCCCAACCTTTTAGGGAACGCGCATAAGATGGTACTTACGTCTTAAGTGGATCCAAGTGAGTTATTATTTTCAAGTATATGCTTTAGCAAAGTTTTCTAAAATTTAAGAAAGTTTTCAAAAAGTTAAAGAAAGATTTAAAGTTAAAGAATTGCTAAAGTTTCAAGTTAAGCCAAGAACAAGTAAGTTAAGACTCATTAGTGCTTGAGTATGCATATTTTGAGTTATACATGTTTTGAGTGTTTCTTTTAAGCATAAAAGTATCTCATGTGATTTCACATTGTTTAAAAAGCATGCTTGCACATTTCGAGATTTTGTAAGCTAGATAGTACTTACTAAGCTTTTTGCTTATTAGTTGCATTTCCTCTTGCTGCAGGTAAAGGTAAAGGTAAAGGCAAGCAATTCTGAAGGAAGGCGACAAGGCGGTGCTGAGTGACGTGTGTGTGGTGGCTGACCTTGGAGAGGTCCTTGGGACAAGATGAATAAAAGACTCAAAATACATTTGTTATAGAGTCTTAGTTTAAGTTAGATCATATAGAATTATATTCAAGTAATCGCGTTTTAGATATTTTGCATGACTTAAAACCACAAGTAAAGATTCCATGTCATTTCATTTAGCATACATATCCTTATGATTGCATTGGATGAGTAGAAGTGTGAGTAGTTTTGAATATTGATACTTTGTTGGAGATATTGATGCATGTGCCAAGATAGTGCTAGTTTCCCTTTGAATCAAGTTTTTATTGCTTAAATATGCTTAGAAAAGTTGCATTCACACTTCACAATGCTTTAGTAAGGTTATAGAACATGTATTTGGTGTTATGAATGCATAGGAGTTAAGTTTGATACAAAACTCTAGTTTAAAGTTCATATAGATTTTCATAACTTGATTACTTCCGCAAAAGTCCTAATTTCGAGTTTATGAAGTTGTTTTGAATGGCTAAAATGTTTAGGAAACTAGTATAGAGTATAGAAATGGTGTTGTGTCTTTGGATGGCTTGAAACTATATGTTTGGTGGACTTTTAAGACAAGGTTTCGAATCTGAATTTCAGCTTTTCAGGCGTGCCAGTCGACTGGTTCAGTATCAGTCGACTGCCCTATCGAACAGTAGCTTCTGTTCGATGCATCAGTCGACTGCCAAGAGGCCAGTCGACTGGTGCCGCGCCCAGAAACTTTCTGTGGCCGATACCAGTCGACTGGTTAGGTAGCAGTCGACTGGTATCAATGCAGAGAAGTTCTAGAGAAAGGAAGTGTGCCATTGTATCATGCATGACTATTAAAGTTAGAATATCATCCTTAGATGGATTTAAAGAAAAAAAAAGAAAGTTCCGCATTCTTAGTCGTGCATTAGAGTCAAGAAGTAGACAAGTAACGGTCCGTATAAGGTAGAGAGAAGGCGGGTCGCTACACCTAGGGCTGGCGCACCACCCTCCCCATCCAAGGGTTGCCGTGAGCTATCATCACCAAGGATAAGCCAACCAAGAAGAAGAAGAAGCGGATAGCATCTCCTTCCTTCCCGGAATTTAGATTTCGTTTCTTGGTGGTTAGTTTTCTTTCTTCTCTCTTGATCTTCTAGTTGTGCCTTTAGAGAATCTAGTAGTTCTCGTCGGCACAAAACTTGTGACTTTGCGAAGTCATCCCGAAGAGAACTCGGCGTGGACGCGAATAGAGGCGGAGCTTCCAAGGGACGCTACGGTTGGATCTCGTCCTTTTCTTCGAGTTATGCGAGGTACAAAGTAAATTAGTTTACTTTTCCGCAAAGTTTTAATTTATGATCATGTCCTCACATCATAAGGTTGCATGCTAGATACGTGGTTAAAATAATTTGAGAAATTATTTTATGCTAATTCTTCCGCTGCACGTAAAAATTTAAAATTTTACGAACCCGTATCCTTGTCAACATGCACCCGGTCCCAACAATAAATTCAGATTCGACTTATCGTTTGGCTCAACCAAACTTAATCTCTCTTGATTGAAAAATCCAATTTTCAACTCGTTTTAAATCCCTCGGATTACTCGTAGTACGTGTAACTAAATAGGCTTTCGATTTATGTTGATCGTCTATAATTAATCAATTAATTATAGAACGATCATGAGTGGCACCTAGTAGTACATCATGATTCCCAATTAACCGAAAGATCAACGGTTGACCTCAGAAACAATTCTGAAACCCTTCAGCAGCTATAATGAATCGTGCCCCATTCTCTTCACCATCTTATACCCACTTGGTTCAGGACATGGTCTATGGTCTATGTGTGTCAGTCCCCACTAGGCTGACTACGTCACACCTAGCCCAAGTAACGTTTTCTCGTCCTACGGATTCTAATTACTCTCATGTATTTAAGAGATTCATACTTTGAACATGTCATGTTCTGGCCAGAGGCTTCGAGTAACAATCCGACGATAAGCCTCGGGTATACATCTCCTCGCAAGGAGTGGTGAATCCTTTATAGCTTGTTCAAACATCTTCGAGCACTTCGGCTTATACCCAATCATCCTGGGTCCACACCTCCTTAGAGATGCTTGCTTAAGATGTCAAAGTATAAGTCTCCATGACCAAGATGACTTGAACACCGCATGTCAAAGGAACATCACACTTAAGCTGCAGTAAGAACTTCACTGACATATCTATATGTAGACTACCATATGAAGTTTTACAGCCAGTCACTCCAATGAACTAGTTCCCTTACTAGCATTCCTGTTTATCTCCGGACATCCCAATGTCACCAGCCAGTGAGAATCAGCTGATTAGAGAATAACCCATGCTAGTCTCAACAGAATTGATAGTGTCCGTATTTATCAATTCATCGACTAGGGACAATTTCAATACTTCACAATTGCACATGTAGAGATAATCACTAGTTGTGAATTCATCAAAAATTCTCTCATGCTGTGAATTGTATTGCGGACATTCAGTAAATGAGTTTAAGATCTCAATCAAATACACAAATATGTATACTCAAATAGTGAATATTCATTTATTAGAATAAATGATTACAATCATAAGGCGATTGCCTTGGGACACTTCTCTCATATCACTAACAAACTCCCACTTGGCCTAATGTCAATCGCTACGGTACCCAATACCACAGGCTCTAACATGACCCTCAAACTTGCTTTGAGGCAAGGCCTTAGTTAAAGGATCCGCTAAATTCCTTTCAGTGGAATTTTCTCAATTTGTATATCATTCCTACTTATAATCTCTCTGATCAGATGATAGCGGCGAAGCACATGTTTGGATCGCTGATGAGACCTTGGTTCCTTCGCTTGTGCAATAGCTCCATTGTTGTCGCAGTAAACCGGTATTGCTTCATCAATGGTTGGAACCACAACAAGTTCTGAGACAAACTTCTTGATCCAGACTGCTTCCTTTGCTACTTCCGAAGCTGCAATATATTCCGCATCCGTGGTAGAATCCGCTACGGTGTCTTGCTTGGAACTCTTCCAACTTATTGCGCCTCCATTCAAAATAAATACGTATCCGGATTAAGATTTGGAGTCATCCTTATCTGTCTGGAAACTGGCATCTGTATACCCACGTATTACCATATCACCTTCTCCATATATTAGGAGCGCATCCTTAGTGTTTCTTAAGTACTTGAGGATTGTCTTGACAGCCGCCCAATGATCCATTCCTGGATCAGACTAGTATTTGCTTGTGACACTCAGAGCATACGATACATCAGACCTAGTACATAACATAGCATACATGATAGATCCTATCGCGGATGCATAAGGAATCATATTCATGCAAATCCTCTCGTCTTCTGTGCGCGGACACATAGACTTCAAAAGGTTGATCCCATGCCTGATGGGAAGGTAACCTTTCTTGGATTCCGACATGCTAAACCTTTCTAGCACTCGGTCTATATATGTAGACTGCGAAAGACCAAGCAACCGTTTTGATCTATCTCTATAGATTCTAATCCCAAGGATATAGGTTGCTTCTCCCAGGTCTTTCATGGAGAAAGTTTTGGACAACCAAATTTTAACTGACTGTAAGACTGATATATCGTTTCCTATAAGTAATATGTCATCGACATATAACACTAGGAATACGACTGCACTCCTACTAACCTTCTTGTACACACATGGTTCGTCAGGATTTTATGAGAAATCAAACTCTTTGATTGTCTCATCAAAACGGATGTTCCAGCTCCTGGATGCTTGCTTTAGTCCATATATGGATCGTCGAAGCTTGCATACTTTGGTTTTATTAACCGATGTGAAACCTTCAGGTTGTATCATGTATACATCCTCAAGCAGGTTTCCATTAAAGAAAGTTGTTTTCACATCCATTTGCCATATCTTATAATCATAATGAGCTGCTATGGCTAGGTCATTTATCCCTTTCTGAATTTTTTAGAACATCTTCATAACTGATAGGTTCGTCATCGTTAATGAGTAACAGGTCATTCGATTCACTTATGAGAAATCCGTATCTCTCTGGAATATTGTGTGTCCTATCAGACGTACGAAGAAGTGGTGTTGTTTTAGGTTCAACTGATAGCTCATCATTATGAGTTATTGGTTGTGGGTCTAGACTAGGTGTCTCTGTAATGTCTATTGGAGTTTCTTGAACTTCTTCAAGTTCAATGCTACTCCCACTGTTTTCTTGTAAAAGAAATTCTTTTTCTAGAAATACAGCATGCCTTGAAACAAACACCTTTTGTTCCAAGGGATGATAGAATTGGTAACCCTTCGTTTCCTTAGGGTATCCAATAAATAGACATTTATCAGACTTAGCATCCAATTTGTCTGATACAGTCCGCTTTACATAAGCAGGACAACCCCATATCTTTAGGTGAGATAAATGAGGTTTCTTACTATTCCACGTCTCATATGGAGTAGTAGAGACTACCTTGGTCGGGACTCTGTTTAGTAAGTAAACAGCTGTCTTAAGCGCATAGCCCCAAAAGGATTTTGGAAGAGTTGCATGATTCATCATAGATCTAACCATGTCCATCAAGGTTCGGTTACGCCTCTCAGATACACCATTATGCTGTGGTGTATATGGCGGAGTCCATTGAGACAATATCCCATTGTCCCTAAGATAATCTTGAAACTCTTGACTTAAGTATTCACCACCCCGATCGGATCGAAGTATCTTAATACTTTTGCCAAGCTGTTTCTCTACTTCACTTCTGAACTCTTTGAATTTCTCAAAAGCTTCAGATTTGTGTTTCATTAAGAACACATACCCGAATCGTGAGTGATCATCGATAAAGGTAATGAAGTAGCTATAGCCTCCTTGTGCAAGAGTTGACATTGGTCCACATACATCAGTATGTATTAGACCAAGCAATTCTCCCACTGGTTTACCTTTTTCGGAAAAGGGTAATTTGGTCATCTTGCCTTTTAAGCATGATTCGCATGTATCAAATGAACCAGGTTCAAATGATTCCAGAATTCCACATCGGTGTAATTTGGTCATGCGTTTCTTACTTACATGGCCAAGACGACAATGCCACATATAGGAGTCTATTTGATTATCTATTCGAGCACGTTTGTTGCTAACTTCGATATTGAAAATGTCACCGGATAAATCTAACGTGTAGATACCATTGCATAAAGTTCCGGTCCCATAAAGAACACCATTTAAAGTTATGTAACAACAATTGTTACTAAAAGTTAAATGATAACCCTTTTCATTCAAGCATGAAATAGATACAATGTTCTTTATTAATGAAGGAACAAAATAACAATTATCCAATTCTAAGACAAGTCCAGTAGGGAGCTTTAGCAAATATGTTCCGATGGCAACAGCAGCAATCTTTGCTCCATTTCCAACTCGCAAATTCGCTTCTCCCTTGACGAGTCTTCTTCTATTCCTTAGCCCCTGTATGTCATTACATATATGTGAGCTACACCCAGTATCAAGTACCCAGGTGTCCGAGGAAATAGAGTGACATTCAATAACGAAGATACCTGAAGAGGATGGGGCATCGGATGCCTTCTTCTTCAAGGACTCAAGATAAACCTTGCAGTTTCTTCGCCAGTGGCCCTCCTTGCCGCAGTGATGGCAAGTGTCTTTTGGTGCCTTTTCAATCTTTTTGGCCTTTTTCTTCCTTCCCTTATTTTGTTCTTTGGGCTTCCTCTTAGAGCCTTTCTTTGAGGAACCAACTAACAGTACCGTCTTCTGATCCTGCTTTACAGAAGGCTCTACAGTCTTCAGCAGGTTAAGCAACTCAGGAATGGTAGTCTCCAGTTTGTTCATCCGATAGTTCATCACAAACTGTGAGTAACTCTTGGGCAAACAATGCAGAATTAAGTCAATACTTAGTTCGTGATCCATTGCAAATCCGAGTGTGCCTAGTCGCTCAATGTACCCCAACATCTTCAACACAAACTGTGAAACAGAAGTGCCTTCCTGCATCTTAGAGGTGAAGAGGAGTCTGGAGACCTCAAACCTTTCGAATCTCGCCTGCTCGTCAAACAGCTCATGAAGATGGAAGACGATGGTATGAGCATCCATATGCTCATGCTGCTTTTGTAGCTCAGGTACCATAGCGGCCAGCATGATGCAACTCGCAAGTTCAGAATCGGCCACATGTTTCTGATAGACCACTAACTGGTCTGGAGTTGCATCTTCAGGAGGATGGTTGGGAAGTTGTTCTTCAAGGACATAAACAAGCTTTTCTGCCTTGAGGACTATCCTCAGGTTTCGAAGCCAGTCCATGAAGTTTGTCCCGGTCAGCTTATTGGTGTCCAAAATGGAATGCAAATTCAGAGAAGACATGATCAGGTGATTATCCTAGAAATACAAATTGAGGTTATGTGATGAGAATGGAAAAGATTCTTCAAGAGTCTCGGGCCCAAGAAGCGCATGATAAATACCACCAAAGCCTAAGACTGCAGAGGAAATTAAGTGAAGTACTCCAGATACAAAGTATGGAAAGGTGTCTATAACCTCCCCCCCCGGACCTACCCCCCAACCTAGAGTAGCTAGGTGTGGAAGTAAAATCAATCCTTGTTCATACATGGGTTTCTCTGGTACGAAATGAGAAACTTCAAATAGGTTCATTGCTCCGGCCCAAAATACGATTAATCCGGCATGGGCTACGTGAGCTCCAAGTAGTTTACCGGACAAATTAATAAGTCTAGCATTCCCGGCCCACCAAGCGAAACCTGTGGTTTCTTGGTCACGACCAGCTAAAGTTAAAGTTCCATTAAAGAGCGTTTCCACGTGGTAGAACCTCCTCAGGGAATATAAGGTTTTCATGAGGCTGATCCTGAGCCGCCATCCAAGCACGAATACCTTCGTTTAAGAGAATATTTTTGGTGTAGAAAGTTTCAAATTCGGGATCTTCCGCTGCACGTATTTCTTGGGAAACGAAATCGTAGGCACGTAGATTCAGAGCCAGACCAACTACCCCAATAGCACTCATCCATAAACCAGTTACGGGTACAAATAGCATAAAGAAATGTAACCAACGTTTATTAGAAAAAGCAACCCCGAAGATTTGGGACCAAAAACGATTAGCAGTAACCATTGAATAAGTCTCTTCGGCTTGAGTAAAGAATCCATCAATATACATTAATTAAATCCTATTTATTTTTCGAATTGAATAACCCTTTTTATCAATTCGGGAGATTGTAGGAACATCTCTAAATAGGTTGATATCCAACCATAGATAAGAACAACCATGGCTAGAGTCCATCAAGTTATTCTTAGCTATAAAGGTAGGTAATTATACCGATTACATATTATACATATGTTACTATCACATTATGCTATCAATTAATTGAATGTTTGCATAAATCATTGGGTTGTTAACTCATTAACAAGTATGCAACAATATACATAGCACCCAACTACACCTCTCTTTACATCGACCTTGGCTGTGGCACAACAAATCGATGCTCCGAGCTTAAGGCTGACCCATTAATCAAGAAATAGTTTTAATATGGTTGGAGCTCATTCAATCGTTTAGTCAGGCTTGGATGTGTCCAACAACCAAAACTAAGGATTGACCTCTGACTCTAATTATATTAATCATAAACTAATTCCATGGTTTGAACATGTTGAGGTTCAAGCCGGGCATGGATGTGTCCATTAACCCAAACGAGAAACAAAACTCCGGTTCTAACCATATTAATGGAAGGTGTTGGCCTTAATATTTTGTAAGGGGTTTTGGGTCTCATCCTTTTTCTTTTATGCACATTCATGACATATAATTATGTCATGTTCTAACGATTTCCTTAATAAAGTATGTATGTGACTTAATTTATCAAGTCTCATTAATTGAATTAGGAACCGGATTTCCTAATTCTAATTTCATACTTTATTCAAGGAATTGTTTTGTAACGACCCAGAAAATTCTCTTAATATTTTCTTAAAATATTGAGCATGTCTAGATAATTTTCTGAGGGACCTAGAAATATTAATACAAAATTTAGCCTAGAAATCCATATTTTCTCATTTAAATTGAGAAAACTAAGTACTAATGGGCCTTATATGGGCTTTTTAGTACCATAATTATTGGAGAATTTTAGGTAGAAATTAATATAAATATAAAGGGGTTTTAATGAGAAATATTAACATAATTATGGGGGAATTTTTAGAGAATTTTCGGAATTTTGTGGAAAATAATAGAAAATAAAATAAAAATAAGGTGCATGGACCAAGGATTGAACCTTGGACCTCTTGTACAACGATGCATGCTCTAACCAATTCACCTAGCAAGGGAGTGCTATAAGGAAATGAAATGGAGTTTGGTTAAGGCTTAAGGGAAGAGGAAAAGACACCATGACTCTTCACTTACCCTCCTTAATGTGTTATAAAGAAGGGGGTTTGGGAGTTACCTTCTTCCTTCTATCAATTTCATTTTTCTTCCTCCTCCTCCCTCATCCTTGCCGAAACCTCAAGGAGAGGTTCTCCCTTGGAAAAGCTCCACAAGAAGGTCTCATCACCAAGATCTAAAGGTTTTCCAAGGCTACAAGGGCAAGAGGGTTCAAGTGTCCAAGAGATTTACAATTTCCTTCTCTTTTAAGGTCTAAAAATCAAGATCAACCAAGGTAAGACTCCCTCACCTGTGGTATAATAGTTCCTTATGTTTTTAGCATAATATAATGGTGGGTTTTTGGGATTGATGTTGAAAGAAAAACCAAGAACCCTAGTCCTAAGGGTTTCGGCCACCAAGGACTTTTGGGTCCATGAGGATGCTAAAAATCTTAATCATGTTTCTAATGTGTTCTTATAATGTTTAGAGAATAAATATAATTTTTGGGGAATTTTTGGAGTACCCTAAGACCCTTTAGGGCTTGGGACTATCCAAGGATTTCATGGCTAGGGTTGGTTTTAACCCTTCAAGTATGTCTTTGTGTATTATCATGATATAAGGGAGATGGAGGATGATTTATGTGAATTTTCACATGGCCTAAAGACCCTACAAGTTTCGGCCAAGATTGATAATAGGGCAGGAAGTTAGGACTTACTTCAAGTAAGGGCCCCTATGGTATGGTATGGTTGGTGTTTAATGGTTGATTGGGGATTTTAATGGAATTTTTCCATGCACCCATGGCCTTATAGGTTTCGGCCAGCCCTAGGAAGGAGGGCTAAGGGTTAGGGTTAACCCTAATCATGAGCCCTAATGGCTTCCTATGGTCTCATAGATGATGTATGGTTGTTCCTTTACCTTATGCTATCTTACATGTTTATGGAATTGATGGAACTCCTCCTTATAGGTTTCGGCCAAGCCATGTATCTAGGGTTTGGGGTGGAGTTAGGGTTCGAAAAAGGATGGTTTATGCTTATCATGAAGTATATATATATATAGGTTCAAGCATGTGGTAGAAATCGTGTTACCTATAACCCTAACCTTAAGCACCATGTTTTATGTTGTATGTTATGATTGGATGCCATGCTTAATAGGGTTTATTATGAATGTCTTATGTTTTATGCCATGTACTTGAATGGTAGGTAGAATGTTATGAAAATCCTACCTATGCATGCTTGAGATAGATACCATGCTTAGGCAAGGAATGCAATGTTTACCTTATGTATCATGATCATACAAGCTCTATGTAGTAGGATAAATATTTATGGAAACATGTCATGTTCGATGCAATGCTTACCTTATATGTTATGATCATGCAAGTACTAGGAATAGGAATGATGTTTAGGTATGCATGCCATGTTTTATGTATGAAGATGTGTGCCATGTTGTATGAATAATGATGCATGCCATGTTGTATGAATAATGATGCATGCCATGTTGAATGAATAAAGATGCATGCCATGTTTATGAAAGAAGATGCATATCATGTTTATGAATGAAGATAATGCTCATGCCTTCCAGGCATCATGAAGCTATGCAATAAGTATGAACAATGGAAGGACAAGCATGTGTTAAGTCATGCTTTATGTAACATGTTTATGCTATGAATGTCTTATGAATGATGAAACATGTAAAGTATTTTACTTTATGAATGGGCTTGTACCGGACCGAAGTAGGGGTCCAAGGGATGGGCACCTTAAGAACGCCCCAGTTATGAACTACCGACTATGCTGTCCACTGTTCTGGCACTACCGGAGCTGTGCAACAGGGATGGGCTCCTTATGAACGCCTCGGTTCGGGGACTACCGACTATGCTGTCCTTATCCTAGTAGGTCGGGGCTCGCTACCTCGGATTTGCTAGGGATGCGCGCTTATGATGTATGTATGTGGTATAAGCCGGGGACCCCAATGATATGATGATTATGTTTAAACATTTAAAAGTATGTTTTTAAAAGTTAAGCATCCTTATGTATATGCATTTCACTCATGCATTCATTCATGTTATGCATTATGCTATGCTAATAAGATTTTATGCTTACGCTTCATGTTAAGAAATATGCTTAAGGGTAAATGATCTATGTCATGATTATGTTGAGAAGATGCTCATATGCTATGATAGGAAGTATGCCTATGTTTATGCCATACGGGTTGGTTTACACTTTATAGACATGTTTATACCATGTATTATGTCATGTTAAGAATGTTTCTTATGTTATGTTTATACCATGTATTATGCCATGCTAGGAATGTTGATTATGTTTATGTTTATACCATGTAGCATGTCATGCTTAAAATGTTTACTATGTTTACGTTTATGCCATGTCTCATGCCATGCTAGGAATGTTCACTTACGTTTATGTTCATGTCATGTCAAGTATATGACAAGTGATTCAAGTTGTTATGTTCTAAGTAGAGCACCAAGTATGTTAAGGTTTCATGTGCTCATTATGAAATGCCGAATGGTTTTTGTGAGTAGGAACGAGTCTTACTAAGCCTGTGTGCTTATAGTCTTATTTCCTTATACCGCAGATCATTCAAGGGGACAATGAGGAAGCAGCAGGAGGGCAAGAACGCATGTGTGTGGTAGTGACTTGGCCCAGGAAACCATATGTTTACCGTTTATGCTATAACTTTACCTTGGTTACTTATATGCTTGAATAATGACTTATGGAACTCTATGATGTGATGTTAAGTATGACATAATATGATGCTTAAGTATGAAGTCAATATGCCAAGTTGCCATGTCATTATGTTAAGAATGGTAGTAGGGCATGTATGAGTAAAGTTAAAGTGAGTCCGCTGCCTTATGATGTCTACCTGCCCTACTCATGTTAACGTAATGCCGCTTTATGGAAAGAAAAAAAAAAGCGGGCGTTACATGTTTTGGGAAACAATTTCCTGAATTATCATAATCAATTTCGGAAATAATATATTTAAGACTTTGATTTCTCTAAATCAAATCTTATTAAATTAAGAGACAGATTCCATTAATTCAACCACATATTATTTTCATGAAAATCTTATTTAAGGAAATATACTCTATAGGAAACAATTTTCCTAATTAATTTTAAAGACAATAATATGTAAGAGCATCACCTCATAAATCAAATAAGGAAATTATCGTTTGAGAATCACCTCAAAAATTTCCATGATTTGATCACATATTTTATTTATGGAAAATTAATATCAATAACTTAATTTGGACGGCTCCCCGAGGCTCAATCCAAATTAAACATTTGACAGCTTAAATTCAATTTAGGAAATTTAATTATAACAACTAACTTTAAATTGGACGGCTCCCCGAGGCTCAATCCAAAATAAAAAATTTTGTAAATAATTTAATTTCCAATTATAAATTTAAATGTCAATTAATATTCCCATAATTTGTCTACACTTTCTTGAAAGAAAATACCTAAAATTGCGAGCTTTCCATAAATGGAAAGTTTCCAAAAATAAAAGGTTTTCAGAATAATTGTAAGTTTCTCGTACAAAGAAAACTTATGTTTTTTCCAAAATTTGAAATTTTCCGAAATAGAAAATTTCCAAAATAGAAATTTTCCAAAATTGGAAAGTTTCTAAAAATGAAAACTTTTCACAATTATCATAAAATTTCAGAAACAAAGATATTTCAAAAGTTTGCGAAATTTCATGAGGATTTCCAAACTTTGAAATTCCTAAATCGAAAATTTACCATAATTGGAAAGTTTCCATAATTGAAAATTTTCCAAAATTGAAATCATGATAAAGCTTTCCGCAAAACAATTATATGATTATGACGGACACAAACCTCGGCTCTGATACCACTGTTGGGACCGGGTTTATGTTGACATGGATGTGGGTCCGTAATTTTAAAATTAATTACGTGCATCGGAAGGTTTAGCATAAATAATTTCTCTAATTATTTAACCACACATCTAAGCATGCAATTTTATCTTGTGTAGACATGATCATATATTTAAAATTTTGCAGAAACATAAACTAATTTACGTATTACCTCGCGTAACTCGAAGGAAGGGACGAGATCCAACCGTAAGCGTCCCTTGGAAGCTCCGCCTCTATTCACGTCCACGCCGAGTATCTTTGGGATGACTTCGCAAAGCCACGAGTTTCGTGTTCTCGAGAACTACTAGATTCTCCGAGAACGCGACAAGAAAAATCAAGAGAGAAGTCGGAAGACTAACCACAAAAGGATGGTCGGCTGGTGCTCCTTCTTGGGGCTGGTTGGCGCACGGCAAGAAGGGGAGAAGAGAAGGAGAGAAAGAGAGGGAGAGAGCCTATGCCTTCGTCACTATTCGATTATCATCCAAGGCTTGCCTTGGGTCCTTTATATAGTGGCCTCTCAACCATCAAGCCTCTCAAATATGGAATAACTTATTCCATCATGCCAAGTTTGATTCTATATCATGGTTAAAATCATATTTTAATTCATGATAAAAAATCAATCAAGTCTCTTCTCTCCTATGGAATAAATTTCCTTATCATGGTAAATCAACCCATGATTGATTTTATAAAATAAACCAATCCATGGTTCATTTTAATTTCCATGAAAAATAAACCAAACCTTGGTTTATTATATAAAAAATTTATATCATCCATAATTTTATAAAACAAACCACACTTGGTTTATTTTATAAATTGAACCAAAAACTTAGTTCTCTCCCTCTGTTGTGGCCGGCCAAGCAAAGAGGATGGAGGCCCTCTTTGGCCGACCCATCCAAGTCAAGCCCTAATGAATTAAACTTATTTAATTCATCTATTAAGTCTTCAAAAGACTTAACCATTTTACGCTTCTGATGCATCTCTGATAAATTCAGATTCGACTTATCATTTGGCTCAACCAAACTTAATCTCTCTTGATTGAAAAATCCAATTTTCAACTCGTTTTAAATCCCTCGGATTACTCGTAGTGCATGTAACTAAATAGGCTTTCGATTTATGTTGGTCGTCTATAATTAATCAATTAATTATAGAACGATCATGAGTGGCACCTAGTAGTACATCATGATTCCCAATTAACCGAAAGATCAACGGTTGACCTCAGAAACAATTCTGAAACCCTTCAGCAGCTATAATGAATCGTGCCCCATTCTCTTCACCATCTTATACCCACTTGGTTCAGGACATGGTCTATGGTCTATGTGTGTCAGTCCCCACTAGGCTGACTACGTCACACCTAGCCCAAGTAACGTTTTCTCGTCCTACGGATTCTAATTACTCTCATGTATTTAAGAGATTCATACTCTGAACATGTCATGTTCTGGCCAGAGGCTTCGAGTAACAATCCGACGATAGGCCTCGGGTATACATCTCCTCGCAAGGAGTGGTGAATCCTTTGTAGGTTGTTCAAACATCTTCGGGCACTTCGGCTTATACCCAATCATCCTGGGTCCACACCTCCTTGGAGACGCTTGCATAAGATGTCAAAGTATAAGTCTCCATGACCAAGATGACTTGAACACCGCAAGTCAAAGGAACATCGCACATAAGCTGCAGTAAGAACTTCACTGACATATCTATATGTAGACTACCATATGAAGTTTTACAGCTAGTCACTCCAATGAACTAGTTCCCTTAACTAGCATTCATGTTTATCTCCGGACATCTCAATGTCACCAGCCAGTGAGAATCAGCTGATTAGAGAATAACCCATGCTAGTCTCAACAGAATTGATAGTGTCCATATTTATCAATTCATCGACTAAGGACAATTTCAATACTTCACAATTGAACATGTAGAGATAATCACTAGTTGTGAATTCATCACAAATTCTCTCATGCTGTGATTGTATTGCGGACATTCAGTAAATGAGTTTAAGATCTCAATCAAATACACAAACATGTATACTCAAATAGTGAATATTCATTTATTAAAATAAATAATTACAATCATAAAGCGATTGCCTTCGGACACTTCTCTCATATCACTAACATCGGGTGTATAGGATGCATTGCACCTTTGTTGGTGCTTGTTGAGTTGAGTGCTATATATGTTTGACATGCACTTATAGGTGACATACACATTTGGATTGTGTATCATTCTTGAGGTTATATAGAGGTTTGATTACACCTATCTGCAGGATAGACGGACTCTGGTAAGTATTCACCCTTAGTCATCAGTTATGTTATATCTTTTATACTCGAGATTGTATCAGTGTGATTCCTATGGTTATTTATAGCTTGTTGTGCATATATGTTTCTGGTATCCGCTGAGTTTATTTGAACTCACCACCGTTGCCATATTTTTTATTCCAGGTTGATTGGTCTCCAGAAGAGCTCCAGTTGCCAGTCCCAGGTCCCTACGACTCCAGTGATGGGTGCTTCCACATAGTTATGTTTCCTTTATATCATATTAGTTGGTTTGTATTTGTTTTATATCGTGGAACTTGTATCGCGTTTCATTTGTTTTGGTATTGTATTTTTGAGTCCTCTGATGGACTATGTGTTTGTTGTTTTCGTTAAGTTGGACCGGTCTGCAGTCAGGTATGGTTTACTTTGTGTTATGATTATGTTTTGTCTTGATTTTGATCATGCCTGAGGCCAAATTATTATTGCGTGTGTTGTTTGTATGTGTAAATTGTCCGTCGGACAAGGGAGGTGCTGTCCGATTTTATATTGGACCAACGACTCCTAGGTCTCGGGACGTGACATTCCTGATGCCAAAACACCACCTTAATTTCAGTGCCAACTGCGTTAAAAAAAAAGCAGGTTTTCTAGTTGTTGCAGCACCAGCAAGGTTGTAGTTCTACTACACTCCCCGAGTTTGTTATGTATTCAGGGGAACACACTACATTATTTAATCTTACAACTTTGTCCCCTATATGTGGACTCACATTATTCTTCAACGAGCTTGTGGTAAACATTTTTCAAACAATTCAATTCAATTCAATCAGCCACCATGCAATAAACTTCTACTTTGAAAATTTGAAGAAATGAGATGTATTCTTTTTTTAATTTTGAATAAGGGTAGATATTAAAAAACTTTTGCAAAAGATATAATATACAAAGAAAACGCATGCCAAAGTAAAGAAATGGAGAAAATGAGGTAGAGGACCTTCCATATTCATATATACTTACAATGAGCACTAATCCGGAAATATATAGTATCAGATGGAAGATCTACCTTATATTGACTTCAATATGTTGTGATTGCATCTACTAAGCTGTACTCTACCAAGAATCTACTATTAATTTAAAGCAATGATTTCATTCAGGGTTTATATAGTGCATTTAAACACTGATTCTTCTTCCTAGATTTTAAGTATATTTTCTTCATGTCTGTGGCACTCTTTTTCTAATAGAGAAGGATTTGACAGAAACTTCATATGAAGATCATTGTACACAACGTATACTTTGACAGAATAATTATTGCTCTATGCATGACCAAAATATAAAGCTGCTAAAAACATAATGTGAGCTTAGCGTACCCTAGCAAGTAGGCTGCTGGGGATAGGCTATATAGGCTGATCTAGAGTCTTAGGGGGTGCTGCTAATCCAAAATAATAAGTTAACAGTAATTGCAGATAGCTTCTCATTTGGCAGTTTCTTGGTCCAATATGCCAAGCACCTTTGGAACTGGACGGGACCGGATTGTAGGCTTCCTGCAATCAATTAACTGTGACGAAAAATAAAGGAAGAGGAGAGAACAAGGATGATTAAATGCTGGATAATTGTTTTGAATTCGCTTGTTTGGAAAAGATAGACTGGGCACTGTAGTACAACTACTGTGTTCTTGGCCCCTTGTTACTGTCTACAACTCCGACAAACCTTTGCAACCAGAATCAATAAAATTACTCATCAACATAATTGTTCAAGTTCCCATTATTTCATATAAATACCTACCTATACATCAATAAAAATGACAAGACGATAAATATTGTTACCATCATAATGTTCTTAAATTTGTGACCAGATTAAACCTTCCAACCATTTCCATAGGTACCAAAACAAATTACTATAGAATGGGAAAAAGTAATCTGAAGAAATATGAAGAATAGATTGCATGACGTGCAATAGATAGGCATGAAATGACATTGCACAGAAAGCATGCGCCTAGGTTGTATGGTGATTGGTGAACATCCTTGTATAATAGTGACATCATTACTTTGTCTGGTATTCTTTTAATAATAGTGACATCTTTTGAAAGGGAGGAAATGAACCAATCAACATCAAAAATATCAACAAAATCACTGCAAATAAAGAAAATGATCTCATTAAAGGCAATGATGTATGTATTTAGAAATACAACTCATAATTCAGCCATATTGCAAACCCACCTCTCATCTTTCCAAAAAGAATGATGATCAAGTTCAGGAACAACCAATGTGGCATTCAAAATCCAGGCTACAACAATAACATTTGTTTTCTATTCATTTGGCAAGTGGCATGAAAACAAATGTTAATAGTTCTTTCCATAGAAGAATGTAAATATACATTCAAATGCAATCATTCTCAGAAGTTCAATTTACTATCAACCTCTTCTAAGTATAAAAACAATGGCGGGTGAGGGATAATAAAATATTTCAAATCTAATTTCAAATCTATAAGATAAATAACAAGTCATGTGGTCAACATAAGTATCTAGTAAAGGTAACCAGAAAGATGAAGGCAATGTCTTGATTTTATATCGAAGTTAAAATTCACACATCAGCAAGCTAACACTGGAAATAAAGAAATAAATATATCCAAAGTTGTGAAACTAGTCAAACAACCAAATATGAAACTTGTGTGCTCATTACTTTTAGATGTTTGTTGATCCTATCTGTGTTAATCTCTATAGTTCAAGCTGATTCACAACTTGGTTATTTTGCTCTCATGCCAGTATCTCCTAATCAAAGAAAAATGTAAAGATTTGAAGGATTTACTCCCACATAATGAGAATAAGGATAAATTTAAAATTCTAAATTAGTCAAATATCACTCCTGATTATTTATCAAACTATCACTAAGTAACAACAACTTCTTTGCTTCAGGCAACACCAAAGGAAAGTAATACAATATATTGCTGAGATCTGCTAAGAAGCTATCATGAAACATACATAGCTAACATATTTAGAATCTATTGCTAATAAGGGATGTAAAAGAAGCAACATACCTTCATCCTAAAGGTTCGAGGTTGTAGCTACTTCTAGATCTCAACCATCTTTTGCTCTTACCAAGTCAATTTCATTGACATTTGGTATGGGTGCAAAAGACCTGGTGTATCATACATCTTTGCTTTTGAAGGCAAGATGCTTGGAATTCTCAGAATGCCTAATGTAGGCCCTGGAACTGCAACCTCTGTAAGTCTTGTAATTTTCACACTTCTCGCTTAGCAAATGTATTTATCAGAGTGGATTTCTCAGCATTCTGAGCCCCAATCACCCACACATTCCCATGGAGTCCTATAGATGCTTGATGTAGGATCAAGTTCCTCACTCCAAGATCTTTTCGAGCGCTCACCAGAAGGGTAGGGACCTTCTTGAGAAAATAACCGGGAAGATTGGGGTCGTTGTCCTGCATGAAGACACAGCAGCTGGGGTAGACCAGGCGTTGTTCATCTTCATCCCTCCCCTCTCTAAACATGGGGCCTTTTGGGATAGAAATCTTGGTGGAAGTGGAGGCAGCGCAAGGGAGATGGTGGGTTCTCCAAGTGGAGAATCGAAGAGAGGGCAAAGAAGAGAATGAAGGAGAAGTAGAAGGAAATAAGAGATGACCATTAGGACAACTTGAAAAAGATACCTAAGGCTGAATCCAGTGATCCCGCCATTGACCATGAGGGCTTTGCGACGATGAAACCTTTGAGCGACATGAAGATGGAGCGGCGAGGAAACCTTGTGCGGCGATTTCTTGCACGAACTTCTTGTGCGGCGATTTCGCACGCGAAGGGTGACGTCGGGCGAGAGGGAGAGGAGGAAGGGAGAGGGGTCGGCGAGGGTGGGGTTCGTGCGGAGAAGCTAAGGCATGGCAAAAAGGGGAGGTACATGTGTTATAATGTAAACGGCGGGCATTTTCGTTTTCGCGCTCGCTCGCTCGCTGTTGTGTATTACTACTTAAGCAACACAGATAGACAACGATTATTTAAAATCAGTTGTCGTAACCAACCAAATAGACATCAGTTTTTAAAAAACTGTTGTCTTTGACATACATAAGACAACGGGTTTTTAATAACCGTTGTCTTTTTCCGAATTTTTTTTTCAACATCAACGGTTTTTGAAAAACCCGTTGTTAAATAAAAAAAGACAACGGTTTTTTGAAAAACCATTGTCTATTGGGTGTTGTTGAATCCAAAAATTCTTGTAGTATCATGCTGGCTAAAATGAAAGAGAGAATTGGCGAGAAAATAAAAAGAGAAACCACCAAAAATAGAAATCTCTCTTTTAATAGTGGATTAATTCTCTCATAGCTAATTACATATTTATATAAATTCTAGATCTAGATGAAGAAGCTAAGGATAGAAATCCTCGTATTTCGACATTAATTCTTATCTTTTATATAAAGAAAAGAAATTTATCTGAATAGGAAACTTATTAACAAAGATCTTAATTAATAAAATAAGATAAATCCTAACTCGTACATACTAGAAAATTAAATTCCCAAAATACCATAAAAATCGACATTATCAAAATAGTAAAAATATGTTCGGAGACTCAGTTGACGGCATAAACAGTGGAATTTGAGTCATAAAGTTGGCGGTTACATATTCCGGCTACCATAATAAATATAGATCTTTGAAATATGTACACGTGACCACTGATAGAGCTTGATTCCGAATCAAAAGTTATGGGTGTTTGAAGTTCAAGAAATTATGTAAGGTTGATTTTGCATGAAAAGCCTTTTTGGAGGCTACATAGATTTTTTTTTTCTTTTATGTTAAGTTTTTTTCATGTTTATTAAGATTTTTTCTTTCTGTTGGAATTTTTTTCATTTTCAAATTTTAAAATGTTAAATCTATTTAAATGATTATTTAATTAAAGCTATAATTATTTAGTTAAATCCAGGGGATTACTTTTGTACGTTTTGAATCGATTTATTTTGATTAAACCTAAAAACAACTTCTTTGTGTTTGACAATTTCAATTATCTTCTATCCAACTCTTCACGCAATTTCCGCCACCAGAATAATCCCTAGGCGTTACTCATGGACATAATGTGGTCATCATATGGAGATAATAGTTTTTAATTGTTATTTAAATAATTATTGTCTCTCAAATAACTTTAATTATTTTATATAAATCAACTTTTACTTACCTCTAATGTTATGGGTGATAAAGATCTAAAATAGTATGATGGTCATATTTAACAAATAATTAAACCTTTCCGAACAAATCTCGTAGGTAAATCTTTTAGGATAAGGAAAGTAGTGGAGGATGGTGTAGTTGTAAATTATTTAAATTAAGTTCCTTCGATGTGGCACTTTGTACGAGCAAACAAAAATTCAAAATCCAGCTATTTAATGAAAAAGGAATAATAAGTTTAAATTTTTGTTATATTTGTTTCCGATCTTTTAACATCGAGCCATTGTCGGTGTTTATTGTAATCGTAAACTGATTGAAAAATAATTTAATGAGCATCATTGAGAATTGAATAAAACAATATATTTAGAATTGAATAGTCTTAATTAAATAAGCGAGTCAGTTAAATATAAATCGACTTTAACTTAACTCTAATCTTATGGATCATGATCTTAAATACGATGAAGGTCAAATTTACTTAACAAATAATTAAACGTTTCAGTTGTCTTGAGGAGTAAATCTTTTAGGATAAGGAAAGTAGTCAAGGATGGTGTATGTGTAAATTATTTTAATAAAGTTCATTCGATGTGGCACTTCGTATGAGCATAAATTTAAAATCTTATGGGGTGCATGGTCCAGCTATTTAATTAAAAATTGAATGATAATTAAGTTGAAGATTTTGTTATATTTGTTTCCAATCTTTTAATATTGATCCACTGTCAGTGTCCATTGTAATCGTGAAGTGACTGAAAAAGTTGAATCAGCATATCCGTTAGAATTGAATTAAATAATACATTTAGAATTGAATAGTCTTAAATAAATAAGTGAGTGTTGGCATGAGCATAATTTAAATAGAAAGGCCCAAATGGATAAGAATTTATATCCTCTTAGAGAATATCTTAAAGATTGATATCAATTATGTTTTGAATTTATCGAATATGTTTTTTTTATTTTATAATTTAGGTACTTTTCAAACGGAATTGATTCGATTCTAGGAAAAAAAATTTATTGATCATCAAAATAAATTGAGAAGTATGAACGAGTCAAGTTAAATTATGATTAAATCCAATTTAATCAAGTTAAATTGGTTTAATTAATTTAGATTTTTTTAAAAAATTATGTTCTCTCCTTTTTTTTTTTTTTTTTATTCACTTCCACGTAGACAATCTTACTCCTGTTAGCCTCACATGCAAATCTCCATGCACCGACTTCTTAAAACTTAGTTGTTTCTCTTCTCCTTCTATAACAATATTTTTCTCTTCTTTCCTCCTCGAATAATAATCCTCTCCTTCTCTTTTTTGTTGTTGTTGGTAATCCTCTCCTTCTCTTTTTTTTTTGTTGTTGGTAATCCTCTCCAATTTTTTTTTGTTGTTGGTTAGTTGACCAGCAATCCTTCTTCCTCACCAACAAGAGTAGTTCGGCAATTTACCAAAGGACGTATCCAACAATTCGTAATTACCGAAAGGAGTACCATAGTTTCTATTATACCAAAGGGCGCATCCCATATAGTGAAGTTACTTTTATACCCCTCCCGCCAATGAATGGCTTTATTAAATACATTTTCGAGACACCGGACCACTTTATTAATAAAATAATAATTTATGGTTCGGATGGGTAGCAGTCGAATTTTTCTCAGCCAATATATATATATTACTACTTTGCACAAGTCGAATGATCACGAAGGTACGTATATATTGCTTCCTTACACAACTCGATTCATCACCAAAGCACCTGAAGAAAATAGGTTGTCGTAGGAGAAAAAGGAAACAACAGATTGGTAACTAAGAGAAATAGGAATGTACGTATGATTGTCATCTTTGATATGGTATCAGATATAGTTTTAATCAAGATAAACTCTTTCTACTATTTTTATGTTTGGAGGAGGCTTAGGGTGATATGCATTACATGATATCAGACCCTGGGAGTGCATGATCTCATTAGATTTCAGGCAATAGGAGAGGCTGAAAAATTTTGTTTCAGGCCCTCAGAAATAATTTGTTTCAGGCCCTCGGAGGGACTGAAATAAAAGGAATTCAGGCCCTCCCAGGGCCTGGCCTGAATTTCTTTTATTTCAGGGCCAGGGAGGGGCTGAAATCAAATGATTTCAGGCCCGCCCTGGGCCTGAAATGTAATGATTCAGGCCCGGAGTGGGCCTGAAATCAAATGATTTCAGGCCCTGCCTGGGCCTGAAATAATTTGATTTCAGGCCCTGCCTGGGCCTGAAATAATTTGATTTCAGGCCCGACCTGGGCCTGAAATAAAATGATTTCAGGCCCTGGTAGGGCCTGAAATCAAATCCATGGGCCTGAAATCAAATGATTTCAGGCCCTCAGGGGCTCCTAGTGCCTTTATTATCAATTTCAAAGCTTGATAAAGTTAATTGTAATTTTTTTTCAGGGATGATAATGTTGTTGACGAAATTCTCTCTGAGATATGGAATACTCTTGATGATAATGTGGTCACGGGGAAAGGATTAGAAATAGCTAGTAATAATATTCCATTATCTTCCCAGTATGGTGATAATAGCATTATAAGGAATTTGGCAATTGATCTAAATGAAGAAGCAAATAATATAGAAGATGAGGGTTTGAATTCTTCTACAAGAGTAGTTGAAATCTTTCAGCCAACCTGGAGTGGGGAGCAAGAAATTGAAATCCGGAATGCAGAAGAATTTGTACCCAGTACAAGTGTACTAGAATTCCAAGCTGATGATATGCAGATTGAGCAATATGAATTCCCCCCAGATTAGTACAGTGACTTAGAGGAGGAGTTTCCATTAGCTGAAGATCCATATATTTTGAATTCTCGATTGTTTTCTGGGCCAATTCGAGAGCTAGAGGCAAGAGATGAGCATGAATTTTTTGTGGGACAGATATTTCCATCTAGAGAAGAATTCAAGAATGCACTTGTTAAACATGTGATGGTTAAACATATGAGATATAACTCAGTTGACACCCGGAAAAAAAGAGTTAAAGCAGTGTGTTTTAACCAACCATGTACATGGAGAGTAGTAGGAAGGGGGGAAGTAGAGTTCACTGTTACAAAATATATAAAGGAACACCAATGTCGAAGTGCTAGGGAAAGTACTGATCATCATGCATGCTCTTCATCATTTGTTGCTTCTTTTGTTGAAGAGCAATTTCTTCATAATGAACAATACAAACCAAGTATGATTATTTCAGATATTAAAGCTAGATTTGGAGTGACGATATCATACAGAAAAGCATACATAGCTAGGGAGAAAGCATTGAAAAAGGTTGTTGGAGATTATGATGAGGCATACAGAGATCTCCCACAATATCTGCGTGAGTTAAGAGCTAGAGATCCTGAAACTTATGTGGCACTATGCACGAATGGTGACAATCAGTTCCAAAGGTGTTTTTGGGCTTTTGGTGCTTGCCGAAGGGTGTTCAGGTCTTATTTGCATAGACTTATCGGAATTGATGCGACACACCTAAGAGGAAAGTATCCAGGAGTATTGTTGATTGCTACGGCGATTGATGGTAATGACAATGTTCTCCCAGTTGCCTTTGCAATAGCTGAAGTAGAATGTGGGTCTGCTTGGGAGTGGTTTTTGGAGCATACAAAGAGGTTCTTTGCTGTTGATGATCACTCACTCACCATAGTATCAGATAGACATCGGGGCATTATATCAGTAGTCAAAAAAGTATTCACAAACGCGCATCATGCTTTTTGTTGCCACCACATGTCTTGTAATATGGTAACTGATACTGGAAGTAGAGCTGGTGTAGGTTTGTTTTGGGCAGCAGCACGAGCCAACACAACACTCCAATATGATATGATAATGCATACAATGCTTGAAAAACATCCAGATGCTCATAAGTGGCTTCAGAACATTGACCCTAAAAGGTGGGAAAATGCACACTTTACTGGGAGAAGGTATAGAATGCTTACCACTAATTGTGTGGAGAGCTTGAATGCTTTGTTTAAGTCTACACGTGAGCTTCCCATAAATAGGTTAATTGATAATACAAGAAGAAAGGTAGCTCAATGGTTCTATAACCGTAGAGAGGAAGTCTCCAAATGGCATGTTACTTTGACACCTCATGCTACAAAAGAAATGGAATCAAGGAGAGAGAAAGCTAGAGCTTATAAGGTTCACCCTTACTCTCAATCAGAAATGGAGGTAGAAATATAGGGCACTTCATACATTGTTGATTTGGGAAAAAAAAGTTTTGTCATTGTGGGGAGTTTCAAATTTCAGGACTCCCTTGCTCACATGCTATAGCTGTAATAATTCACAGGAACATCGATACACTCCGATATTGTGAGCATTATTTTTATTCTGAAACTTGGAAGTGGGTTTACATGGATCGTATTTACCCTTGTAGAAGCAAGCAGTTTTGGCCTAGTGGAGTAAACAACATTACAGTTCGATGTCCCCGTAGCCTTGTGCAGCCTGGTAGACGAAAGAAGGCACGGATTGAGTCAAGACACAATGGCAAGGTGAAACTTAAATGCAGCCGGTGCAAACAACTTGGCCATAATAAAAGGACATGTAGAATGCCGCCAGCCCCAAGGTCTTGAGTTAATTGGTTTATGTATTGCAGAAATTTTCTGATTGAAGTGTTTATTTTGTAAGGAGGATAACTGAATGTATAGTATTCTTTAAAAAAACTAGTTGTTAATGTTGTGACTTATAGAAGTATTTCAATATTATGATACATTTTACCTTGTGTCCAATCAATATAAGCAGAATATATCAGAATTGAAGTCGTATCATTTGTAAACCCAAAATAATATTATTTCAGGAACATGAAGTCCTGAAGTCCTATGTTTCATGAATATCTATTGTTTAACCCCCTCTGATTTTTACTTTGTTGAATCATTGTTGTGTGCCAACTGATACTGTATCAACACAGTTTTAGATAATCATTAGGACTATGTTTGGAGACGAAAAATAGCATATCCTAGCTAAAATACCAATAATTAGGTAAAGTCTCACTACTGAAAATGAGGTTTGAAAAATCCAAATATGCTAGGTCCATCATACAAACCTCCTGATGTGCCAAATTCTGATAATGTGTATTTAGGTACTCTCCTTCTTGTTTATCTTTTAAAAATGTGGGCACAACATGTTCATTTATTTAAAAGATTGGCGTATAAATATTTAATCATACTGTAAATAATTTTTTTGCAACCAGAGGCGTGGGCCTGAAACAACCCACCTTGGGCCTGAAATGCTATCCTGAAATGATAGCATTTTAGGCCCAGTGTGGGCCTGAAATAAATCATTTCAGGCCCACGTTGGGCCTAAAATAAATCATTTTAGGCCCAAGATGGGCCTGAAATAATGTAATTTCAGTCCCAGATAGGGCCTAAAATAATATCATTTCAGGCCCATCTTGGGCCTGAAATACTAGCATTTCAGGCCCAGTGTGGGCCTGAAATAAATCATTTTAGGCCCACTCT
This sequence comes from Boesenbergia rotunda, assembly GCA_024364735.1. Classification (NCBI taxonomy): domain Eukaryota; kingdom Viridiplantae; phylum Streptophyta; class Magnoliopsida; order Zingiberales; family Zingiberaceae; genus Boesenbergia; species Boesenbergia rotunda. The sequence continues at coordinate 25,271 of JAGFNQ010000726.1, read as the reverse complement.
GGGCCTGAAATAATGTCATTTCAGGCCCACCGTGGGCCTGAAATCAAAATAGTTCCCTAAAAAATTACTGAAAAGGGTGTTTGTCGAAGCAATTGTTCTTGTGCTGGTGTGGGTGGAACAGAATCTATAAAATTTTTGAAATGGCAAAGGCTACCTTTCTAGTTCATTCTTTTAGATCGACCTCTGTTGGCAAAACTCATATACTCGCTTGGCAATTTGATTTTTCGTTGTGGTTGTTGTTTTTTCCCATGACTTCTCTCAGGACCTTGATGTTTCTTTGAATTTTTAGGAGCAGCTTGCTTTGAAGATGATCTTTTCGGAGCCATCCCGAACTTAGGAACCATCAAACAAAAATTATTCGAAACTGATGGAAAAATGACACTTAGATTTCGTTCGTCAAGGGTATCCTCATATTCGGTCATTGAGTGGCAACAATCGCTAACCCTAGGTCAGAAGCAAAAACTACACTGAAATGAAAAAAACAAAAAATTTGGTTACGTACCTTTCGACTAGTCCGATGAAGAGGATGTCGGCCACCACAACTCCAATGGAGGTAAGCACGCTAACTTCAAATGGCAACAAATCAGGATCTACGAGACGATTGCTTACCACTAGGGACCGAAGGACCCTATAAAGCTGACTAACTGCTGGGCCTGATAATAGAGGATTTCAGGCCCTAAACGGTAACTTTTTTTTCAGTTATTTTACATATAAGTTAGGTATATTTTTGTATTTCAAATATATAACACATATCAAAATTAAAAGGAAATTTTTAATTATCAAATATTTATCTGATTTTCCACAAATCAACCTGAAAATTAGAAGGATTAGAGGAATTTGTTATTTATCAAATATTTCAGGGCCTCGGATGATTTTTACAAATTTACCGAGGGCCTGAAATATCTTTATTTCAGGCCCAAGGTGGGCCTGAAATAAAGATATTTCAGGCCCATAGTGGGCCTAAAATACATTTATTTCAGGCCCACCTTGGGCCTGAATGAAGACAATTCAGGCCCACCGTGGGTCTGAATTAAAAATTATTTCAAGACCACCCTTAACCATATAATATTTTGACTTCATCCCCCAAGTTGGATTACATATTTTATCCCTAAACCCTAAAATACTTTCTCCAACCTCATCCCTAACTATTGATAATGATTTTTCAGAAATCCAGATAAGGGAGGTCCATCAGTGGGTTTTCAGCAAAACCCATTGATGGAACTAAACTAGACCTAGAGCTTTGAACAAAATTATAAATTTGAGGTTATGGACACCTAAAATACTTTCACCAACCTCATCCCTAACTACTGATAATGGTTTTTCAGAAATCCAGATATGGGAGGTCCATCAGTGGGTTTTGCATAAAACCCACTGATGGAACTAAACTACACCTATAGCTTTGGACAAAATTATAATTTGAGGTTTAGGACACCTAAAATACTTTCTCCAACCTCAACCCTAACTACTGATAATGGTTTTTCAGAAATCCATATATGGGAGGTCCATCGGTGGGTTTTGCTCAAAACCCACTGATGGAACTAAACTACACCTATAGCTTTGGACAAATTTATAATTTGAGGTTTAGGACACCTAAAATACTTTCTCCAACCTCTTCCCTAACTGTTGATAATGGTTTTCATAAATCCAGATATGGTTTTTCCAAAGCTATAGGTGTAGTTTAGTTCCATCAGTGAGTTTTGCTCAAAACCCACTGATGGACCTCCCATATCTGGATTTCTGAAAAACTATTATCAACAGTTAGGAATGAGGTTGGAGAAAGTATTTTAGGTGTCCTAAACCTCAAATTATTATTTTTGTTCAAAGCTATAGGTCTAGTTTATTTCCATCAGTGAGTTTTGCTGAAAACCCACTGATGAACCTCCCATATATGGATTTCTAAAAAACCATTATAAGTAGTTAGGGTTGAGGTTGAGAAAATATATTAGGGTTTAGAGATAAAATATGTAATCGAACTTGGGGGATAAAGTCAAAATATTATATGGTTAAGGATCGTCCTGAAATAATTTTTAATTCAGGCCCACGGTGGGCCTGAAATGTCTTCATTCAGGTCCACCGTGGGCCTGAAATAAATGTATTTCAGGACCACTATGTGCCTGAAATAAAGTTATTTCAGGCCCAACGTGGGCCAGAAATTATAATTTGTTCATTGTAACACCTAAATTCCACTGATGGACCCACTGATGAGGTTGGAGAAAGTATTTTAGGTGTCCATAACCTCAAATTTATATTTTTTCCAAAGCTATAGGTGTAGTTTAGTTCCATCAGTGGGTTTTGCTCATAACCCACTGATGGACCTCCCTTATCTGGATTTCTAAAAAACCATTATCAATAGTTAGGGATGAGATTGGAGAAAGTATTTTAGGTGTCCATAACCTAAAATTTATATTTTTTCCAAAGCTATAGGTGTAGTTGAGTTCCATCAGTGGGTTTTGCTCAAAACCCACTGATGGACCTCCCATATCTGGATTTCTAAAAAACCATTATCAATAGTTAGGGATGAGGTTGGAGAAAGTATTTTAGGTGTCCATAACCTCAAATTTATATTTTTTCCAAAGCTATAGGTGTAGTTGAGTTCCATCAGTGGGTTTTGCTCAAAACCCACTGATGGACCTCCCATATCTGGATTTCTGAAAAACCATTATCAATAGTTAGGGATGAGGTTGGAGAAAGTATTTTAGGTGTCCATAACCTCAAATTTATATTTTTTCCAAAGCTATAGGTGTAGTTTAGTTCCATCAGTGGGTTTTGCTCAAAACCCACTGATGGACCTCCCTTATCTGGATTTCTGAAAAACCATTATCAATAGTTAGGGATGAGGTTGGAGAAAGTATTTTAGGTGTCCATAACCTAAAATTTATATTTTTTCCAAAGCTATAGGTGTAGTTGAGTTCCATTAGTGGGTTTTGCTCAAAACCCACTGATGGACCTCCCATATCTGGATTTCTGAAAAACCATTATCAATAGTTAGGGATGAGGTTGGTGAAAGTATTTTAGGTGTCCATAACCTCAAATTTATATTTTTTCCAAAGCTATAGGTGTAGTTTAGTTCCATCAGTGGGTTTTGCTCAAAACCCACTGATGGACTTCCTTATCTGGATTTCTGAAAAACCATTATCAATAGTTAGGGATGAGGTTGGAGAAAGTATTTTAGGTGTCCATAACCTAAAATTTATATTTTTTCCAAAGCTATAGGTGTAGTTGAGTTCCATCAGTGGGTTTTGCTCAAAACCCACTGATGGACCTCCCATATCTGGATTTCTGAAAAACCATTATCAATAGTTAGGGATGAGGTTGGAGAAAGTATTTTAGGTGTCCATAACCTCAAATTTATATTTTTTCCAAAGCTATAGGTGTAGTTTAGTTCCATCAGTGGGTTTTGCTCAAAACCCACTGATGGACCTCCCATATCTGGATTTCTGAAAAACCATTATCAATAGTTAGGGATGAGGTTGGAGAAAGTATTTTAGGTGTCCATAACCTAAAATTTATATTTTTTCCAAAGCTATAGGTGTAGTTTAGTTCCATCAGTGGGTTTTGCTCAAAACCCACTGATGGACCTCCCATATCTGGATTTCTGAAAAACCATTATCAATAGTTAGGGATGAGGTTGGAGAAAGTATTTTAGGTGTCCATAACCTAAAATTTATATTTTTTCCAAAGCTATAGGTCTAGTTTAGTTCCATCAGTGGGTTTTGCTCAAAACCCACTGATGGAGCCCCCATATCTGGATTTCTGAAACCCCCTACATAAATAGTTAGGGATGAGGTTAGAGAAAGTATTTTAGGTGTCCATAACCTCAAATTAATATTTTTAGTATTTTAGGTGTCCATAACCTAAAATTTATATTTTTTCCAAAGCTATAGGTGTAGTTTAGTTCCATCAGTGGGTTTTGCTCAAAACCCACTGATGGACCTCCCATATCTGGATTTCTAAAAAACCATTATCAATAGTTAGGGATGAGGTTGGAGAAAGTATTTTAGGTGTCCATAACCTAAAATTTATATTTTTTCCAAAGCTATAAGTCTAGTTTAGTTCCATCAGTGGGTTTTGCTCAAAACCCACTAATGGACGCCCCATAATTGGATTTCTGAAACCCCCTACATAAATAGTTAGGGATGACGTTGGAGAAAGTATTTTAGGTGTCCATAACCTCAAATTTATATTTTTTCCAAAACTATAGGTCTAGTTTAGTTCCATTAGTGGGTTTTGCTCAAAACCCACTGATGGAGCCCCCATATCTAGATTTCTGAAAAGCCATTATCAGTAGTTAGGGTTGAGGTTGGAGAAAGTATTTTAGGTGTCCAATCCTCAAATTATTATAAGTACCATTGCAGTAGGTGTTGTTTAGGTATAACACTTGAGGCCCATGGTGGGCCTGAAATTAATATATTCGGACCTGAAATAGCTTCATTTCAGTCCCAACTCGGGCCTGAAATAAATGTATTTCAGGCCTAAGTTGGGCCTGAAATTAATATATTTCAGGCCCAGTGTCGGCCTGAATTAACTGATTTCAGGCCCAGCCTGAAATACATTTATTTCAGGCCCAACGTGGGCATGAAATCATTTGACCCCATCCACCATCTTTAAATTTGATTTATATAAAATATATTGATGATTAAATTATATAATGATTTTTAGAATAATATTCTATTTTTACCTACAAGATGTGACAGAATAGGTCATTTGGCACACAACAGTGCAGCAACTGGCACACAACAGTGCATTATCAGTTATTATATCTGACCGTATCACTTGGCACACAACAGTGTAGCATCTGGATTTGAATAAACATCACCCAATTGTTTTGTTTTTGTTGACAATATATTATATAGAATAACAACATCGACATAATCATAACAACTTCCACATAATGAGATTTTTCCATACAAATGCAGGTCAATCGACAGTAATGGATTTTTACATCACCAATACAGCATTCACATTATCTCAAGTTTTACAAAACATGTCTCTCATGATATTAACTGTCAGCTCAAATCTGATTTTACTCATGTCTCTTGTTTGAAATCCATCTTTTCATCGTATAGGAGACATCGAATATATTGCATGACAAAGAAGGCACAGTCCACGCTGAAATTAACAAACACTTTTTTAGAATTCTAATTAAGTCGGTTTATAAAATACTTTCTTATTTTTAAAACTTTTTAACCTCTTCCTCATTTAGTTACCTATGTTCTTGTTGGGGACATTTTTGTTTGACGGAGGGTCATTTGTCCAAGGGATGATGACTTTGTAGATACGGATGAATAGCCGTAAGTTCCTCGCGAGTATATTGTTTAAGTTCTTTTACCTGTCAAACATATCATGAATTTATTAATCACCATCAATGACATTTTAGACAAAATGATGACCATGTATAAGAATAAAGGAAGGTAGCTCACCGCTGTGTCAAATTCATGCTTATATTTACGGCCACTAGCAAGAGAATAAAAATAATTGAAAGTCATGGATTTTGTATCCACCGCCAACAAGTGAAAGTGTGTATTATCACTACACAAAGGGATTAAAATAAATCTAAACCCTTGTTCTAGCATATCAATCTTCATCACTTGTTGCAGGGAAATCTTCCTTGACGATCTGATTGATGCCTACAAATATGCATTCACAAAATTAATAATACCCATATCATAATATTATGTCTTCTACAATATATCTGTTTAATTAATATACATCACTTACTGTGAAGAAGGTTGAACAATATATTGACTTGTTATATGACCTACCACATGTGGATGCTCCCCTAAATAAAATTTTACAAAAGGCATCAATGACCTCGCCTTTTGTAAAAACCTCTCCATTGAGGATTTGTAAGAATGAATGCAAATTCAAAGCAAAGGGTGCATCCTCCCAGATAAATTCATTTGCCAACCAGCCATGTAAATTGATAAGACTATATATTACATAAGAAGATATATTAACTAAAGTAAACTATAATATTTTGTAACTTACTTTAGATTCTCCAATCTATTTATCAGGTAGGCCACTTCTTTATCTTGATTTTTCTTCTTTGTATTCATAAAATGTTTCTTCACAAACTACATCGATAAAATTTATTTAGACCAAACTAATTATTGACCAAATTCAATACAATTGACGTATTTTAAATGAAATTAACACACTTACATCAATGCCTTGTTGCCTCATTTTGTATAGTTCGGAGGTTCTTCTTGTTTCCTCCTCTGTCTTCTTCAGACATGACTTCCATTACATTAATGTTTTCTCTTGCTTCATCCATATCCTCCTCACTAAGTTTCCTTTTTCCCTTGTCCATGACATTTGATATTTATTTCCTGCCTCGCTTCCCCTTAGGTAAATGCTGGTGCCATACTGGACTGTCAATTGGAGTATCCCTGTAATCATACCGAGTTCGGTCACGTCCTCACCTAGGTGTACAAGATACTGGATCAGAGAGAGGATCGACTACAGGATAGCTTTCTTGACCCTCCATGCCTTTTTTTTCAATAATTGAAAGTAATTCCTTAACCCTTTCATTCAAACATATATTCTCCTCTGTTAGCTCCTTGATTCGGTTGTCCTTAAGAATGCATTCACCACATAGCCTAACATCTCCTTCTGATGTCTCCATTGACCGTGGTATGTCATCACCGATATCAAGATTCTCAAACAATGTGTTTTCATGTAGGTTAGGAATTAATTCAACAATAACCTGTCAATTACGAAGTACACAAATGTTACTACCTCTATATCTAACTCAGATAGATCACATTTAAGAATAATTACCTCTTCGGGCGAGAGTCGGTCGACAAGGCCCCTCACCCTACTAATATGCGAAGGAATATTCCTCCACTTATCTATTCAGGGTCCTTCAACATTGAATGATTTTTGAATTGGTACATGCTCCAAAAACCATGCCTACACAAAGTTTTCCAGCCAAATACATTAATGACATTAAAATATTATAAAATTTAACAAGATAATTCTACTCACTGCCAAAAGCCCTACAAATCCCTTTAGGTAAGGGAGGTTGGTGGTGCTCTGGTTTCCCTGAGTTGATGAAAATAAGTCCCCAATCTTAGGTAATTGTGGAGACAAAAATTGATGGATAGCTTCTACCCAGTTCAATCTACCTAGATTGTCATAATCATCTACTATATCTACAAGACCTAGAGGAACCTTATATGTACTAGACGAAAATAAAACACAAACAAATATATACAAAATATAAAATTTACACACTAATAACACATCATCCTCTGATTCAACACTTTCAGAAAAATGTTTAAGTAACTCTTCAAGTCTTGTTCTTGTAGGTTGTTTTTCTTTTGAGAAGTAAGTACGATAGAGGTCACCCGATGCTTTAGTTGAATTAATAGGGACCGAAACACCACGGTCCACTATACCCAGTATCAAAGCAACATCTCGTCTGGAGAACGCAACCGGTACACCTGAAACAATTATAATATTTAGTTATCATCAAGAATATAGGCTTGAAATTATTCCACGTTGGGCCTGAAATGAATTCAATTCATGCCTACCGAGGGCCTGAACTAAATTAACTTCAGGCCCTAGGTAGGCCTGAAATGATTTTATTTCAGGCCTACCGAGGGCCTGAAGTCAATTTCACTTCAGGCCCTCAGTAGCCCTGAAATGAAATGATTAAACTTTATCAAAAACTAATCATTTCAGGCCATCTATATTACTGTCTTATCTTACTATAGATACTATAGATATTGTCTACAATTCATAACTAAAACTATTACCTGAGAATTTAAAAACATGGGAGGTTGAATCCCAACTTTTAAATATATTAACCAAAATTCCACGGATATGCTGCAATTCTTGTATGTCCAGGAAAAAACTGAAAGGCGACCCTTTGATCTTCGCAATGTGTCGATCATTTAAAATTTCAAATGCTACAAAAAATTGTTTAAAGTGGCCTAAAACACTGCACCAACGTAATTTTTGTCCAAACTCATCTGAATCCTACAGTTTATATACAGTACAAATTTATTCAGCAAAATAATTTTAAACATGTTGACAAACTATGCTGGTTTGACCTAAGCATATCGCTAACATACCTTGGTGGATAATGTCAATGAAGAAGACGCTGAACCACCCACAGACCTTTTTCCTAACATTATCAAATAAATCAAATGTGCAGAAACCCTAACCCCTTGGTGTATTATGCCGATCAGTCTCGACTTCAACGTTAACACTAAAACCCACCTCAGGATCACACAGAAACGCTTTCGAGCATTGCCTAGGTTTTGGTTGTCCGGAGGGATTCGGGGGATGAGCTCGCAACTATATCACACCTAGGGCACGCACAGTGTCCTCCACCTTCAAACCTTCCATTTACGTTGTTGCGCTGAGAGAGAATGGAGAAAAATTCGACTGCTACCCATCCGAACCACAAATTAATATTTTATTGATAAAGTGGTTCGGTTGTCTCGAAAATGTGTTTGATAAAGCCATTCTTTGGCGGGAGGGGTATAAAAGTAACTTCACTATATGGGATGTGCCCTTTGGTATAATAGAAACCATGGTACTCCTTTCGGTAATTACGAATAGTTGGATACGCCCTTTGGTAAATTGTCGAGAGTAGTTCTTGTTTATTTTTCACTCTCACGAGTTGGTACAGTTAGTTCATATCAGGATGTTGCTACCAATAGGCTTGGGTCAATTCTCAATGGGTACGGAATGCCCCGTTGATTACCTCAACCCCTATTTACATGCGTTGTTGTTACTGGATGAAATTCTTCATGATTTATCTCTTTTTCAAATAATAGGGAGCCACGTTAGAGGGTCATCAAGGTGCTAGTTTAGCTTTTGTTGTCAAGAGTGATCCTTGTTTTGTCTTGTCTTATCAATGGAGCTATTTGGTGGCAAAAAGTGAATCGCTCACCCCTAATGCCCTCGCCAACCCGTCCCAGGGCCAACACGGAGGAGGTAAATCACGGGGGCTACTAGCCCGGATGATGTGGCTAGCGCGTGGAGAGGGTGAACATACTGACTTTGTCATGATTTGATCCCCAGACCTCTTAATTCCAACATTCACACATTAATCATCATCAATGGAGCTATTTAAGACCATTGAAAAAGAGGATAAGATTTTCATTTTTTTATTTCATTCTTATAGTTAGTCAAATTGATTGAGTGTCACTTGTTTATTTATTTTGATTTTTTTACTTATTTAGAGATATAACTGTAACGACCCGCCTTCTGGTACTAAGCTTTAAGGTGGATCGCTACTACTAACTGACTAGCTGACTAACTGATTACTACTGATCATTATATTCTTTTAATGCTAAACCAACTGGGAGGATTTTAAAAAAACTTATTTTGTTATTTACTGAGCTAACAATTCATAATCATGTTGAAAGTACTAACCAGCCAAAATAAAAACACAAACTTTAATTTTATTAGCTTAGCCAAGATTCGATCCTCCAACCTATGCATTGCATAGCTAAAGCACTAACCAGCTGCTCTACACCGCTTTTGTTTTACACAGTACCAGTCGACTGCTATATGCCAGTCGACTGGTTGGGCAACAGAATGTTTCTGTGCCCGATACCAGTCAACTGGTGTTTTCACAGTCGACTGGTAGTTCTGAAAATCCAGCTTCCAGATTTCCAGAACTTATCAAACTTGAGCTACAATGTACCAAAATCATATCCAACAAGCATCATGACATAAATAAAGTTCCACAACTATTCTAGGGCATTTATTACATGTTTTAGGAGGGTTTCTGGCATGTATAGCAACTTAGAAATCACAAAAACGACATGTAGAAGCATAACATGAATGTGCCAAGTTCGTATCAACTTCTTATTGAAACTATTCAGTATTCCTATCTAAAGGCATCCTTAGCTACTACATGTCATTCTATATGGTGCATTAATCTTAGAACAAACATATCTTAAGTATTTAGCATGTAGATCAAAAATATCAAGTTCTTACTCCTAAAGTGTAAACATGGATCTAATTCACCATATTACAAGTAGTAACTCATATCATTCAACATCCACTAAATAATTATTAAATCAGGTAAATAAGCTACTTTAGGTACACTAGGCACCACCAATAACGAGTCTAAACAAGTTAATACATGGTTCTCATAGTATATTGCGGAATAACTAAAGAAGCATAAAAAGGAGTATTTCTATGCTTTGCAAGTTCCGAAGACTTTTATTCCAACTCCACCATCACACACACTTTGCATCAAGCCCGCCGCCTCCGCTACTAGTGCTTCCCTTTACCTGTATCTGCAGTATAAGGAAATGCAAACTAATAAGCATAAAGCTTAGTAAGTACCATCTAGCCTCACAAAACTATAAAATCTCGGATTATGCTTTTGTAAAACATGCTATGCAAATACACGCTCATGTTCATAAATAATCATGTTATGCTCATGCTAAAATACATGTCATAAAATGTCATGGCAAATAACTGAGACATGGCATATATTGAACTGAAGCTGAAAACTACGCTATAGCATGGCATACATATCTGAACTGAAACTGAAACCAACTAACATAAAACTAATTATTAAATTCACCACATGCTGAAATGAATTTCTGAAAACTAAATACATATAGTAGGTGAAAGTAATAATCAACTGCTGTGGGCCCGGCAATGTACCAACTGTGGCGCATCCCTAATAAACCCGAGGTAGCAAATCCCGAATCCATTAGGGTTCTACTAGGTTATCTAACCTAGGGGCAACTAGGAGCCCATCCCATACTAGGTTATCTAAACCTAGAGGCAACTTGGAGCCTATCCCTAGACCGGAGTCCGGTACAATGCCACCGAAAATAAAATAGTCCTTTATACTTTTCTTTCCTTTTTCTGATTCTTGGTTTTACTAGGTTATCTAAACCTAGGGGCAACTAGGAGCCCATCCCGTTAGAGCTTGGTCCCAATCATAAACTGGAGCAAGAATTTCTATTCCTTAATACTTTCTATAGCATTAACTGAACTGAACATTTTAACAAACACCTAACGTGCGTGCTTGTTCATAATTTACGATTTCTAATCGTAGAACATACATATGAGGAGATAAAACATACAGAAAATCGACCGAAACTACTTATACTGCAGGTGAGGGGTACTTACATCCGGCGCTAGGTTTTCTTACGAATATAATATGAAATCTCCGAGGGAACGCCGAACTTCGACGTTCTTCTTGCTCCTTGGCGTTCTCCTCGCGTCCACGAGAGTTCTCATAGAGAATAGGGCCTCTTGGGACCTTCCCTTCGCTTTCCCCTTGTCTTGGGCGGCAAGAGAAGACGAGGAGAGGAAAATCGCGAGAGAGAGAGAGAGAGAGGGAGTCGGCGGTGAGAAGATGAGGGAAAAACCAACCTAAAAACCCTTAAGTTTCCCTTTTATACTTATGGAAAGATTTAACTAACTTCACCTTATCAATCCTTCCCTCTAATTTATTCCAACCAAAATAGACCAACCCACTTGCTAGCCTTATTTTCCTCTCAATGAAAGGTTTAGGGGTCAAACTCCATTTAAGCTTTTTTACTGCGTATTCTATTTTTATTCCTTTTTACCTTATTTGTCCATGGAAAAATTTGATAAAAATATACATAAATTCAGAATAAATTCTAGGATATTTCTAAAATTAGATTTGTGAATTTTCGGGCATTACAATCCCCCACACCTTATAACAAGTTTGTCCTCGAACTTAAAACAACTCTGGGTATTTCTGCTTCATGCTGTCCTCTGGTTCCCATGTTGCCTCTTCTACTCTGTGATTTTGCCATATGACTTTCACTAATGGTACCTCCTTGTTTCGCAATTTCTTAACTGCTCGGTCTATTATCTGAATAGGCGGACTATCATAACTGAGATCTTCGCGGACTTGTACCGTCTGTGGCTCTATCACCTGGGTGGCATCTGGGACATGCTTCTTCAGCATGGAAATACATTATGGATAGCTGACATCTCCTGAGGTAGCTCCAACTCATAAGCTACTTTGTCAACTCTTCTAGTGATGGGGTATGGTCCTACATATCTGGGACTTAGCTTGCCCTTCTTCCCAAAATGCATTACTCCCTTCATGGGAGCCACTTTGAGGAACACTGTATCCCCAACTTCAAACTCTAATGGTCTGCGCCGTGTATCAGCATAGCTCTTCTGGCGGCTTTGAGCTGCTTCTATTCTCTGGCGGATCTGCTGTAAGGCTACGGTGGTATCATCTATAAGATCTGTCTGTAGGCCTAACTCTTGCCTCTCACCACCCTCGTACCAGCAAATAGGAGATCTACACCTCCGCCCATATAAAGCCTCATAGGGTGCCATGCCGATAGTGGCCTGATAACTATTGTTGTAAGCGAATTCCGCTAAGCACAAGTATCTGCACCAACTGCCCTTGAAATCTAAAGCACAAGCTCTGAGCATATCTTCTAGTACTTGATTAACTCTCTCTGTCTGACCATCTGTCTGAGGTTGGAAAGTTGTGCTAAACTTCAGTTTGGTGCCTAGTGCTGTCTGTACGCACTCCCAGAAGTGCGAAGTGAACCTACTGTCCCTATCTGAAATGATAGTCCTAGGGACTCCATGTAGTCTGACGATCTCCTTGAGGTATAACTGAGCTAGTTGTGCCATGGAATAGGAGATCCTGATAGCTAGGAAGTGGGCAGACTTAGTCAATCTGTCAACTATTACCTAGATCGCATCATATCCATTTGTTGTTCTGGGTAGTCCCACTATAAAATCCATGGAAATATCTTCCCATTTCCATTCTGGAATCTGGATAGGCTGCAGAACTCCTCCTGGTCTCTGATGTTCTGCCTTGACCCTTTGGCATGTCAGACAGGTACTGACATATCTGGCGATGTCTCTCTTCATCCCAGGCCACCAAAAACGTCCCCTGAGGTCTTGGTACATTTTGGTGGAACCAGGATGCATCACATATGGAGATCCATGTGCGTCCTCTAGGATCTTCCTTCGGAGCTCTTCTTGGTTCGGAACACATAAGCGGTCACCGTAGTACAGTGTCCCATTCTCTGATAGGCGAAATTCTCCATTTTCGGCTTCTGCTATCCCCTACTTGATTTTCTGAAGGTCAGGATCTTGATCCTGTGCTGTCTGGATGTCTTCAATCAGGGTTGACACTAATGTCAAAGTGGAGAGCTGCCCAACTAAAATTTCCAGTCCGAACTCTGATAACTCTTTCCGAAGGGGCTGTGACATCGTGGACAAAGCTAGTAGGGTGGCACTAGATTTTCTGCTAAGTGCATCTGCCACCTTATTAGCTTTACCTGGATGGTAGAGGATGTCAATGTCATAATTCTTGACTAGCTCAAGCCACCTGCGTTGTCTCATGTTCAGATCCTTCTGAGTAAAGAAATACTTTAGACTCTGATGATCTGTGAAAATCCTACACTGAGCTCCGTATAAGTAATGCCTCCAAATCTTGAGAGCGAACACTACTGCAGCTAGCTCAAGGTCATGGGTAGGGTAATTCTTCTCATAATCCTTGAGTTGTCTAGAGGCATAGGCAATAACCTTGCCATTCTACATCAGCACTGCTCCAAGTCCTAATTTAGACGCATCACTATATATATCAAAGCTGTCAGTGGTCTCTGGAAGAGTCAGGATGGGAGCACTAGTCAATCTTCTCTTTAATTCTGCAAAACTGTTCTCGCAATCCTCTGTCCACTGAAACTTTCTGTTCTTTCTGGTAAGAGCTGTCAGTGGGGAGGCTATTCTGGAGAAATTCTCTATGAACTTCTTGTAGTAACTGGCTAGACCCAGAAAACTTTTTGTAGCGACCCGCCTTCTCTGCCTTAGACGGATCATTACTTCTGTCTACTTCTCGACTTCTAATGCATGACTAAAAATGCGGAAATCTTTTTTTTTCTTTTTAATCTATCTAAGAATGATATTCTAACTTAAATAGTCATGCATGATACCATGTCACACTTTCTTTCTCAAAAACTCGTAAGAAATTACTTATTGAAACTTGTCTCGCCCAACTCAGCTTTCGGGTATCAGTCGACTGATACTGTATCAGTCGACTGATAAGCCTGAAATCTGAAATTTCAGGTTTCGGCACTTGCTTCAAAAGCCCACCAATCATATAGTTTCGAGCCATATAAAATCATGACACCATTTCTATACTCTATGCCAGTTTTCTAAACAATTTAGCCAATCAAAACGAATCCATAAACTTGAAATTAGGACTTTTGCGGAAGTAAATAAGCTATTCAAGTTATATGAACTTTAACTTTAGAGTTTGTACCAATCTTGACTCCTATGCATTCATAACACCAAATACATGTTCTATAACCTTGCTAAAGCATTATGAAATGTGAATGCAACTTTTCTAAACATATTTAAGCAATAAACACTTGATTCAAATAGAAATTAATACTATCTTGGCACATGCATCTATTTCTCTAACAAAGTATCAATATTTCCAACTACTCACACTTCTACTCATCCAATGCAATCATAAGGATATGTATGCTAAATGAAATGACATGGAATCTTTACTCTAAGAAATTGAGCATGTAAAACTATCCAAAGCTTAAATGTTCGCTAAACTCCATAAAGCAAGAACTTGAAATTGAATAAACTAAAACATTGTAATTCAAATAACTAAATTGTTTCGTCTCAAGGATCTCTCCAAAATCAGCCACCACACACACTTTACTCAGCACCGCCTCGTCGCCTTCCTTCAGAATTGCTTGCCTTTACCTTTATCTGCAGTAAGAGGAAATGCAACTAGTAAGCAAAAAGCTTAGTAAGTACTATCTAGCTCACAAAATCTCGAAATGTGCAAACATGCTTCTTGAACAATATGAAAATCATATGAGATACTTATATGCTTGAAAGAAAACTAAGAACATGTATAACTCAAAACATGCATACTCAAGCATTAATAAATCTCAATTTACTTTTCTTGGCTCAACTTGAAACTTTAGCTATTCTTTAACTTTTTGAAAACTCTTTAAACTTTAGAAACTTTGCTAAAGCATATACTTGAAAATACTAATCAATTGGATCCACTGAAGACGTAAGTACCATCTCATGCACGTTCCCTAAAAGGTTGGGGTAGCGAGCCACCAATCCTAATAGAGCAGACCTTGGTCTACCAGGCCCAAGACCTTGGAATTTGACACCTGGATTTCTTTAACGACGCCCTTGGACGCCGGGTACTGGCCTTAGAAAATAAAATAGCTTTTCTTTCTTTTCTTTCTTATCTGTAAATGCCTTGGCATTTTCTCGAGCACCTTGCGTGCTAAAATCCCTAAGTCTTGACTTTTGGGGATTTCTTAAGGCCTTGGCCTTTTCTTTTCTTATCTTTATCTTCTCTTTTCTTTTCTCATAACTTTCTTAGCCCCTAATCTCACATAGGGTGCTTTATCAACTTATACAAACATATAATGAACTAAGATCACATGCAAAAACTTAAACAAAAAGAAAATATCTCTTTTAAAAACTTTTAAGGGAAATTCTTGCGGAAAAACCGCCTCTTACTGCAGGTGAGCAGTACTTACATTGATATCTTGGACTTACAACCAAGATTGACGTCTAGGACTCGGGAGAAACTTGAGATCTCGGAGAATTCTTCGCGCCTACGCGTTCCTCTCGTCGCGGGGATCCCGAATATAGGAATATCTCTCGGAGGAGAGCCTTGGCCGGCCCTCTTGGCCTTGGTGTTGGTCGGCGTCGCCCAAGAGAGGAGAGGGAGAGGGCTGCGTCGCGCGGCTAGGGTGAGGAAGAGAAACCCAAAATTCTAATTTCCTCTCTTAACTTATCTATTTATACTATCTTTATGGAAAAAGACGTAACTACTCTATAAATATATTTCTCTCCATCCTTTGCTGTGCTTGATACCCTAGCCTGGCTGGTCGCGCTCGCTTCTGGTTTCCTGGTGGTCGCGGGTTCGAACCCTGGCTGCCCTTTAAATGTTTTTCTTTTTTTTTTATATACTAAACGGACTCGGAAAATTCCATAAAAATATTCTAAAAATCCCTAAAAATATCTAGAATATTTCTAAACCATTTTTAAATAATTCTAAGGACTTTAAGAACTAAAAATGGAAATTTTGGGGCGTTACACTTTTGATCTCACTGGCATTCTTCGGTCTGATCCAGTTACTTACTGCTTCTATTTTGCTGGGGTCTACCATCACCCCTTCCTTGGAGATGATGTGACCTAGAAAAGACACCTGATCGAGTCAAAATTCACACTTGGAGAATTTCGCATAGAGTTGGCTCCGCTGAAGAATTTCTAATACTGTTTTCAGGTGTTCTGCGTGTTCCTTCTGAATCCTGGAATATATCAGAATATCATCGATGAAGATGATAACAAACTTATCTAAATATTCTCAGAACACTCTGTTCATGAGGTCCATGAAAGTCGCTGGAGCGTTCGTTATGCCAAAAGGCATAACTACAAACTCATAGTGTCCGTATCTTGTTCTGAAAGCTGTCTTGGGGATGTCACCTTCCTTAACTTTCACCTGGTGATATCCCGATCTCAAGTCTATTTTTGAGAACACTGCTGCTCCCTTTAGCTGATCGAACAAGTCGTCAATTCTTGGCAAGGGATGCTTGTTCTTGATAGTGACTTGATTCAAGGCCCGGTAATCTATACACAAGCGCATGGACCCGTCTTTCTTCTTCACGAACAATATGGGAGCTCCCCAAGGTGAATGACTAGGGCGTATGAAGCCCTTGTCGAGCAGCTCCTGTAGTTGCTCCTGAAGTTCTCTTAATTTTGCTGGAGCCATACGGTATGGTGCTTTTGAAATGGGATTGGTACCTGGAATGAGATCTATCTCAAACTCTATCTCCTTGTCTGGCGCTAAGCCTGATAACTCGTCAGGGAAGACTGCTGGGTAGTCACATACCACTGGGACCTCTTCTAGCTTTTGGTCTTTCTCTTGTTCAGTATTGACTACATGTGCTAGAAATCCGGTACATCCTGAATCCAGCAGTTTCTGTGCTTTTAGAGCTGAGAGAAATTTTTTGGCTTTTCTCTTGGGTTCTCCGATGTATTCAAACTGCACTCCTTCTTCAGGTTGGAATATGACTTTCCTTTTACGGCATTCTATGGAGGCACCGTACTTGATTAGGAAGTCCATTCCAAAAATGATATCATAATCTGTCATATCTAGTACTATCAGATCACCATAAAGCTCTCTGCTTGCTATTCTGACTGGCACTGCACGTAGCCAATGCGTGGATGCCATAATCTCTCCTGAAGGTAGGGTGGTTAAGAATTGGCCACTGAGTACATCTGGAGGTATAGCTAACTTCTCTGTGAATGCCCTGGGGTTTCTGAGTTCCTGAACTGCCTTGGCCTTTACTTTCTATCATGACTGACTTCTGCTGTTGTATGTTGTTCAGGTAGTGCTCGGTGATCAGAGCACTGCTAACTAGTTCTTCTGAGGTTTGCGGCCTATGGACGCCGCTGGCCACATTCAATGCTATTTCTGGCCTTAGCATCTTGAGCATTGGCCTGACTCGCTCTCGTTTAGTGTTGACCAGTTCAGGGCACAGACGAGCCAGTCAGTTGAATCTCTTCACGGCTTCCTCTACTGATAGGTTACCTTGATGAAATTCAGTGAATTCATCATAATGCCGGTTAGTAACCCGCATATGAAAGAATTCTTCGAAGAACTCAGCTTCGAAGTTGGCCCACATCATCTGATTTATGTCTCGCTTGGCCTTCACCCCTTTCCCACCACATTCTAGCATCTCCTGCTAGGCAGAAGGAGGCGCACTTCACTTTCTCATGTTCTAGCCTGTCCAAAAGCTCCCTGGTACTCTCCAGGGTTTTGAACTAGGCTTGTGCATCCCATGATTCACTAGTGCCTGAAAAGGTCTCTGGTTTGAGTTTCTACCACTTAACCAGATATGCTTCTCTTCTAGCTCCTACTGCTGGGGCTTCTGGTGCTATTGGTGGGATTGGTGCTCAATGTGGAACCTCTATCACTATTGGGGTTTTCACATTTGGTCCTGGCGTAGTAGTAGGTGTGGTCTGCTGATTAGCCCTTAAAGTGGCTATTCTTGCTGCTGCTCAACTATCTGTCTCTGGAGCTAAGCCATTATCTCCACGAGATTAGGTGGAGTCACTATGTCAGTTGCCTCCTATTGAGGCTTAGTAGCTGGTGCCCTTCTAGTTGGGCGTCCTCTAGCCATTATCTAAATAACAGAGGACATACAGTTCATATTCTAATTCTAAAAACATGCTATCAGATATAAACTAAAGTATTAAACATGCCTCCGTTAACTGTAAACAAGAACTGACTAGAACACAGATAGCATGAATTACATGAAAATACTATAAAACTGGAAGCAAGAAAATACGGTAATGTGAGAGATACTCTTACTTGGAAGCTGCAGGTCTGATGCTGATGTGTATGAGGAGGAAAGATGGAACTTGCTCTGATACCACTCTGTAACGTCCCACCTTCTAGTACACTAAGCTTTAAGGCGGATCGCTACGTAAATATATATCTAACTGATTTCTGGTTGCGTAACTTAGGAATTTCAACAACGATATGTAAAAGCATAACATGAATGTGCCAAGTTCGTATCAACTTCTTATTGAAACTATTCAGTATTCCTATCTAAAGGCATCCTTAGCTACTACATGTCATTCTATATGGTGCATTAATCTTAGAACAAGCATATCTTAAGTATTTAGCATGTAGATCAATAGTATCAAGTTCTTACTCCTAAAGCGTAAACATGGATCTAATTCACCATATTACAAGTAGTAACTCATATCATTCAACATCCACTAAATAATTATTAAATCAGGTAAATAAGCTACTTTAGGTACACTAGGCACCACCAATAACGAGTCTAAACAAGTTAATACATGGTTCTCATAGTATATTGCGGAATAACTAAAGAAGCATAAAAAGGAGTATTTCTATGCTTTGCAAGTTCCGAAGACTTTTATTTCAACTCCACCATCACACACACTTTGCATCAAGCCCGCCGCCTCCGCTACTAGTGCTTCCCTTTACCTGTATCTGCAGTATAAGGAAATGCAAACTAATAAGCATAAAGCTTAGTAAGTACTATCTAGCCTCACAAAACTATAAAATCTCGGATTATGCTTTTGTAAAACATGCTATGCAAATACACGCTCATGTTCATAAATAATCATGTTATGCTCATGCTAAAATACATGTCATAAAATGTCATGGCAAATAACTGAGACATGGCATATACTGAACTGAAGCTGAAAACTACACTATAGCATGGCATACATATCTGAACTGAAACTGAAACCAACTAACATAAAACTAATTATTAAATTCACCACATGCTGAAATGAATTTCTGAAAACTAAATACATATAGTAGGTGAAAGTAATAATCAACTGCTGTGGGTTCGGCAATGTACCAACTGTGCGCGCATCCCTAATAAACCCGAGGTAGCAAATCCCGAATCCATTAGGGTTCTACTAGGTTATCTAAACCTAGGGGCAACTAGGAGCCCATCCCATACTAGGTTATCTAAACCTAGAGGCAACTTGGAGCCTATCCCTAGACCGGAGTCCGGTACAATGCCACCGAAAATAAAATAGTCCTTTATACTTTTCTTTCCTTTTTCTGATTCTTGGTTTTACTAGGTTATCTAAACCTAGGGGCAACTAGGAGCCCATCCCGTTGGACCTTGGTCCCAATCATAAACTGGAGCAAGAATTTCTATTCCTTAATGCTTTCTATAGCATTAACTGAACTGAACATTTTAACAAACACCTAACGTGCGTGCTTGTTCATAATTTACGATTTCTAATCGTAGAACATACATATAAGGAGATAAAACATACAGAAAATCGACCGAAACTACTTATACTGCAGGTGAGGGGTACTTACATCCGGCGCTAGGTTTTCTTACGAATATAATATGAAATCTCCGAGGGAACGTCGAACTTCGACGTTCTTCTTGCTCCTTGGCGTCCTCCTCGCGTTCACGAGAGTTCTCGTAGAGAATAGGGCCTCTTGGGACCTTCCCTTCGCTTTCCCCTTGTCTTGGGCGGCAAGAGAAGAGGAGGAGAGGAAAATCGCGCGCGAGAGAGAGAGAGGGAGTCGGCGGTGAGAAGATGAGGGAAAAACCAACCTAAAAACCCTTAAGTTTCCCTTTTATACTTATGGAAAGATTTAACTAACTTCACCTTATCAATCTTTCCCTCTAATTTATTCTAACCAAAATAGACCAGCCCACTTGGTAGCCTTATTTTCCTCTCATGAAAGGTCTAGGGGTCAAACTCCATTTAAGCTTTTTTACTGCGTATTCTATTTTTATTCCTTTTTGCCTTATTTGTCCATGGAAAAATTCTATAAAAATATCCATAAATTCAGAATAAATTCTAGGATATTTCTAAAATTAGATTTGAGAATTTTCGAGCATTACAATAACCAAAATGAAATATCAATCGGTTTGTAAAGAAAGAATAAATAGATTGATGTACTCTTTCTTCAAATAGAGAGATTGTCAAATTAATAAAATCACTTCAATTTCTATGGTAGCTTTAATGAAATTGAGTCTTTAAAACTTGAATTAGCTCATTGTTTTGTTTTGAAAAATTTTATCACTCATCAAGAAATTGCTCGACCGATAAAAATCGGACAACACCTCCTCTGTACAGTAGATAATTTGATTCCACAAATACAATGACCCACATGGCCAAACAAAATCTCAGCCAACATGGTTAGAATAAAGGTAAAAATACAACCACATAGTTATACAGCAGCTCACATGGCTAAAAATAGAAATCAAGACATATCTAAACACGGACCAATCCGACTTACGACAAAAACAGACAACTCATAAGCTCCTCTAGGGCACACAATCACAGGTATAAATATCGTAATAAACGAATACAAGCTCTAAAGAAAAAATGAAAGAAATACACAAGTATCGATGAATACAAAAGTAAATCCCGGGATGTCGAGTCAATGAGAAGTAAATGTGACAGGTTGCAGGGGCTCTCCTGACAATTCCAATTGTATAGGTATCATCCTGAAAATAAAAACATAGCATTGGGTGGTGAGTCCGGACAGACTCTGCGGATATAAAGATAAGATATGCATGACATCTAAAAAAGATATACAAGCAGTATAGAATCAACAAATACAGTCTCACAGGAATAACAGGAATACAAAATGAAGTACTGAATGTATGATAGATACAAAAGCCAGTCTAATCCTACAGGGTGCTAAGATCATAAATCTTTGAAACCAAAATCCTCCACGGGTAAGCTGGTACGACACGAGTTAATGCAAGGTCATAAACCATATGCAAAATACTTCCTGTAAATGCATGTCAAACATAAGCAACAACCATAGATTAAACAAGTGCAACATACACATTCAAATGTGATAATGCAGCATATGCATATAATGTAATGACATGGTCACCAAGATCACAACCAAACAACCCTACTCAGATCTAAACAACCAAAGAGCCTTACCTGGATTCAGCGCTGGCAGAAAACTCTGCTCCAATTTGACAAGAACGGGTTCAACGTAAGGATCAACCACGATCTGCTCCAAATCTAAGCTAGCTCCCTTTCTCCAAACCCTAGATCACCAGAGACGACCAAGAAACAGCTGCGATTAGAGGGGAAAATGGATCCAAATCGACAACGATTGGGAGAGGGTAAACATTCAACAAGACAACCCTGACTCACCTTCGATCTACCGAAAATAGAGGAGATCGATTTGAGCTCGAGAAGAAGGTCGCGACCATCGACAATCCCACGCTCGGAGAAGGGGGCTCTCTGCTCTAAATGAAATCGTTGAAGAAGGGGAGAGAAGGCACAGGGCGGAAAGGAAGAGGAGGGGAAGGTTTAAGTGGATGATCATTTTGCAAAAAGACCCTTTGACTTCTGTTATTCCCACACAGACACTTAATTTAGGTTAATTTAGCCCTTTATCCCCCTCAACTTCCTAACAACTCCAATCTCACCCCTCAAATCATTTGAAATCCCTAAACCCTTATCCGGTATGTTTTCAAAAAATTTTCTAGACCGAGTTTTGAGTCGCCGTATTTAACATTATCCCCTACTAATAAAAATTTGATCCCTAAATTTAGTTATTTACATGCAACAAGTATAATCATGCAGTAATAATACTAAATGAAAATCATACAGTACTAATACTGAACGAAAACAACTCATGTATCTCAAATAAACAAGTGGGGATAGCGAACTCTAATCATATCCTTGAGCTTCCAGGTCACCTCTACATCAAAATGATGCTGCCATCCAACTTTGAACAACCGAATAGTCTTATTCTACAACTAACGCTCTCTGTGTCCCAGAATCCACATGGGTACCTTCTCGTAGGTCGCATCAGGCTGGAGCGAGATCAATACATCTGATAATATAAGCGTAGGGTCTGACACATATCTCCTTAGCATTGACACATGAAACACGTCGTGTATGCTAGTGAGAGATGGTGGTAATGTTAAGTGGTAAGCTATAGCTCCAATCCTCTCCAAAATATGGAAAGGTCCAATGTGACGCCAAGCTAGCTTACCATTGAGGTCGAACCACTTCACCCTTTTCATGGGTGAAACTCGTAGAAATACATAGTCGCTTATGAAGAACTCCAGAGGTTTTCATCTCTGATTCGCGTAACTCTTCTGGCGATCTTGAGCCTCAAACATCCTCCGTCGAATGGTATGAACTAACTCTGCATCATGTTGAGCTCTCTGAGGTCCCAACAGCTGAGGTTCCCCAACCTCCTCTCAGAGGGTAAGTGTCCTGCAAGCCCTACTGTACAACGTCTCAAACGTGCAAGCCCTACTGTACAATGTCTCAAACGGTGCCATCTGGATGTCTGAATGGTAGTTGTTATTGTAGGCAAACTCTACTAAGTGCAGGTGGTCCTCCCAACTACCTCCAAAGTCAATAACACACGACCTCAGCAGATCCTCTAACGTATAAATGGTCTGCTTTGATTGCCCATCTATCTATGGATAGAAAGTTGTACTGAACTAAAGCTCTATACCCATGGTTTACTGCAGACACTACTAGAATCGTGAAGTAAATCTCGGGTCTCTGTCTAATATGACACTCAATGGAATACCATGTAGCCTGATAATTTTTTGGTGGTACAACTCTACTAGTCTGTCAAGTGAATCCATCCTCCGTATCGATAGAAAATGAGCAAATTTGGTTAATCAATAAACCATCACCCAAATCGTGTGTCATCTGTTGGTCCTCGGTAATCCCACGACAAAGTCCATGATAATGTGCTTCCATTTCCACTCAAGAATAGAGATCTTTTAGAGTAATCCAGCAAGTTTCTGGTGCTCATCCTTCACCTGCTGGCATAGCAGACATCTACCTACGAAATCCGCGATGTGTTTCTTCATTCTTTTCCACCAATAGAAACACCTCAAATCCTGATACATACGAGTCCTGCCTGGATGAATGGAGAAATGCGAGCGATGCACCTCTTAAAGTAGCTCCTCCAGAACTGCATGTGACTCGAGTACGAATAATCTCCCTCGAAAATATAGAATGCTCTTGTCATCTTGTGTGAAATCAGTCTGCTTCCTTGAGGCTACACGACTGCCGAGGAACACAAATGATGATCACTGGCCTGAGCCTCTTGGATCCTCATCCTGATCGACGACAGAGCAACCATCATCACAAGTAAACCTCTCTCAGTCTAAGCTTGCTCCCCAAGTAACAACTCTGAGAATCCCCAAATTAGCTCTGTGACCATCACTTGGTGACAGGCCAAAACTAATCTAGACTTCTTGCTTAGTGTGTCTGCCACCACATTAGTTTTTCCTGGATGATAGCTAATGGTGTAGTCGTAATCCTTCAGGAACTCCATCCATCCCCTCTATCAGAGATTCAGCTCCTTCTGGGTGAACAGATACTTGAGGCTCTTATGGTTCATAAAAATCTTAAAAGTGATACCGTACAAATTGTGTCTCTATATCTTCAGAGTGAAGATGATAGAAGCAAGTTCTAGGTCATGAATCAAATAGTTATTCTCATGCTCCTTCAATTGTCGAGAAGAATAAAACACTACTCATCTGTGCTACATAAGAACTGCACCCACACCCAGAAATGATGCATTGGTGTAGAGTATGAAGTCGTCCTCTCCCGAAGGCAATAACCAAGACGAGTGCAGATACTAGTTGCCGCTTTAGCTCCTAAAAATTGGTCTTGTAGGCCTTTGACCATACAAACTTCATGCCTTTTCTCGTCAGACGTGTCAATGGCATGGCGATACTAGAAAACCCATCAGCAAAATGACGGTAATAACCAACCAATTCCAAAAAATTGCACACCTCCTAAACTAACTTCGGCTACTCCCAACTGGTAATAACCTCGATCTTCTAAGGGTCTACGGAGATGCATCTGCTGGAAACCACATGTTCGATAAAACCCACAAAAGGCAACCAAAATGTACATTTGCTGAACTTCGCATATAAATGCTCTCGTCAGAGCATCTCTAAGACGATGCGAAGATGGTGTGCATGCTCCTCCTTGGAATGGGAGTATATTAAGATGTTGTCTATGAAGACAATAACAAACTGATCCAGGTTCGCCAAAAATACCTAATTCATTAGGTCTAAGATACTGCAGGAGTATTGGAAAGCCCAAATGGTATTACCAAAAACTCATAATGTCTGTACCATGTGTGGAAAGTTGTCTTCTGGATATCTAAGTCTCTGACCCTCAACTGATGATAGTCTAACCGCAAGTCAATCTTGAAATACACTGATGTATCCTTTAGCTGATCAAATAAATCCTCAATCCATGGTAGAGGATATTTGCTCTTGATAGTTACTACATTCAACAACCTATAGTCAATGCATAACCTCTGAGAACTGTCCTTCTTCTTCACAAAAAGCATCAGATATCCCCACGGAGAAACGCTGGGTCGGATAAATCTCTTGTCTAGTAACTCTTGGAGCTAGACTTTCAACTCATCCAACTCCTTCAGTGTCATTTGATATGGAGCCTTTAATGTCCATGGCATCCCCAAAATCAACTTAATAGTAAACTCTACTTACCTTCTAGGATGCAAGCCTGGAAGCTCCTTTCGAAACACGTCTAAAAATTCTCGGACTACTAGCACATCTGAGTTCTGAGGGTTACTACTTACATTTGTACTGATGAGCAACAATAAGAAAACCTGACATCTGTGTGAAAGTAACATTTGTGCCTAGAGCATTGAGATAACAAATATACCATCATCCCTAATGCTAGTGAAATCCCATGAGGTTGGTTCGGAGGCCAAAACGTAACCACCT
>JAGFNQ010000725.1:267886-346044 GCA_024364735.1 Boesenbergia rotunda | reverse complement strand
AATAAGGAGTTAAGGCAACAAGTAGATAACCTCACAAAGGCCCTAAGAAAATTCCAAGTAGGATCTAGTAACCTAGACATGATCATAAACAGTCAAAGGGTTGTATATAACAAGGCCGGACTGGGTTATAGGCCTAAAACTAAGGAAGTAGCATTCGTCTCACTTACCGGTAGGATTGGTGCATCTAGGAGACTAGGGGCTAGGGGAACCACAAAGAAGCATGGGTACCTAAGAAATTTTTAAATGATTCTTCTGGATCAAAAATATGGGTACCAAAAGAGTGTTTTTCGTGTTTAGGTAAAAGTGAAGGAGGCCTCAACCTTGTGGATAGTAGATAGTGGATGCTTCAAGACACATGACCGGAGATGTGAGCAAGTTCACCACTATTAGCTACTTAAAGAAGGGACGGTCTCCTTTGGGAACAGTGGAAAGTTAAGGATCATTGGTAGGGCACAATTGAGGTATCTCCCACTATTTCAATTCATAAGGTACTTTTAATTAAGGATATGAAGTTTAATTTATAAGTGTAAGTCAATTATGTGATGCCGGGTTTAGAGTAGAATTTCATGCTAAGAAATGTGTAATAAGGCAAAATGACTCAAACACTATCATATTAGAAGGGTTTAGAGAGGCAAACTTGTATTATCTTGGTCTATCTTATGCTACTAACAATGTTGTTAAGTGTCTCATGTCCAAAGAAGAAGAAGGGTGGTTATGGCACCGGAGACTTGGACACGTCAACATGAGGAACATTGCAAGAGTGGCCAAGGAAGAATTGGTGAAGGGCTCCCAATGATCAAGTACGAAAAGAACAAGTTGTGTGATGCATGCCAAGAGGGTAAGCAATCCAAAGCATCACACAAAGGTAAAACTTTAATTACCACTTCCTTGCCTTTAGAACTTTTACATATAGACCTGTTTGATTGCCATAGTACTCCATCACTTGTAGGGAGTAAGTATTGCTTAGTAATAGTAGATGACTTTTCTAGGTTTACTTAGGTCTATTTCTTGAAACATAAGGATGATACCCTAGATATATTTATAGGATTTAGTAAAAGGGTAGAAAACGAAAAGAACATCAAAATAAACCGAATTAGGAGTGACCATGGTGGGGAGTTCCAAAACGCTAGTTTCACACAATTTTGTGTTGAAAATGGGTACAAGCATGAGTTTTCATGCCCTAGGACTCCTCAACAAAATAGGGTAGTTGAGAGGAAAAATCGAGCCCTACAAGAAGCTGCTAGGACTATGCTTAATGCATATTCTCTTCCTAGTTATTTTTGGGCCGAAGCGGTTAACACCGCTTGTTATATCCAAAATCGGGTGTTGGTACATAGGTTTTTAGGAAAAACACCCTTTGAACTTTGGAATGGAAGGGTACCCCAAGTCCACTATTTTAGAGTCTTTGGATGTAAAGTTTATATCTTAAACACCAAAGACGACCTAAGAAAATTTGAGTCAAAAGCCGATGAAGGAATCTTAGTAGGGTATTCATTGGCTAGTAGGGGTTATAGAGTGTACAACAAGAGGACAAAAGTAATTGAGGAGTCCTCAAATGTCAAATTTGATGAAACCAGTAGTACTTACCCTAGAAAGGCTTCTATTGATAAGGATATAGAAGAAGTCCAACCCCTTGTCCAAAGACTTCAAGACTTATATTTGGAGGGCAATGATCAAGGGGGAGTAAGAAACACACTAGAGGATGAGGAAGAAGGAGTAAATGAACCTACAACCTCTAGACCCTTGAGACATCACCATGATCATCCCATTGACCAAATTGTGGGTGATGTCACTCAAGGAGTAAGGACTAGGTCATACTTTAGGGATCAAACTAGTCAAATAGCTCTAATCTCCCAATTAGAACCCAAGACCATTGATGAAGCATTGGGAGATGTTGATTGGGTCTTGGCCATGCAAGAAGAGCTAAACCAATTTGAGAGAAGTGAAGTATGGGAGCTAGTTCCTAGATCCACTAATTGTACCATTGTGACCACTAGATGGGTCTTTAGGAACAAATTACATGACCAATGTAAAATCACTAGGAACAAGGCTAGATTGGTAGCTAGGGGGTTTAACCAAGTTGAGGGATTAGATTATGATGAGACCTACGCCCCCGTAGCTAGGTTAGAATCAATTAGAATTCTATTAGCCTATGCCGCTCACATGGGTTTTACACTGCACCAAATGGATGTGAAGTCGGCATTCCTTAATGGGATCATTAAGGAAGAGGTTTATGTAGAACAACCCCTCGGGTTTGAGGACCCTAACTATCCAAGACACGTATTTAAATTAAGAAAAGCCTTATATGGATTAAAACAAGCTCCCCAGGCTTGGTATGAAAGGCTTTCTTCATTTTTGGTGTCTAAGGGGTTTAGGAGAGGAACAATTGACCCTACATTGTTCCTAAAATCTAAGGATAAGGACATATTTGTTGCCCAAGTCTATGTAGACGATATCATTTTTGGGTCAACAAATAATGACTTCCTACAAGAATTCATCAAGTGTATGGAAGATGAATTTGAGATGAGTCTTGTAGGAGAGTTAACCTTTTTCTTAGGCCTTCAAGTTAAGCAAACTAATGAAGGTACACATGTATTTCAAACCAAATATGCTAAAGAGATGCTAAAGAAATTTGGTTTAGAACATGCTAAGGAAGCATCCACACCCATAGGAACTAATGTGAAAATGGATAGTGATCTTGAAGGCAAAATGGTAGACTCTAAACAATATAGGAGCATTATTGGTAGCCTCCTATGCTTAACCGCTAGTAGACCCGACATACTTTTTGTGGTAGGTATGTGTGCAAGGTACCAATCTTGTGCTAAAGAGTCCCATTTGATTGTAGTCAAAAGGATCCTAAGGTATGTGAAAGGAACCCTAAATGTCAGACTTTGGTATCCTAGAACCCCAAATGTTGACCTAATTGGATACACCGACTCGGACTATGCGGGTTGCAAGTTAGATAGGAAGAGTACAAGTGGAGGGCGTCAATTCCTTGGGTCTTCTTTAGTTAGTTGGAGTAGTAGGAAACAGCCATGCGTTGCCCTATCAACAATGGAAGCAGAATATGTGGCAATGGGTGGATGTATTTCCCAACTCCTTTGGATCATGCACACCTTAGAGGATTATGAGCTACATTACACCAAGGTCAAAGTCTTGTGTGATAATATAAGGACGATCAACCTAACTAAAAATCCGGTTCACCATTCTAGAACAAAACACATTGAAGTGAAACATCACTTCATTAGAGACCATGTGGCAAGGGGAGATATAGAATTACACTATGTTGAATCAAAGTCGAACCTAGCCTACATCTTTACCAAGCCTCTTCCCGAATCGGAGTTTACATCCTTAAGAAGAGGCCTTGGAATGTGTTTTGTAGAAGTATAGAATGAACTTGGACACATTAGCTTTGAAAAAGGGTGCTTGATCCATTAGGGTGATACATTTGGCTCACTTGTGCTTGTGGCACATTGTTGAACCACTAAAAGTATCAAAATATCAAATCTAGACCAACTATAGAGGAGGCAAGTGTTTAATCAATGGACACTTTGCCAAAGATCATAGTTGGACATTTTAAAACTTTGAAAACCATTTTATGTTTTACATACTGTGCCATGCTTTTAAAAGTCACATATTTGCAAAATTTGTTTCAAAGGTTGATATAAAATGTAGTGTTTTTCAAAACTTTTGGGTTTTTATCAAAAGACGTGCATGTTTGAAATTTTATATGGTTTAATATTTTTCCCTGATAGAGTATAACATTTCAAACATGTATGTAAAATTTTTCAATTTTTGAAATTTTCTGGGAGTTTCTGAAATTCGACAGAAAAGCTGAAATTTCAGACTGATAGCGTATCAGTCAACTGCCCTATGGGCAGTCGACTGGCACAGCTATTTTTAGCTGCTGTGAGAAAATTCAGAAATCAATAATCCTCGCATTTGATACCCTAGGGTTTGGTTGCTTGAGGCAATCATTTTGATGGTGTCAAAGGGGGAGAATGGGCGGTTTAAGTTAGAATTTTGACTTAAAATGGATGATTTTAGGTATTTTGTCTAACTTAGACCTTGAAAGTTTAAAATTTGGAGAGAAGACATGGATTAAGGGGGAGGTACCTCTTAGGTTCGGATATGTCTTACATTCTTATTGATGTTGTTAAGTGGAAACTTAACTTGGAATATGATTAGAATTGAAACTGTGGAGAGGACATAGGTTAAGGGGAGGTTACCTCTTAGGGTTATTATGTCTCATAATGTTTCAATTGCTATCTTTTGCTATTGCTATTGCTATTATTTATCTCTAACTTAAACATATTGCCACACATCAAAAAGGGGGAGATTGTTGAGGCAATCGACCCTTTAAATGATTGGAAGATCATGGTTTTGATGTGTGGGCGAATAGGTTTAAAGTTAGAGTGTTATGTTGTATTTGATTTGTGTGATTGAGTTTGCAGGACTTGGAAAATCACACTTGGTGGACCTATCCGAGGGACGAGAGCCGAGGGAGGAGAGCTCCAAGGGCAATCCGGGAAGTGGACTTCAAAGGGCACACGTGAAGGGTGGCATGGAGGCAAGCCAAGGGAAGGCTTGTGTGCACATCCGAGGGACGATAGCCAGAGGAAGAGGACTTCAAGAGGCGAGCCAAGGGAGCAGACCTGAAGGCAAACGCGAAGGAGAAGGTTCGGAGTGGCTGGAGCTGAGCTGGGAGGCAGGGCAGTCGACTGGCCCGAAGGCAGTCGACTGCCAAAACCCACAGAGAGTTCGCAGCTTCGGACCAGTCGACTGGCCTTGGGGCAGTCGACTGGTATACCCCAAAACTAGCCGTTGGCTAACTGTTTGCTAGCCGTTGGCTAGCCGTTGGCCGACATTTAATGCCGGGCTAGTCGACTGCCCTAGGGGCAGTCGACTGGTGCGTGTCTGGACAGACTGTGAATCTGTCATTTTCACCTAAAAAGGAGCTCCTCGTTACACGTGTAGGCACAATTCCGTACAGTAACGAAGTGCTGCCAAATTGTAGAGTGACTTTTTGCTTCCTCCATCATTTTTCTACATCTGTAAAGAGGAAACTTTTGCTGTAAAGGTTTCTCCACCTCAAGGAGACTTTTCGATAGTGAAAAGTGGTGCTCACGGCGTGGATCCTTGGATTAGTCACCCATCTGGGTGGATACCAAGTAAAAGAATTTTTGTTAGCATTGTTATTGTCTTTGCATAATATTTCCGCTGCGCTAACATCTGTGTAGAGATCAAACGATCCGCGAAAGTGCATTCACTCCCCCTCTGCACGCCCACATCGATCTTTCACCTGAGGCTCAGTGCAATCCCCTACACCTATAGATTCATCTGATTGTCCTAATCTTTGGGCTTGTGTTTGATTCACTTGATTAACCAATTGTCCCATTTGCCTCTCGAGGTTTTGTATGGCGGGAAACATTTGTTGAAACATTTCTTCTACCCTCTGTTGTTGAGCCTCATTCTCATTAGGATTCTCAAAGCCTCCTTGATTGGTACAGGACTCTCGTTGGTCTTGAAATGTGACATAAGGTTGCTGTGAATTTTGAAATTGGAGCTGTTGGGGCTGATAGGAGGGCTGAAATTGTTGATGAAATGACTGATAATTAGGCTGAGAGGATGGTTGAACTAGCTGAGAATTACAACCTTGAAAATTCTGATTTTGAGATGGGAATAGTTGTGGTGAAGATTGAAACTGAGTGGGTTGGAAGTACTGATTTTATGGCTGGAAATTCTGGTTGCAAAGCTAAAATTGCTGTGGAAATTGATATGGTTGCTGGTAATTCAAATTATCTTGGTACCCTTGCTGAATTCCTTGAAAGGGTGATTGATTTTGTTGATAGGGTTGCTGAAATTGGGGTTGGAATTGCTGAATTGATTGTTCAAAACTCTGGAATTGTGGCTGCCCATTCCGAGTTTGCTGGAAATTTGGTTGACTTGGCTGAAAATCTTGCTGAAATTACTGAAATTGTGGCTGAAAAAACTGATTTGTTTGCTGAAAATTCGAATAGGGCTGTTGGAAATTTTGCTGTGGTGGCTGATTGAAAGGTTGCTGAAAATTTTGTTGGAACTGCTGTTCTGGTTGACTCCAAGGTTGGTTTTGCTGGAATTGTTGATAAGGTTGTTGCAAATTCTGACAAGGTTGCTGGAAATTCTGAAAATACTAGTACTCTGCCATGGAACTGCTTGAATGAGTAGAAAAAATTTCCAATAGCCACCTGCAGTCCTGGCCAAAAAACAAACAAAGAATAGCAGCAAATGTATACAAAAGATAAAGCAATCAAGAATAGAATCAAAAGATATAATTATCAAGCACCACTACACTCCCCAGCAACGGCGCCAAATTTGATAACGCTCGCGTGTCGTACTGCGGGTCCGAGGCTCACTCTTGCTTGACGACCAAGAAGCATTTGAGCTAAGGGAGTGATTGAGGATAGTTTGTTAGTTAATTTATCTGTTTTAGCTGTAATTTCGAATTCTGCTGTAGTTTCATTATTGAGTGTTCTGTTTCAGCTGCTGTAGTTAACCTTACGGGCTTAATTCTGCTTAATTAGTGGTTTTAATGTGTTCTTCCATTAGTTAGCTAGCTCATTCAGTTAACACTTCGCTCAATTTCATTTGCTTTGCAGTTTAATGTTGCGTATCAGGTAGTTACAGCTTGCGTATCAGGCTGTTTTGCACAATTCTGTTCAGTTTCGAATTTCTCAGCTTGTGTTTCAATTCGATTTATGTCTAGCTCAATTCCTACAATTGGAGATCACATTTAGGGTGTGAATTTAGTTAATCCAAGTTCTTTTTGTATGTAATTGCATTTCTGAAATCTGTTCGTGGCTTAAACCTGTCCATTTCTGAAATTCCAGCTTGCGTATCAAGTGGGAGCTGCAATTTTCAGTTTTGTGTTTTTAACTTGAGTCAGTTACATTAGTTCTTCTTGGGTTCATTTCAATTGTTTAGCTTACCTTGCGTTGGATTTGAAGTTGCATTTCTGCAGTGATCATCTTTACATTTCTGAATTCCAATTCTGCAGCCTAGCAGTGCCATTTCTGCTGTTTAATCCCATTTCTGCTATGCCCTTTCAGCTGTGCCATTTCTGCTGTTACTTAAGCTTCTCTGAACTCTCGTTTAGTGTACTTGAATTCGACTTGGATTTGTTTGTGTTCACTACTGCTTTGACTCCAATTTCTGCCTTGATCAGTTCTATTTCTGCAATGCATGCAGTTTCGACCTTAGCAAGAATCAGTGATACTTTCTGGAGCTTGTGCCAAACAGATGTAGGTCTCTTAATCCCTATCTGAAATTTCGATTTAAGCAACTGAAATCTGTGTCTTGTTTAGCAGAATTTCAGAACTAAAGTGAATACCAAACCAAACAAGACACAGATTTCAGTTGCTTAAATCGAAATTTCAGATAGGGATTAAGAGACCTACATCTGTTTGGCACAAGCTCCAGAAAGTATCACTGATTCTTGCTAAGGTCGAAACTGCATGCATTGCAGAAATAGAACTGATCAAGGCAGAAATTGGAGTCAAAGCAGTAGTGAACACAAACAAATCCAAGTCGAATTCAAGTACACTAAACGAGAGTTCAGAGAAGCTTAAGTAACAGCAGAAATGGCACAGCTGAAAGGGCATAGCAGAAATGGGATTAAACAGCAGAAATGGCACTGCTAGGCTGCAGAATTGGAATTCAGAAATGTAAAGATGATCACTGCAGAAATGCAACTTCAAATCCAACGCAAGGTAAGCTAAACAATTGAAATGAATGCACAACCCAAGAAGAACTAATGTAACTGACTCAAGTTAAAAACACAAAACTGAAAATTGCAGCTCCCACTTGATACGCAAGCTGGAATTTCAGAAATGGACAGGTTTAAGCCACGAACAGATTTCAGAAATGCAATTACATACAAAAAGAACTTGGATTAACTAAATTCACACCCTAAATGTGATCTCCAATTGTAGGAATTGAGCTAGACATAAATCGAATTGAAACACAAGCTGAGAAATTCGAAACTGAACAGAATTGTGCAAAACAGCCTGATACGCAAGCTGTAACTACCTGATACGCAACATTAAACTGCAAAACAAATGAAATTGAGCGAAGTGTTAACTGAATGAGCTAGCTAACTAATGGAAGAACACATTAAAACCACTAATTAAGCAGAATTAAGCCCGTAAGGTTAACTACAGCAGCTGAAACAGAACATTCAATAATGAAACTACAGCAGAATTCGAAATTACAGCTAAAACAGATAAATTAACTAACAAACTATCCTCAATCACTCCCTTAGCTCAAATGCTTCTTGGTCGTCAAGCAAGAGTGAGCCTCGGACCCGCAAGCTCAGCAAATCAGTGGAAAAATAGCTCTGCGATTCAACTCCATTCAAACTCTGCCCAAGCTGAAATTAGCCCTCGATTTCTTCAACTTTGATGTGGTGGATTGCGCTGATGAATTGGGAATGCTCCGAGCCTTCCAGGGAACCCCTCCGGCTAGTTCGGATGTAATGAAATGGTACACAACAAAGATTGACGAACTCAAGTGACAAAGCTACTGAAACCTCACGAAACTCTGTCCTTGGGCAAAATTCAAGCTGGAAACTCCTCTGTGAGCTCTCCCCACTGACCTAACACTTGTTCTAATGAAGGATTTGAGGGGTCGCTCCCCTTGGATGAAGAAATGCTGAAAAAACGATGAAAAACTGAAGAAGATGAACAGTGCGGCGAGGAAACGCGACGAGGAGAAGGGCTGGAAAAATCTGATTAAATACATTAGCAATGGACGGCCCAGATTGATCGGAGGAAATCCAACGGTAGATCTTGGTCTGATTTGAGCCAAACTTTTATGATGATGATCTGGGGTCAGGATCTGCCTTGTGGTAGCTCGGATCCTCCAGATGTGCAATGGATGGTCCAGATCAACTCTATCTGTGAATGGACGCTCTAGAGCCCTCCTTGCTTGATCCAACGGTTGATTTAGCTCTGATTGGGATGAAACCTTCAGATCTTGATCATAGAGCTTGATCAACCCTAACCCTAGCTCGGATTGCTTCAGATCGTCCCGGATGGCTCAGATCTAGCCGCTCTTGAATCGGACGGCCCGGATTAATCGTAGACTTGATAATTCGATCCGGTTCACATCCGACTCAGGTTTGACCCAGTATGCCCTAAGTCCAGGATCCTTTCATGCCTACAAAAATATATCAGAAAATTAGTGGCCAATTAATCCAAAAAATGTGTAAATTTGCAATTAAGTCCAAAATAAGATAAAGTTCCAAAACCTAGGGTAAAATCATAATTAAGCAATAAAAACATAGGTCAAACATGGATTTTAACATCTAAAATAATCACAAAAATGGTACTTATCACGTACCGCGAGTATCAAATACAATTTAAGTATTGAATTCCTCTAAACTAATGTAGCATAGAGTAACTCGAGTTGTTTCCCAACGAATGTAGTTGGTACATGATAAATCTCAAGATCGTATTTTATTGCTTTTGGATTTTTGATATCAAACTGGGGTTTGGATTTGAACTTTAAGACTACGAAAAGACATAGCAAAGTAGGTATGAAATCTAGTCTAATTAAGGATAGATAGTGCAGGTAATGAAATCTAATCTAATCTAAATTATACTTGCAGAAAAGAGAAAAGACAACATGAAAGAAGCATCAACAAAGCTAAACACGGAACAAAACCTACAACAGTAAAGAAATCTAATCTAACCTAACTTAATTGCATTTAAATGAAGTACAAGAACATTAAGCAAGTAAAAGAGACAAGGCAATTGAGAACTAAGTAAAACAAGAGACACGAAATTAAACCCATCTATAGAAACATTTTGTCGAACAACTTGCGAGCATGAATCAAATTAACAAAGGTGCGTGCAATTTGAAATGGGAAAATTCCATCTAATACAAGCAATCACTCAAAAACACACATAACAACTCAAACGTTATCAATCATCAAAACAATCAATCATTGAATCAAGTTGAAGCATGCAATTTGACTCAATGAACTAAACTGCTCTGAAGGGATTGAAGCTACTGGAAATTGGCCTTGTGAAGAGCTGCGAAGGAAGAAAAGAGAATTGCTGGAAAACCATTGAAGATGAAGCTGCTGCCAAACTGAATTGAATTGTGCTGTGAAGGGATGGCTGTCGACCGTGAAGTGGAGAAGAAATTGCTGGCTGGAAAATGAACTAAATGTTGGAATTGAAGAACTGCCGGATCTAACTGATGAAGCTGGAATTGCAACTGTGAAGAAGTTCTGTGAAGAGGAAACTGCGAAGAAATAGATTCAAAGCTGTGAAGGAAAGATAAAACTGCTGGGAAGTAATAAAGCTACTGTCGGAAATCTATGAAGAACTGATGGCGTGAGGTGGAGTCGACTAGGGCTCGGAACCCCTGGGCCCTAGCTCATGATGGAGTGGAGAGCGGATGGAGAAGATCTGATTGAGTCGGGAACCCCTCAAACTGATCGATCGAAGCTCCGGTCGGCGGCGATGATGTGGGAATGGATCGTCGCTCCCGAGCAACCGCATACGAGAGTGAGATGGCGAGAAGAGGGAATGGAGCTCCGGCCGGCGGCGATGAAGATGGATGAGAGCCGCCGGCGGTGAGAGTGGAGAAGATGGATTTGAGACGGGAACCCCTCGTCTCGTCCGTGTGTGTCACCTCTCCACCTCTGCCCTAGATCGCACGAGCTGCTTCCTTTTGTTTGTCTCGACTTCAGTGGTTCGGTCCAGTCAACTTCAGCGGTTCGGTTCACCCAGCTTGGGTTCAGTCCAGTCAGCCAAGCCAGCTTCAGTTGGATTCATTCAGCCCTTTGAGTTCGAGCTTGGGTTTAATCAAGCCAGTTGAGTTCAATTCAGCATTTGGTCCATTCAGCCCAGAGCTAACAGTTCAACCCAGTTCAGTGGTTCGGTCAGCCAAGCCAACTTCGGTTCAGTCCAGCTCAGAAGTTGGGTTTGGCTCAGCGGTTCAGTCCAAAACTTCGGTTCAATCTTTAATTCCTTAGCAACGGACGGCTGAGATCGATTTGACTGCATCCAACGGTCGGATCTCTTCAGATCTGAGCCAAACTCCACAGATCCCAATCCATGGTCCTGATCTACCTGTCCACAACTCGGATTAACCAGATCAGTGGCGGATGGTCTAGATCATCCCTTTTCTTGAATGGATGGTCTAGATCATCTTGAGCTCGATCCAACGGTCAGATACTTCTGATTTGGCTGAAATTTTCAGATCTTGATCTATGGTCATGATTGACTCTATCTTGAACTCGGATTGACCAAAAGTTGACCGATGGCTCAGATCTAGCCATTCTCTGAAATGGACGGCTCTTATTAATCCGATGCTTAATCCCTTTGATCTGGATCCAATGCTGACTCAAGTCTGACCCGATTTGATCTAGGTCCATGATCATTTGAAGCCTACAAAATGATATTCAAATTTAGTGCCAAAAATATCCCAAATATACAAAGATTTGAATTAAAAGCCAAAATAGGTGAAATACATGAAACCTAATACAATTGCAAACTTAAGCATATAAAATCTGGATCAAACATGGATTTTAGAACCTAAAATAATCAACAAAAATGATGGTTATCAGTAACCCGTCCACTCCTGAGTGTGATTGCACTGACATTCCCCCTAGGGTTTGGAATAGACTGAGAAGGTAGCTGACTGGATCCTTGAGCTTGCATCTGACTGATGGTGGATGATATCTGTCCAATTTGTCGCTCTATGTTCTGAATGGAAGCATCAGTTCTACTCTGATACTGTTTATAGTCTCCCTGATGCTGCTGAAATTGAGCGTTAAATTGCTGAAAATTCCTCTCATTTTACTGCTGAAGCTGAGCGCTAAGCTGCTGAAAACTCCTCTCATTTTGTTGCTGAAAATGAGTGAAAAAGGGCTCCAAAGTGAGTGGGAACTCCGGTTTTTGTTGCTGAACCGGTGGAACTTTTGGTGGAGATGGACTACTATAAATTCCTGGTGGTCTCTGAACTGCAGGTGGCACAACAGGAAGTGGTGGCTGATAAGGCTGCTGCTGATGTGATGTGTTCCCATACCTCAGATTAGGATGATCTCTCCAACCTGGATTGTAAGTGCTGGACATGGGATCATAAGACTGCTTGTATCCATAAGGCTGAGGTTGGAAAGGTTGAAGCTTGGATTGAAAAGCATTTGCTACCGCCACTTGA
Source organism: Boesenbergia rotunda (assembly GCA_024364735.1). Classification (NCBI taxonomy): domain Eukaryota; kingdom Viridiplantae; phylum Streptophyta; class Magnoliopsida; order Zingiberales; family Zingiberaceae; genus Boesenbergia; species Boesenbergia rotunda. The sequence continues at coordinate 333,834 of JAGFNQ010000725.1, read as the reverse complement.
TTTGCAAGGTAAGATCCATCATAAACCTGCACCTGGGGGCATAAATTTGTAGGATGATAGGTGCTACTGCATAGTCCACAAATCCTCACTACTTGGGCTACTTGAGCTGAAGGCTGCTGAGTAGTTTGATAGAGAGTCATCTGCCTAATGAGAGAAGTCAAATCCTGAAGATTAACCTTCACCTCTTGAGTTTCCATATTCTGTCCTGTGATCTCATGTACTCCTTTAGGCACCAATGGATGACTTTCAAACTGTTGAGAATTTGCTGCCATAATAGAAATCAACTCTCTAGATTCCTCAGGTGTCTTCTTCACTAAGGCCCCTCCACTAGCGGCGTCCACCATACTCCTGTCCATGGGAAGAAGTCCCTCATAGAAGTACTGACTGAGTAGCTGCTCACTGATCTGATGGTGGGGACAGCTAGAACAAAGTTTCTTAAATCGCTCCCAATACTCATATAGTGTCTCTCCAGAAACATGCTGGATCCCACAGATACTCTTCCTAATGGCAGTAGTCCTTGAGGCTGGGAAGAATTTCCAAGAAAGCCTTCTTCATTTCGGCCCAAGAAGTAACTAGAGCATGTGGTAAGGTGTACCACCAGTCCTTTGCTCCATCCATAAGTGAAAATGGAAAAGCTCTCAGATTGATGTCATCTTCAGCAATACCATGTGGCTTCATAGTGGAGCATACTGTGTGGAACTCCTGGAGATGTCTAGTGGGGTCCTCACCAGCAAAGCCATGAAACTTTGGGAGTAGATGAATGAGTCCGGACCGTAGCTCAAAATCAACCTCCAACTCAGGGTATTGGATGCACTGAAAAGCCATGTCTGGTGCTGCAAGCTCCCTCATGGTTCTATTGTTCACCATCTGGAATTCTGACAAAGGGTTGCTACTGGTAACAAGTATAGAAATCTCTAGCTGAGCTCTCCTCTGTGCGTGGAAGGTCCTTTCTATCTCAGGATCAAAATCAGCTAAGCTGGAGTAGGAAGACCTGATTATGCACTGCACATCAAATGAAGAAAATTAGTGAGATGCAAGGAATTAATCAGAAATTTCAAAATTATTGCAAGACCTAAAAACAAACAAACATCATAGAAGAGTCCCTGGCAACGACGCCAAAATTGATAACCATTTAAGTCGCACTACGGTTTCAATTAGTTTTCTCGTTTCAAGCAATTATGTAGTAATAGTTGAACCCGAATTGTCTCTCAAGGACCCAATATGATGCATGCGCTTCTTTGATCTATAGAAAATAGTAAACTGTAGAAAAATGGAAGCTAACTAAACCAAACATGTTTTCTTGGGTTTTGAGAATAACAAAACAATTAAACATAGCTATCAACTTCCACCTAATAGCCTTAACTACTCGGATTTGAAGTATTAAGCTAACTAAATGTACAGGACAACAAAAGAACACTCAAAACCAAGAAATTTCAGCAAGGATCCATCTAAAACTCCTAACTAGAAGGCAAGCAATTTCATACTCAAGCACATGTTTGATAGGAGCAATTAAACAAACACCTTGCATTCAAGTGATAAAAGCTTGAAAACCTAGACAAATTCTCCAAAAGGTAGGCTGTAAACTAGGGAACTAAGCTGGAAATTAGGTTCTTAAGCTAGGAATACATCAGAATTTCGAGATCAAGTGAAAGGGAAATACAGATTGCGTTATACAGCAAGTAAAAGGAAAGAAACAAGCAAAAGTAGGCTGAAAATTGTTGTCCGGTGGAGGAAAACTCTGTTCCGATGAAGCTGATCACTTCCTAGCTGGATTGGAAGATGGAATGGACTGTGGAGTTGAGGAATTGAGCTTCTCCAAGTTATCGATCAGAGAGGAAACCCTTCCATGGCTGCATGAACCTCCAAGCTCCTTCCTCCTTGCGTTGGCTGCATCATACCTTTCTCCCTTCAACCCTAGCTTCCTTTTCTCCACCTAGCTCTTCTCTCCACCCTTGATTCCCCTCGATGAGTGGCCAATATTGCTTGTAGAAATTTTCATCAACTTAAGTGCCTAGATCCAAGTGGAGGGTTGTGATCAGATCACCTCCTTTGATGTATAAGCTCTTCTGATCGGTCTGAGTGCTCCCTGATCGGTCTGAGTGACCGATCAGGCACCTCCCTGATCGGTCTGAGGACCGATCAGGGTCTAATCAGTAGCTGAAATTCAGAGTTCTTCTGTGCCAACCTCTTCTGATCGGTCACGAGACCGATTAGACTTTCCCTGATCAGATTGGAGACCGATCAGGGCACCAACAGAATGAAATGTAGCAGAGTCTGATATTGTTCTTTATGGATCCATCTTATCCCTTTTGATCCTTTGATGCACAAGCTGTCCAAACATCAAGTAGAGTGAAATATGAGTGTAAAAATGTAGGAAAATTAATTAACCAATGAAAATGCACCCTATTAATAATTATGCATCATTTAATAATCAAATACACACATAGAGCCCCAAATTTCCCACTAATGGCACAAAAATTATCCATCAAGTTGTTAATTATCACCACTCTAGTATCACCTAATTTATTAAATCCTTGATAGCGACAGGAGCATTGGTAAGATAAAATGACATCACCAAGAACTCATAATATCTATACTGAGTACGGAATGTAGTCTTTTTCATGTCCACATCCTTTACCCTAAATTGATGATAGCCCGATCTTAAATCAACCTTAGAGTACACACAAGTATTCTTGGGTGAATCAAATAGATCTCTATCCATAATAAGGGGTACTTGTTTTGATGGTCACTATATTTAGTTGCCGATGGTTGATACAACAATCTTAGTGCTCTATCCTTGCTTTTTTAAATAGGACAGGTGTTCTACATAAAGAAACGCAGGGACATATAGAACCTTTGCTTAACAATTCTAGTAGCTGCAACTCTAGTTCTTCTAGATCCTTTCGTGCCATTCATTACGAGGTCCTTGATATTAGAGACGTCCTCAAAAGTACCTCAATCGCAAACCCTAATTGCCTTCGGGGTGCCAAGGAAGGAAGTTTGCCTGGAAATACATCAAAGTATTCTAGTACGATGCGAACATCGAGGGAGTGATGTACTATCTTTGTGGATCTTATCAATGATAGTAGGAACCCCCTAACATCCATAGGATAATAGTTACTTGGCTTATAGTGCCAAAACAACAAAAATATTCCTTCGTTGTTAGCCCCAATGAATTTTCAAAATGGTTGGTCCAAGGTTGAAAGTTAGTACTCTAGCTCGAGCCAACTGTAGCATAACAAGTGGTTAGCCAATTCGTGTCTAGAATGATGTCAAACTCCACCATTCCCTATGCTTGTAGATTTTTGTTTAGGGTATGACTACCAAAGTTCAAGAGCAACGCTTAATCTCTTGACTGAGAGTCAATACATTCTATGATGGTATTGTTACAACTAATCCACCTAATCACGATGTTGGAACTCTCCTAATCTTAACAATAAATATTCATTCTACTACCTCTTTGATAAGTACGATAAGGAGTCTGGACATTTTGATATGAATGTAGGCTTCAAGAATTTGGGTTAATGAGAGCATATAATCATAGTCTTGAGCTATTAAGTGGGGTCACATTCAGCGAGTCGACTAAACTCCGCCTTTAAATCCATTATGCTATGGTTGCTCCACATAAAATTCAAGAACTCCTGAAGATAACTAAACAAAAGCAGAGAAACATTATCACTGAACAACCTTTTGAAATAGCTATCAAGACCCAAGTGATGCATTGCTCCTCGAAGATTGTCTTCTACAGTTTCCATCATATAACTAATGGATTTTTATAACTCTTAAATAGCTAGCTCCACCTTCTCCACAACTATGGGTTATATATACATCTGAATATACCATCTAGGTTATCTAACCATGTATGAATGGTCCATGATCAAAATTTCCATCGAATAGGATGCATCGATCCTTTATTAATTGGATAGTAATGGCATATGCTCCTTCTCCATTACCCAATTGATAGTGGCGGGGTAGGTATTGTTGTTGATGTTTCCTGAGATTGTGCTTCTTGATCTCTAATAGGTTGTTGACGAACCCTACCCATGCTTTCCAACTTGGTATCAATTGGCACCACAGAAGAATCTACATTCTCTGTATTAGGTTTGAGTCCTAAAGTGTCAATGAGTCATTTCCATGGTTGACCCACCATGATTGCGAATAGGCTGGCTCCCTAATTATTATCATGCTAAAACTAAGTCAATGAGTACATAATAGACAAGTATAGAAACCACTACACAATCCAACTAAATTGGAGAGAATCTAACCAACTAGGGGCGGATTTACATGAGGACTTGGGGGGGGGCACGACCTTCCCAAATTTTTAATAACATTATTTTTTATATAGAAATATTTATTTTTTTATATAGATTTTTTTTGTTTTCTTAGTATGTATATTATTTGACCCCTTTAAAAAAATATTTATAGTTGGTTTAATGATCAGTTTTATTTTTCTTTTAACACACATCTAGAGTTCAAATCCCTTGAAGGACTAAATTTAATTTTTTCTTCTCTCTATTTCTTAAATTTCAACTAAATATAGATTATGTATCTTTGAAAAATTGGAGAGGTATTATTATAATAATTATTTTTTCATTTAGTATGCGGTCCCCTATCCTAAAATTCGCCACTAAGTATGCGACCTTCTCAAATCTAAAATTCTAGATCCACCCCTATAACCAACCATTCAACTTGTCTAATAATAAACTAAAAAAGATAGTGAACATAAAAAAGGTAAGATAACCACTAAAGATATACCTTACTGTCCTATAGCTCAAAGATGTCCTTCGATTTGCCAAACTCAGAAAATCATAAATTGAAAATGATATAGAAAGCCAAAAAATACAAAACACATAATCGACATCGAACTTGATTTGATACCAATAAAATTGTCTTGCCTTGAGGGTATACTTATCTACCAAATCGGATAGTACCCCTTAGTGGCAATACAAGAAATAATCGGTACCAAATCAATTAAAACTAACACAGACACTAATGCAATACAAAAACCCAATAACTACAATATAAAAATCGGATAATTGCAATATAAAAACCTGATATATTTTTTTAATACCAATGCTTGTATGTATGCATGTATACGTGTTCATATTAAACTAAATAAGATAACAATTATACTATTATAATAAAAACTCAAAGATTCGATGAGGGAACAAAACCATAACCAAGGTAGCGGAAAATAAATCAAACAACTCAAAAAGAGAATCTACACGAGTGGGAACGACATCCAAGACCTCTAAGCGACATGACACATCCTCACATGCTAATATGGAAATAAAAGAAAAAGAAAGGGATAGTGAGTACAACAACTCAGCAAGTATATGAAAGATAGTACATAATAGATATTAAGTGTAAAGAGATCAAAGGATAGAGTCTTAGGTAAGATATTTACTACAAAAGTAAGAGCGCCAATAAAACAACAACTAATAAAGCACAAGCTATTGAGGTAATTTGTGATCCGGAGTGATCATGAGTTTTGATGTTTGGGCAAAGGGGTTTAAGTTAGATTTTTCCTTGTGTTCTCATATGTATATGTTGAGTGTGCAGGATATACAGGTTACACATATGGACTTGACTGGACGACCTCAGTATGGTGAAGGGTGACATGGAGACAAACTGGAGGCTTGTGTGCACCCGAGGGACCTTGGAGAGCAGGGACGATGAGTTGAGGGTGCGGACTTCGAGGCATGCATGAAGGATGGCATGGAGGCAAGCTGGAGGCTTGCGTGCATCCGAGGGACGGGAGCCGAAGATGAAGAGGGCACGAAGGCAATAGTCGAGGCTGTTGATGAGGAGTCAGTTGAGTCGTAAGGGTACGAGTGCTGTGTGATTGTACTCGGGAAAGTGCTAGGGTTTGAGTGCTGAGAGAAGTGTACTCGGGAAAGAAAATCCTAGGTGTGTGAGTGGGGCAGTCGACTGCCATTTGGGCAGTCGACTGATGAAACTCACAGAAAGGTTCTGGCCGGGGGACCAGTCGACTGCTCTGGGAGCAGTCGACTGGTAGTGGCTGGTGAGTTGGTTGAAAATTCGAACGTTGGGGTAGCAACGGTTGATTTTCAGTGGCACCAGTCGACTGCCCTGGGAGCAGTCGACTGGTGGCGAGGATTTCAGTTTTAGTTCTATTTAAAGAGGACTTCGGTGTGGCTGAAACCCTTGACGAAACAAGCTTAGTTAAGGCTTGTTAGTAGTCTCTTTGTGCTCAGAGTGTGCTTGGTGCTATGGCGAGGCTTCTCCACCCACAAGGAGCGACAAGCGCTAGCCGGAGGTTATCCGGGGAGTGATCCACTGACGGATTCTTGGATTAGTCACCCGTCCGGCATAGAAACCAAGTAAATCTGGTTTGTTAGCATTGTTCTTTACATTGTTAGTTTTGTTTTATTGTATATTCCACTTGCGCAACTAACCGTGTAGAAGAAGAATTCGAAAAACGCTATTCACCCCCTCAGCGTACGGAATTGATCCAACAATTGGTATCAGAGTGAAGGACCGCTCTTCATTGGACTAACTGCCAAGAAGAGCAAAAGCTAGAGGAGAAGAAAATGGAAGACAAATTCGGGGATGACATCTACACTCCACCGGCCTTACGACCATGAGGATTTCGGCTATTGGAAAGCAAGGATGGAGACTTGGCTTAGCATGGATTGGGTGTGTAGGATGATCATAGAAGAGCCATTTGAGATTCCAAAGGATAAGCACGGGAAGAGGCTTAGGCCTAGATATTGGAATCAAGAGCAATAAGCACAAGCAAGGGCAAATGAAAAGATAATGGCTATATTGATTAATATTGTGCCTAACAAAATTTTGAGTGATGTAGGGGGATACCGAAACGCATATGAATTATGGGATAAGTTGAAAAGATATCATGAGACTTCTACACAAATTCAAGAGCCCAAAGAAATCAATTTAATGATCCAAGAAGTGGAAGAAGAGAGTGAGAGATCTTCAACATTCGAAGAGGAAGAAATGGAAGAGGTCACCACCTCAAGGATTGAGGGGGAGGAGAGACACACTTCCATACCGGAACAAGAGGAAGCATCCACTTCATCCAAGGTTGAAGATGAAGTCAACCTAGCCTCCACCTCAACCTCCACCAAAGCGAAGACCAAAGACCACATCACATGCTTTGGATGCAATAAAATGGGTACTACAAGGATAAGTGCCCACTAGGTAAAAAGGAGGTAAAGTTTAAACCCACTTCAAGTTCTTTTAAATCTAATGTGGATTGTAGGAATGGAGGAGTCCAAGAGAGGAGGAAGAATATTAGATGCTTCACGTGTGGTGAGTTAGGGCACTACCACACGAAGTGCCCAAAGAGTGGAGAAATCAAGAAAATGGAGCATCTAAGAAGATGGGAGAAGGAGGAAAGAAAGAAGAGAAGAGGCTCACAACAAGGGAGGACTACAAGGGTAAGGGAGGTAATTCCTAACCCTAAGTTAAAGTGTAATTCTAATTTGAGTTCCTCTATCCACATTAAAAATAGAGTTAATCATCTATTTATGCATGCTAGAATTAATGCAAATTGTTTGCTTGTGCATAACCATGGTTTTAAATATCATGATAGGAATAGGGTTACCAATGTAGATCAACACCTTAAGAAAAGCATGCATCATGTTAGACCTAAGACCTCTAGACCTAAGGATCATGACACTAATCCCAAGAAGGGAAGGAATGTGCCTAGGAAAATGGATAGGTCTAGGAATGTCTAAAGTGGACATATGGACTCTAAGGCTAGAAACTTAGAAAGGGAAAATGAAGCCTTGAGGGCAAGGCTTGATACATTGGAAAAGACCCTAGAAAGATTCAAGGTTGGATCTAAGGGTCTAGATATGGTGTTGGGTAGCTTAAAACCCAACTATGATAGATCGGGGTTGGGATACCGGTCTAAGGTCTCCAATGCCAAGGAAAAGAAGTATGCTGGGAAAACATATAATAAAGGCAAGAAGGAGAAGTCCAAGAATGGCAAGGGGGTGTCATCGAAAGGAAAAGATAAAGACTTAACCAAGGACAAAGTGTCCAAGGTTAAGAATGTTGGATCGAGAGAACCGATAGAGGGGGGGGGGTGAATATCGGAAAACGTTCGGATTTGAAAAGAGAATGCGTAGCGGAAGATTAAAAACAAAAACACACAAACACCAAGGTTTTTACTTGGTTCGGAGCCTAGGTCAACTCCAACTCCAAGGCCCACGGTCGCTGACCGTTTACTGCGGGCAATACTATAATCGCGCAAAATCAGTTACAGAAATGGAATTACAGTTAAAGTGCAGTACTGAAATTAAACTCTTCTTTTTACCGACGTCCGATGTAGATTACTTTTTCCGGAGTAGTAGGAAGTCGTCGGCGCTTGTATCTCGAGTCGGGAGGTTGCTGGAGCAGAGCGCGGAAGCAGAAGAGCGTAGAAGCATTGAAAGAATTCGTTGTCTGAAGCTTTGGGGTCGAGGGCCCTTTTATAGGCCCTGGGGGCGCCCGGAACGTCGGGGGCGCCCCCCCACGTGTTGGCCGATCCGCCCTTAACTCGGTCAGCTTCTGATCCCTTCAAACTCGGGATTAGATCTTGACCGGGGTGCCCGGGACGCTGGGGGCGCCCGGATTGACCGGGTCAAACTCTTATCCTCTTGGCTTCGCTGGAGCTGCTTCGGTAGCTTCACCTGGGGGCGCCCGGAGCGCTGGGGGCGCCCGGGTGCAGCGGGGGCGCCCGGGAGCATGGGGGCGCCCCGGACATGAACTGTCGAAGCCTTCCTTTGCATTATGTGTTTTGTTTTCACCTTGGGGGCGCCCGGGACACTCCGGGCGCCCTGGTCAGCTGTTGCCTCACTCCTTTGAGGCTCTCTGAGCTGCAGACACTCGTTCCTTCGGTCCTGCATCCAGGATTAGTCCAAAACACTATAAAGTAACAAGATGTTAGTTTATATAGCCTTAGCTGTCTTGGTTCTGACTTTGGGTCTCTAAAATGGAACCCTAGGTCGAACCGACGCCTATGTTCCCTCGACGGGGAACGCGCCCTCACCTACTCCTCTCGGGAGAATGTACCTGATGCCAACCGGCTCCTCCGGTTGGACTTTTGCCTAGCAGTCCTTCGCCAGGTCTTGGACACCAAGCTATCCTTCGCCCGGTGCCTAGCTGTCCTTCGCTAGGTCTTCAGTCCCAAGCTGTCCTTCGCCTAGTGCCTAGCAGTCCTTCGCTAGGGCTTCAGTACCCTGGCATTCCTTCGCCAGTGCCTAGCATTCCTTTGCTAGGACTATTTACTCTAGCATTCCTTCGCCAGTGCCTAGCAGTCCTTCGCTAGGACTTTTTACCCTGCACACTAGAGTAACATGTTAGATAACACGTAAGACTTAACTTTTGAGCCCTGTTGCCATTATCAAAACTCAGGTTCGATTTGGGTGCTTTCTGCACCAACAAAGAAGGTTAGATTTGTAGGCCAAGAATCACTGGGGGCTCACCGGTGTGGTCTAGTGTGGGTTGAGTCACCTAGGGAGGTGGCTAGGGCTCAGAGCTCAAGGGGAGCTCTAGGAGCCTTTGGGATCCATGGTAAATGGATCTCAAGAGTTTCTCTCCTAGGAAATTAGGTGAAATGTGCCATAAAGGGTTGAAAGACTTGGGTAAGTCTTAATCCTAGGTTTTGGCACATTAAAAAGAAAATTTAAGGAGAAAAAGGTGAAAATGAGGTTATAATTGATAAAATTAGGTTTTAATGTGTAAATACCATGTAATTCAGTGCTAGAAATGAATTATGATCAAGTATAAGAGGATACATTAAAGAGAAGTCGAAATTAGAACTTTTGGGAGAAGATTAAATGATATAATTTAGGAGAAGTTGAGTTTCGTGCCAATCTTGGGATTTAGAGTACATTTATTTGGAAACGTATTTTTTCCAAGTAGATATAGGCGTCACAAATCTCCCCACAAAATTTCACATTTTTTGGAGATTTGTAGAATTATTTAGGCATTACTGAAATTGGACTGAAAACTTGAAATTCAGGTATCAGTCGACTGCCTTGGGGGGCAGTCGACTGATCCGAGTGAATTTCAGCCCAGAGACCATTCTGTTCGATTTGCCAATCGACTGCCCCATGGGTAGTCCACTGATCCATTAGGTTTTAGAAGAAAATGCCTATTAAATGATAAGAAATTGCAAGATTGAAATCATAGGAAAGTGTCATGCTATCTTGTGAGACTTTATGTCATGATATGATATTATATGGGTTGAAAGTCATTAGATGATGCTAAATGATAAGCTTGTGGTGAATGAAAGGATATGGAGGTTTTCCATAAGGTATCTAGGACTAAGAAATAAGGAAGGGAGAGCTAAGGACAGTTCCATGTGTCAAAATATAATGGTTAGCCTTGGTAGAAACATGGAATTACAAATGAATTTCAAAGTTGATACGAAATGCCAAACTTTTAGGAAATTAGGTATGTACCAAAAGTCAAGCACACTTGATATCTTCTTGGAATCATATTTTTCTAGGATAGGGTATATCCTAACAAGTGTGTTTGCAAATTTTTAGACTTTTTCAAGGTTTTGTTGAGTTCTTATTGGCACTAGGGATAAGGTTGCTTGGGGGAAATCCTTTAATGGTGTCCAAGGAAGAAGAGCTTGGTTGGGTAGAACCTAACATGAGTAATGATGTTAAGTTGGGTAGAACTTCACCTAGGAAAAATAAAAATTGGGAAGGCATAGATTGCCTCCTAGTTGCCTTGATTTTCATAGAAAATTTTGGGTTTTGTTTCAAACTTGAGAATGGTGATAGATACATTGTGAAATGTATTTTTCCCAAGTAGGTATGGGTACCATAAAGTTCTCCACGAAATTTGAGAATTTTTGGAGATTTGTGGAATTTCAGGCGCATTTTTGAATATGGCCTGAAAAACTGATTTTTAGAGTATCAGTCGACTGCCAACAGGGGTAGTTGACTGGCCAAGGCTGATTTGTGTATCAGCAGCTGGTTTGGTGTCCACATGGTGGAAAACAAGTGTATGGGGGGTTAGTACACGTTGTTTATGACCATTAGGGATTAAAAGAACCAATAATTGGAATATTATTGGGTTCTTTTTGATGTTAGGCAAAGGGGGAGAAGTGTTGGGTTTAAGTTGGGAAACCAAACACACCTTTGCTAGAAACTCTAGGTTTAGGGGGAGCTAAAATTAAGGTGGAGCATGGTTGCTCCATTCTTGGCGTAAGGGGAACCTTGGCGAGGTTCTTAAGCCTTTGTAAGTCCAGTGTAGGGGGAGCTTGGGAGAAGCTTTAAAAAGCCCGTTTTGGTGTGAAAAGTCCTAACTTGGAGGGTTAGGTGTTGAAAAGTCCTAACTTGGAGGGTTAGGTGTGAAAAGTCCTAACTTGGAGGGTTAGGTGTTGAAAATTCCTAATTTGGAGGGTTAGGTGTGGGATGCCTTGAGATAGGATCCATGCATTGCATATGCATTGGCGGTGTAAGTCCAAGATGGAGTCTTGGTAGTGTAAGTCCAGTTGTTTGTTTAGCATTGGTTATTGCTATATATCACTATTTGTTTTCCCTAACTTAAACGTATTACCAAACATCACAAAGGGAGAGATTGTTGAGGCAATCTGTGATCCGGAGTGATCATGAGTTTTGATGTTTGGGCAAAGGGTTTAAGTTAGGTTTTCCCTTGTGTTCTCATATGTGTATGTTGAGTGTGCAGGATGTACAGGTTACACATATGGACTCGACTGGACGGTCTCAATATGGTGAAGGGTGGCATGGAGACAAGCTGGAGGCGTGTGTGCACCCGAGGGACCTTGGAGAGCAGGGACGATGAGCTGAGGGGCGCGGACTTCAGGCAAGCTTGAAGGATGGCATGGAGGCAAGATGGAGGCCTGCGTGCATCCGAGGGATGAGAGTCGATGATGAAGAGGGCGCAAAGGCAATAGTCGAGGCTGCTGATGAGGAGTTAGTCGAGTCATAAGGGTACGAGTGCTGTGTGATTGTACTCGGGAAAGTCCTAGGATTTGAGTGCTGAGAGAAGTGTACTCGGGAAGGGAACCCCTAGGTGTGTGAGTGGGGCAGTCGACTGCCATTTGGGCAGTCGACTAATGAAACTCACAGAAAGGTTCTGGTCGGGGGACCAGTCGACTGCCTTGGGAGCAGTCGACTGGTAGTGGCTGGTGAGTTGGCTGAAAATTCGAACGTTGCAGTTGCAATGGTCGATTTTCAGTGGCACCAGTCGACTGCCCTGGGAGCAGTCGACTGGTGGCGAAGGTTTTAGTTTTAGTTCTATTTAAAGAGGACTTCGGTGTGGCTGAAACCCTTGACGAAACAAGCTTGGTTAAGGCTTGTTAGTAGTCTCTTTGTCCTCAGAGTGTGTTTGGTGCTGTGGCGAGGTTTCTCCACCCATAAGGAGCGACAAGGGCTAGCCGGAGGTTATCTGGGGAGTGATCCACCGATAGATTCTTGGATTAGTCACTCGTCTGGGGTGGATACCAAGTAAATCTGGTTTGTTAGCATTATTCTTTACATTGTTAGTTTTGTTTTATTGTATATTCTGCTTACGCAACTAACCATGTAGGAAGAAGAATTCGAAAAACGCTATTCACCCCCTCTAGCGTACGGAGTCAATCCAACACAAGCAACTATATAACTATCCACTAACTTGCTCAACCAGGTATAATTAATAAATCGATAGTGCATACAGTGCATCCAAAAATCATCTGCATAAACTCAACACATAATGTTGGTGTAGGGAGCACCATATTTGAATCAATATTTTGATGTTGTCAAAGGTTCAAAGTTTAGTCTTATTATTATCTGATGAACTGATCAATTGTGCAGGAAGATCAACTTGGAAAGTCCTAGTAGGCCAACTGGACCTGATACTAGGCAGGTGAAGTCTCAGCAGATCGTGAAAACCAGACAGGAAGTCTAAATGGATCAAGTGGACCTGACATCTGGTAGGAAGATTTGGTAGGTTTGGAGGACCTAATATCAAATCAAGTGGAAGCCCTGGTAAACCGATCCAATATTGATCAGTGAAGTCCAAACAAGTCTGGAAGATTCGATGTGTGGCAGGTATGTTGAGATAAGTTCTGGAGAGAGTGCAGTGAGGTCATGTTCTGCAGGGACAAGCCGTAGGTGCCGATCAAACTAAAAGAAACCAACGGTGATTTCTAAGTTGAGATCAAGACAGGTTCTACTGCCTTATCATGCATATTATGTATATATTCTAACATTGTTTTTGCAGGATATATCTATCTATTACTGGTACTAACCCTTAGTACAGGATTGCTAAAATCAAGTTAAAACAGTGGTTCAGTCGACTGATAGATTGGATTAGTCAACTGATCCATCTAGCATGGCACACAATGTAGAAGGAACTCAGAGGGATTAGTCGACTGATCATCAAGATTAGTCGACCGATCCGCACTTGGTAAGCATGGAGCTCAAAAAGAAAAAAAGTTTCGTTGACTGATCATAAGGATCCGTTGACCATATAAATTAAATATAGTGCTAGTCGAGCAGATTGAATCAGCACTAACGGGAAGAAAGCATGTTCAGTCGACTGATAAGAGGATCAGTCAACCATCGATTGAACGCTGCCTATAAAAAAGCACCTCGAGATCAGAGTTGAGATACACTTCTCGCCATTGCTATATTCTGTTTCAATGCCCTTTGATCGTGCAAGACTCACTAGTATGATGCCAAAAAAGCTCACCGACATTTATGCTAAAGCTTACTCTTTCTTTGTCAGTTTAATCTTTTATTATACTTGTATTGCATTTAAAAAAGATAGATCCGCTACCTTAACGACCCCCTAGAGCCGACCCCATGGATATGGAGGGAGGTTCATGTAGGTTCATAGACAACAGGTGCATGGTGAGGGCTGAAAATGCAGGTCATCACTTCCTGGGGATGCCACAAATGTCATGTGCCCACCATCTGTGTTACACCCTGGGGGCACTTGTATTGCATTTAAAAGAAGATAGTAGGTTGTTACTATTCTTCTTTCATTGGTATGATTTGCTTTCTTTGAAAATTTTTTTGGAGAAAGAGATTTTAGTGGATTGGCCAACAAAGTGATCAAGGATCTCGGGCATTGGAGTAGGAATCGACATAGGCTCCAAACTAGGTAAAAAACAACTTGTCTTTAATTTGTGTATTTACTTATTCTGCTATCACTTTGATTTGTGAGTTTTAAAAATAAAAGAAAGATTTTAAATGAATGAGATTCACCCTCGTCTCGCTTATTACGATCCAACAATTGGTATCAGAGCCCTGATAGCTCTGAAAAATTCAAACGGTCTTTCTAGCATTTTTTTTAACTTTCATTTTAAACAAATATTTTTTCTAATGCACTAGTATTCCCAAGACAAGTTTTGGAAATTCTTTTGTTATTTATACTATTGTGCCTCTCGTTAGGAAGGATATAGTACAGTTCAACCTCCCCTCTTTAATGTTGAAGATTTTATCTAGTGGAATAGAGGATGGAATGCTTCTTGAAGTTTGGCATCGATATATGGTTCAACATCAAGAAAGGATACATACCACCAACCGAAGATGGAGAGCCTCTGGATCTGGAGGCATGGAGTTCTGAAATGAAGAGAAAAGCCCAAATAGATTCTAAATCCATGAACACCATTCAATGTGGGCTAACAATGGAGGAGCTTAACCGAGTTGGTCCATTCGACAACGCTAAAGAACTATGGGATCAACTAGTCAAGCTACATGAAGGAACCAACGACTGTAAGGTAACCAAAAAAGATATTTTATTAAATCAATTATTTAATATTAAAATGTTTCCAGGAGAAATCGCTACCCAATTCCACACAAGAATCAAGGACATCATCAACGACCTTCATCTTATCGACCACCATCATGAAAATCACGATATTATAAGGTATGTGTAGGATCGGTGCCGTCGATAGAGGGGGGGGGGTTGAATATCGACCTTAAAAATCTTCGCGGTAAATCGTAAGCTTTCGAGATTCATTCTAAATAGAGCGTTAGTAGCACAACGGAAAATTGAAAAATAAAAAACAAAACAACGATAGATTGCACGCGGGATTTTACTTGGTTCCCGACCCCCAGGGTCAGTACATCCAAGGCCTAAGCACGGGAATGCCCGTCCACTAATGGTGTCCTTTCTGGACATTCCGGAGGTGGAGAAACCAGTCTTACAGTGCAAAAATTACAAAAAAAAATATAGTAAAAAGAGTGCGGAATAATAAAAGCAAACCGAACAAACAAGATCAGAAACTCGGCCAATCTGGACCTCGGAAGTGCCGCGCACTTCCTCCTAGAGCCTCCCAGTCGCAGAGCTTCACCGTTAGCGCTTTGTCGTCACTTTGGAAGCTTAGAATCGTGTTAGGAAGTCGTGTCCTGAACCTTGGGGTCGAAGCTCCTTTTATAGGCTTCATTCGGGCGCCTGTGTCGATGGGGGCGCCTACACGTGGCCTCTCCTGCGCGATCTCTTATCCGCAGGCTCGGTCAACACTTATCCATCTCCACTTGAGCGCTTGAGTTGATTGGGGTGACCGTATGGTCTCGGGCGCCTGAATGGAAGCCTGTCCTGCCTTCCTTCGCTAAAACTTGTTTTTCTTTTTGACTCGGGCACCCCTATTGTTGGGGGCCCCTGATTCGATTGGGGCGCCCCTATTGATGGGGGCGCCTAGGGCCTCCTTTTTCCAGCCTTTTACCTGCTTTGTCTCCACTTTTAGGTACCTACAAGATACATGAATACAAGGCAAATACACATACAATCTTAACCTTAAGGACTTGGTAATGGCTTCGGATTTCCACGAAACCCTAGGTCGAACCCACGCAAGTTCCCACCACCGAGAACGCGCCTTTCACCTACTCCTTTCAGGAGACGGTTGCCACCCAGTCCTTCGGGTGGACTTTTGCTTAGCTTCTGATACTCTCGGATCTCGAGACGTCCGAACCTCGACCCGTCTCTACTTCTGTCCTTAGTCATCGCTCAACTATGTTGCTCAATCCCTCGGACCAAGACTTCGTGCCTAAACCCTAAGTCCAGGACTTCGGTGCCCAACCCTCGACCAGGACTTCGTGCCCAATTCCCCGAACCAGGTCTTCGGTGCCCAACCCTCGGCCAGGACTTAGTGCCCAATTCCTGGAACCAGGTCTTTGTGCCCAACCCTCGGTCAGGTCTTAGGTGCCCAACCCTCGTCCAGGACTTAGTGCCCAATCCATGATCAGGACTTAGTGCCCAATTCTTTGAATCAGGACTTCGTGTCTAGGTTAACTAGGACTTTGGTTCACCTTGGTCCAGTTTTCTTCACTCACCCTTCCCTTATTCAATATATCATTGACTTAAGTATATTGTCAAACTTTAAAACATTTAGAGGAGGACATTACTGATGCAGCTTGCACCAACAATCTTCCCTTTTTGATGTTTGACAATATCTTAAGTTAGATTGGCTGAAAGGGTTAAATTACTATCTTGGGATCAAAAGAAAATAAAAATTGATCTAAGTTTTGAAAATACATTTTGATCTTTGGGAGAAAAATATTTTCTAACATAGGCTCACTCTCCCCTTTTTGAAAAAAACATTTTGATTTTCATTGATCCTTCTGGAAGTTTACAAAAATTTTCTAACTTAAGCGCACCTCTCCCCCTTTGTCATACATCAAAAATCACCAAAAATACTTGCGCCAACAATGAAAACATTTGGTTCTTTTTGAAAATACTTAGTATAAATTTTTGAAGCATAGCAACAAGCTAGAAATATTTTTAACTTTTAGTATAATATGATAAATTTTAAACAAACGCACTTATAAAAGAATATGCAATTAGAACATGTTATGCATTTTGCACACAAAAAATTTTGTACTTTGGAAAATATTGTGCACTTTACAAAAATATAGTATTTTGAAAGAAATTTTGCACTTTTTGAGAAAATACTAGTATATTTGAGAGATGTTTGGCACTTTTCAAAAAATGCAATACTTTTGGAAAATGTATAACTTTTGAAAAAAAATGCAAGTACTTTTGAGAAATATTATGATCTTTGAAAAATGTAAGTACTTTTGAAAAATGATATTTGAAAAAGTAAGTACTTTTTGAACAATTTTGAAGAGTATAAGTACTTTTTGAAAAATATTAGAATTTTTTGAAAAGTATAAATACTTTTTGAAAAATTTTGTTTTTAAAGTATAATATTTTACTTGACTTGGTTTCTTTTCCAGTCTGACACAATCCTAGGAAACTTGTTGACTACAAGGACATTTTCCTAAGTGTCCTGGAAATTTTTCCAAGTTCAAGAGAAATATTATTTCAAATTGATTCTAATTAAAAACATTTTGAAAATAATAATATTTTTTTAAAATGATAGTATTTGAAAGGAAATTACTTGTGTTTTCAGAAGGATTTGAAAATACATGCATGAAAACATATCACCTTAAAATATTGACCTCCCCCTAAACATGACCCAGTCCTAGGAAGCTTGTTGACCATAAGTACTCTTCCTCTAAGTCTTTAGGGTTTAGTTCAGTTCAAAGGAATTATCTAATAATTTCAAAACAGATAATTACCAATAAAAACTTTTCAAAATTCTTCTTTTGACTCAGACCCCCTAAATTTGACACATCCTAGGAGTCCTTGTAGATCATGAAGTGGACCTTCCTCTGTGTCATTAGGGTTTATCAAAATCAAATGAGTCATAGGCATAATTTTATAATGTATTTTGAAATTTCGAAACATATTTTGAAATGAAGGTAATTTGTCAGGCATAGTTTTCGAAAAACATAAGTAATAGTACTTAAAACACGGTTTTTGAAAACCATTTTAAAATACAATGATTTTTCAAGCACAATTTTTGAAAGAAAATTAAAAGAATAAACCACTGTCCCTGTACCTGACATCGTTTGACTCTATCTAAGTGCCTTAAGGAACTTTAGTGTTGTCCTAGGAGGCTTGTGTCTAATTGTGTGAATGAAACAATTTTTCAAAAGGATATAATTTTTGAAGATATATAATATATTGGCAATCAGACAAGCATGAAATTCATAAAACATTATTATGTTAAAGCATTATTTTGAAAATATATTTTTAGAAAAATATTCTAAGAATTTTGAAAACAGTTTTGAAAAATATTCTTCAATTTATTAGTCCTTAACATCTCACCCATTTTAGATGTCTCAATACAGTAAGCATGGTTGCCTTATGGGTGTATTGTGAGATGCTTGGATTATTTATCTTAATTCATTGTTAAATCTAAGATTTAATTGAAACTTGTGTTAGATTCAAATTTATCAAATAGTAAAGTGAATTTGATTTTCGGTAATCGGCTTCTAGGTCTTGGCGAGGCACAAGGCCTTCTTTGGTCGTAGCCTTATTAATCATCAACCCTTTCCTTGACAAAGCCTTTTATTAAAAATTCATTTTCAAATTACTTCTTGAAAAATTTTGGTCTAACTAGCTTAGGTCTTGAATCGGTAGCTTCGGCTAGTTCCACCAGACTAAACAGACTAAGTAGAATATACTTGACCTTATTAGAAGGGCTTCCCTAACGTACTATCATCTCACCTCCACCTAATACTAGGTTGTTCAATTTTCAACTATTCTTTTTCCTATAGCCGTTCTAAATCATGCGTAAAATTAAACATGAATGCCATGGCATAAATTTTAAAGAAAATAGCAGATGCATGACATGACAGTTATGCATGAGTCAAACAATTCAAATCATTTTATTTACTTTTCTAATAATGTATCAAATTCCCGATTTGATACAAGTCGTGTGAACCCGAGAAGATGCCAACCCACTTTGACATATTTAACCTTATTAAATTATTTGTTCTGGATTGGGTAAGATTTTATTTAATTTGAGTTTAAGTTTTTTTAGAATTTATCAAATTAAATTAATTAAGAATTAATTGAATTAATTTAAATTAAATTAATTAAGGATTGATTGACTTAATTTAAATTTGAATTAAGATTTAATTGAATTAATTAAGAATTAATTTGAATTTGAATTAATTTAGATTTAATTGAATTTATTAATTTGAATTTGATTTAATTAAGATTTAATTGAATTAATTAATTTGAATTCGAATTAATTAAGATTTAATTGAATTAATTAATTTGAATTTGAATTAATTATGATTTAATTGAATTAATTTGAATTTGAATTAATTAAGATTAATTAAAACTTAAATAATTAAGGTTGAAATGATTAATTAATAGTTGTGGGTTTAAGTTCATGATTTTCATTATTTAGAAATTTTTTGACTCATTCACTATTTATTCTTTATTTATCTTATTAAGTTTTTCCAATAATTCTAGTTTATTTGAATCTTTCTGATTTTTATTGACTATGACCTTGATCTCAGAAAATTCCATTTCCTCTTCATCCTCAAAATCACATCCTTTAATATCCTCAAAATAGGTGGAGTAATTTGGGCCACTAGTTAATGTTTTATAATAATCTTCAACATGATCTATAATTAAATTACTACCTAAATGAATTTTATCTCTATTATCCTCAGAATTATCAGAAATATTTTCAATTTTATGCTTAAGAATTTCTAAAATCTCATCTTTATCCTCAAGAATATTTTCAACAAAATCATTTTTATCCTCAGAAATAATTTCAATAATTTCAGGATTATCTTCAGAAATATCTTTAAGAATTTCAAAATTAATCTCAGGATTATCCTTAAGAATTTTAAATTTAATTTTAGGATTATCCTTAAAATTATTAGATTTGATTTCAGAATTATCAGATTTAATTTCTAAATTATCTTCAAGAATTCATGAAATAATTTCTTGATGATCACCAAGATTTTAAGAAATAGTCTCTAGATTATCACTAAGATTTTTAGGATCATTATCAGAATTTTCAGAATTAAAATTAAGATTAATTTCAGAATTAATTTTAGAAATTAATGAATTAACATTAAGGACTAAAGTATTGATTTCTGATATTTTAACATTATTGATATTTTGTAATTGGTCATGAAGAACATTAACTTCACTATTCACAAAATTTAGCATTTCAGAAAAATCATCTAAATTATTTAGATAAGCTAGTGCAGGAAATTTAAAAATTTTCGCAACGTAAATTCTGCGTACCTTTGTCGGACATTTATTGTTGTAGTGTCCGTATTTTTCGCACTTGAAACATTTGATGTGATCTTTGTTCTTTCGGCCTCCTGATGCTGGTACGTCTTTTGTCGCAGTTGAAGAACGAGTCTTACGAGTAGGTCACTGATTTTTATAGTGCCCTCTCTCCCTGCACGTGAAGCATATAATATGGAACTTAAAAATAGACATTTTAAAAAAATTATACCTGATTCACCCCTGAGCTCCCCCCAACTCCTGGCGTCTTTGCTCCGTCGGCGGTTAGTCCGGTGAAGAGCGGTCTTGCTCTAATACCAATTGTAGGATCGGTGCCGTCAATAGAGGGGGGATGAATATCGACCTTTAAAAATCTTCGCGGTAGATCGTAAGCTTTCAAGATTTGTTCTAAATAGAGCATTAGTAGCACAGCGGAAAATAGAAAAATAAAAAATAAAAAAACGACAGATTGCACGTGGGATATTACATGGTTCCCGACCCCCCACGGTCAGTACATCCAAGGCCTAAGCACGGGAACACCCGCCAACTAATGGTCTCCTTTCCAGAATTTTCGGAGGCGGAGAAACCCGTCTTACAGTGCAATAATTACAAAAAAATATAGTAAATTGAGTGCAGAATAATAAAAGCAAACCGAACAAACAAGATCTGAAACTCGGCCGATCTGGACCTCCGAAGTGCCGCGCACTTCCTCCTGGAGCCTCCCGGTCGCAAAGCTTCGTCGTTAGCGCTTTGTCGTCACTTTGGAAGCTTAGAATCGTCTTTGGAAGTCGTGTCCCGAACCTTGGGGTCGAAGCCCCTTTTATAGGCTTCATTCAGGCGCCTGTGTCGATGGGGGCGCCTACACGTGGCCTCTCCTGCGCGATCTCTTATCCGCAGGCTCGGTCAGCGCTTATCCATCTCCAGTTGGGTGCCTGAGCTGATGGCGGCGCCCGTATGGTCTCGGGCGACTGAATGGAAGCCTGTCCTGCCTTCCTTCGCTAAAACTTGTTTTTCTTCTTTGACTCGGGCGCCCCTATTGTTGGGGGCGCCTGATTCGATTGGGGCGCCCCTATTGATGGGGGCGCCAAGGGCCTCCTTTTTCCAGCCTTTTGCCTGCTTTGTCTCCACTTTTAGGTACCTGCAAGATACATGAATACAAGGCAAATACACATACAATCATAACCTTAAGGACTTGGTTTTGACTTCGGATTTCCACGAAACCCTAGGTCGAATCGACGCAAGTTCCCACCCCCGAGAATGCGCCTTTCACCTACTCCTTTCAGGAGACGGTTGCCACCGAGTCCTTCTGGTGGACTTTTGCTTAGCTTCCGATACTCTCGGATCTCGATACGTCCGAACCTCAACCCGTCTCTACTTCTATCCTTAGTCATCACTCAG
This sequence comes from Boesenbergia rotunda, assembly GCA_024364735.1. Taxonomy (NCBI): domain Eukaryota; kingdom Viridiplantae; phylum Streptophyta; class Magnoliopsida; order Zingiberales; family Zingiberaceae; genus Boesenbergia; species Boesenbergia rotunda. Next base: position 312,393 of record JAGFNQ010000725.1, on the reverse strand, counting down.
CTAGGTTGCTCAATCCCTCAGACCAAGACTTCATGCCCAAACCCTAAGTCCAGGACTTCGGTGCCCAACCCTCGGCCAGGACTTCATGCACAATTCCCCAAACCTGGTCTTCGGTGCCCAACCCTCGGCCAGGACTTAGTGCCCAATTCCTCGAACCAGGTTTCGTGCCCAACCCTCGGTCAGGGCTTAGGTGCCCAACCCTCGACCAGGACTTAGTGCCCAATCCATGATCAGGACTTAGTGCCCAATTCTTCGAATCAGGACTTCGTGCCTAGGTTATCTAGGACTTTGGTTCACCTTGGCCCAGTTTTCTTCACTCACCCTTCCCTTTTTCAATGTATCACTGACTTAAGTATATTGTCAAACATTAAAACATTTAGAGGAGGACATTACTGATGCAGCTTGCACCAACAATCTCCCCCTTTTTGATATTTGACTATATCTTAAGTTAGATTGGCTGAAAGGGTTAAATTACTATCTTTGGGATCAAAAGAAAATAAAAATTGATCAATGTTTTGAAAATACATTTTGATCTTTGGGAGAAAAATATTTTCTAACATAGGTCCACTCTCCCCTTTTTGAAAAAAACATTTTGATTTTCATTGATCCTTCTGGAAGTTTACAAAAATTTTCTAACTTAAGCGCACCTCTCCCCCTTTGTCATACATCAAAAATCACCAAAATACTTGCGCCAACAATGAAAACATTTGGTTGTTTTTGAAAATACTTAGTAGAAATATTTGAAGCATAGCAACAAACTAGAAATATTTTGAACTTTTAGTATAATATGATAAATTTTAAACAAACGCACTTATAACAGAATATGCAATTAGAACATGTTATGGACTTTGTACACAAAAAATTTTTGTACTTTGGAAAATATTGTGCACTTTACAAAAATATTAGTATTTTGAAAGAAATTTTGCACTTTTTGAGAAAATACTAGTATATTTGAGAGATGTTTGGCACTTTTCAAAAAATGCAATACTTTTGGAAATGTATAACTTTTGAAAAAAGTGCAAGTACTTTTGAGAAATATTATGATCTTGGAAAAATGCAAGTACTTTTGAAAAATGATATTTGAAAAAGTATGTACTTTTGAACAATTTTGAAGTGTATAAGTACTTTTTGAAAAATATTAGAATTTTTTGAAAAGTATAAGTACTTTTTGAAAATTTTTGTTTTTAAAGTATAATATTTTACTTGACTTGATTTCTTTTCTAGTTTGACACAATCCTAGGAAACCTTGTTGACTACAAGGACATTTTCCTAAGTATCCTGGAAATTTTTCCAACTCAAGAGAAATATTATTTCAATTTGATTCTATTTATAAACATTTTGAAAATAATAATATTTTTTTTAAATGATAGTATTTGAAAGGAAATTACTTGTGTTTTCAGAAAGATTTGAAAATACATGCATGAAAACATATCACCTTGAAATATTGACCTCCCCGTAAACATGACCCAGTCCTAGGAAGCTTGTTGACCACAAGTACTCTTCCTCTAAGACTTTAGGGTTTAGTTCAGTTCAAAGGAATTATCTAATAATTTCAAAGCAGATGATTACCAATAAAAACTTTTCAGAAATTCTTCTTTTGATTCAGACTCCCCCTAAATTTGACACATCCTAGAGTCCTTGTAGATCATGAAGTGGACCTTCCTCTGTGTCTTTAGGGTTTATCAAAATCAAATGAGACATAGACATAATTTTATAATGTATTTTGAAATTTCGAAACATATTTTGAAATGAATGTAATTTGTCAGGCATAGTTTTCGAAAAACAAAAGTAATAGTACTTAAAGCACGGTTTTTGAAAACCATTTTAAAATACAGTGATTTTTCAAGCACAATTTTTGAAAGAAAATTAAAAGAATAAACAACTCCCCCTGTACCTGACACCGTTTGACTCTATCTAAGTGCCTTAAGGAACTTTAGTATTGTCCTAGGAGGCTTGTGTCTAATTGTGTGAGTGAAACAATTTTTCAAAAGGATATAATTTTTGAAGATATATAATATATTGGTAATCAGACAAACATGAAATTCATAAAAATATTATTATGTTAATGCATTATTTTGAAAATATATTTTTAGAAAAATATTCTAAGAATTTTGAAAAATATTCTTCAATTTATTAGTCCTTAACATCTCACCCATTTTAGATGTCTCAATACAGCAAGCATGGTTGCCTTATGGGTGTATTGTGAGATGCTTGAATTATTTATCTTAATTCATTGTTAAATCTAAGATTTAATTGAAACTTGTGTTAGATTCAAATTTATCAAATAGTAAAATGAATTTGATTTTCGGTAATCGGCTTCCAGGTCTTGGCAAGGCACAAGGCCTTCTTTTGCCGTAGCCTTATTGGATCATCAACCCTTTCCTTGACAAAGCCTTTTATCGGAAATTCATTTTCAAATTACTTCTTGAAAAATTTTGGTCTAACTAGCTTAGGTTTTGGATCGGTAGCTTCGGCTAGTTCCACCAGACTAAACGGACCAAGTAGAATATACTTGACCTTATTAGAAGGGCTTCCCTAACGTACTATCATTTCACCTCCACCTAATACTAGGTTGTTCAAGTTTCAACTATTCTTTTTCCTATAGCCGTTCTAAATCATGCGTAAAATTAAACATGAATGACATGACATAAATTTTAAAGAAAATAACAGATGCATGACATGGCAGTTATGCATGAGTCAAACAATTCAAATCATTTTATTTACTTTTCTAATAATGTATCAAATTCCCGATTTGATACAAGTCGTGTGAACCTGCGAAGATGCCAACCCACTTTGACATATTTAACTTTATTAAATTAATTGTTCCAGTTTGGGTAAGATTTTATTTAATTTGAGTTTAAGTTATTTAAGAATTAATCGAAATTAAATTTTATTAAGAATTAATTTAAATTAAATTAATTAAGGATTGATTGAATTAATTTAAATTTGAATTAAGATTTAATTGAATTAATTAATAATTAATTTGAATTTTAATTAATTAAGATTTAATTGAATTAATTAAGAATTAATTTGTATTCGAATTAATTAAGATTTAATTGAATTAATTAATTTGAATTTGAATTAATTAAGATTTAATTGAATTAATTATTTTAAATTTGAATTAATTAAGGTTTAATTGAATTAATTAATTTGAACTTGAATTAATTAAGATTTAATTGAATTAATTAATTTGAATTTGAATTAATTAAGATTTAATTTAATTAATTTGAATTAGAATTAATTAAGATTAATTAAAACTTAAATAATTAAGGTTGAAATGATTAATTAATAGTTGTGGGTTTAAGTTCATGATTTTCATTATTTAGAAATTTTTTGACTCATTCACTATTTATTCTTTATTTATCTTATTAAGTTTTTCCAATAATTCTAGTTTATTTGAATCTTTCTGATTTTTATTGACTATGACCTTGATCTCAGAAAATTCCATCTCCTCTCATCCTCAAAATCACATCCTTTAATATCCTCAAAATAGGTGGAGTAATTTGGGCCACTAGTTAATGTTTTATAATAATCTTCAACATGATCTATAATTAAATTACTACCTAAATGAATTTTATCTCTATTATCCTCAGAATTATCAGAAATATTTTCAATTTTATGCTTACGAATTTCTAAAATCTCATCTTTATCCTCAAGAATATTTTCAACAAAATCATTTTTATCCTCAGAAATAATTTCAATAATTTCAGAATTATCTTCAGAAATATCTTTAAGAATTTCAAAATTAATCTCAGGATTATCCTTAAGAATTTTAAATTTAATTTTAGGATTATCCTTAAAATTATTAGATTTGATTTCAGAATTATCAGATTTAATTTCTAAATTATCTTCAAGAATTCATGAAATAATTTCTTGATGATCACCAAGATTTTAAGAAATAGTCTCTAGATTATCACTAAGATTTTCAGGATCATTATCAGAATTTTCAGAATTAAAATTAAGATTAATTTCAGAATTAATTTTAGAAATTAATGAATTAACATTAAGGACTAAAGGGTTGATTTCTGATATTTTAACATTATTGATATTTTGTAATTGGTCATGATGAACATTAACTTCACTATTCATAAAATTTAGCTTTTCAGAAAAATTACCTAAATTATTTTGATAAGCTAGTGCAGGAAATTTAAAAATTTTCGCAACGTAAATTCTACGTACCTTTGTCGAACATTTATTCTTGTAGTGTCCGTATTTTTCGCACTTGAAACATTTGATGTGATTTTGTTCTTCCGGCCTCCTGATGCTGGTACGTCTTTTGTCGCTGTTGAAGAACGAGTCTTACGAGTAGGACACTGATTTTTATAGTGCCCTCTCTCCCTGCACGTGAAGCATATAATATGGAACTTAAAAACAGACATTTTAAAAAAATTATACCTGATTCACCCCTGGGCTCCCCCTCAACTCCTGGCGTCTTTGCTCCATCGGCGGTTAGTCCGGTGAAGAGCGGTCATGCTCTGATACCAATTGTAGGATCGGTGCCATCGATAGAGGGGGGGATGAATATCGACCTTTAAAAATCTTCGCGGTAAATCGTAAGCTTTCGAGATTTGTTCTAAGCAGAGCGTTAGTAGCACAGCGGAAAATAGAAAAATAAAAAACAATACAACGACAGATTGCACGGGGGATTTTACTTGGTTTCCGACCCCCAGGGTCAGTACATCCAAGGCCTAAGCACGGGAACACCCGTCCACTAATGGTCTCCTTTCCAGATTTTTCGAAGGTGGAGAAACCCGTCTTACAGTGCAATAATTACAAAAAAAATATAGTAAATTGAGTGCAGAATAATAAAAACAAACCGAACAAACAAGATCTGAAACTTGCCGATCTGGACCTCCGAAGTGCCGTGCACTTCCTCCTAGAGCCTCCTGATCGTAGAGCTTCGTCGTTAGCGCTTTGTCGTCACTTTGGAAGCTTAGAATCATGTTTGGAAGTCGTGTCCTGAACCTTGGGTCGAAGCCCCTTTTATAGGCTTCCTTCGGGCGCTGTGTCGATGGGGCGCCTACACGTGGCCTCTCCTGTGCGATCTCTTATCCACAGGCTCGGTCAACACTTATCCATCTCCACTTGGGCGCTTGAGCTGATTGGGGCGCCCGTATTGTCTCGGGCGCCTGAATGGAAGCCTGTCCTGCCTTCCTTTGCTAAAACTTGTTTTTCTTCTTTGACTCCGGTGCCCCTATTGTTGGGGGTGTCTGATTCCATTGGGGCGCCCCCATTGATGGGGGTGCCTAGGGCCTCCTTTTTCCAGCCTTTTGCCTGCTTTGTCTCCACTTTTAGGTACTGCAAGATACATGAATACAAGGCAAATACACATACAATCTTAACCTTAAGGACTTGGTTCTGACTTCAGATTTCCACGAAAACCTAGGTCGAACCGACGCAAGTTCCCACCCTAGAGAACACGCCTTTCACCTACTCCTTTCAGGAGAAGGTTGCCACCCAGTCCTTCGGGTGGACTTTTGCTTAGCTTCCATACACTCGGATCTCGAGACATCCGAACCTCGACCCGTCTCTACTTCTATCCTTAGTCATCAATCAGCTAAGTTGCTCAATCCCTCGGACCAAGACTTCGTGCCCAAACCCTAAGTTCAGGACTTCGGTGCCCAACCCTCGGCCAGGACTGGGTGCCCAATTCCTCGAACCAGGTCTTCATTCCCAACCCTCGATCAGGTCCTAGGTGCCCAGCCATCGGCCAAGACTTAGTGCCTAATCCATGATCAGGACTTAGTGCCCAATTCTTCGAATCAGGACTTAGTGCCTAGGTTAACTTGAACTTTGGTTCACCTTGGTCCAGTTTTCTTCACTCACCCTTCACTTATTCAATGTATCACTGACTTAAGTATATTGTCAAACATTAAAACATTTAGAAGAGGACATTACTGATGCAGCTTGCACCAGCAGTATGCCCTAAACTCTTTTCCTTGAAATGCACTATGGGCATCGTTGGCAGATGCCTATATAGTTTCGAAGGATATTTCAATTATTAATTAGATGAACTATTTTGTGAACTAGATCTACATGAGCATATTAATATGAGTTAATTTGAAATAGGTAAAACTTTGTATGCAGGTCAAAGCAAGAACAAGGCAACTAAATGTAAGTACCCCAGGTTGGTATTGATGTGGTCAACCGATTTAAGTTAGGTCCTGGTGTTTTTAATCCCTGTGTTTAAGTGTACAGGAACATAGGAGAGCAGGAAGTCTAGAGGAAGAGGCAGCGGTTGCGAATGTTGGCACGAAAAGGGAGCCGACGGGCTCGGTGCATCCGAGGGACGAGAAGCCGGAAGGAATAATGCTCGAGGGGTGAAAGGCCGGAGTCGGGTTCGGGTGAGCCTAACTCTGGTTGGTTAGAAATCACCCAAGAACAATGGAAGTTAGGTTGGAGAGTGCTCAGTGGTTGCTGACCAAAAAGGCCACTCTCGGGCGATTGTAAGCTTACGGATGCCTGGTGTCTCGGGCGCTCGTGCACTAGGCGCCCGTGAGCCAACAGGTGCCCGAGAGTCTGGTTCGGGTGGTCTTTTGCTTAGCTTCCGATACTCTCGAATCTCAAGACGTCCGAACCTCGACCCATCTCTACTTCTATCCTTAGTCATCACTCAGCTAAGTTGCTCAATCCCTCGGACCATGACTTCGTGCCCAAACCCTAAGTTCAGGACTTCGGTGCCCAACCCTCGGCCAGGACTTCGTGCCCAATTCCCCGAACCAGGTCTTCGTGCCCAACCCTCGGCCAGGTTTAGTGCCCAATTCCTCGAACTAGGTCTTCATTCCCAACCCTCAATCAGGTCTTAGGTGCCCAGCCCTCGACCAAGACTTAGTGCCCAATCCATGATCAGGACTTAGTGCCCAATTCTTCGAATCAGGACTTAGTGCCTAGGTTAACTTGGACTTTGGTTCACCTTGGTCCATTTTTCTTCACTCACCCTTCACTTATTCAATGTATCACTGACTTAAGTATATTGTCAAACATTAAAACATTTAGAGGAGGACATTACTGATGCAGCTTGCACCAACAGTATGCCCTAAACTCTTCCTTGAAATGCACTATGGGCATCGTTGGTAGATGCCTATATAGTTTCGAAGGATATTTCAATTATTAATTAGATGAACTATTTAGTGAACTAGATCTACATTAGCAAATTAATATGAGTTAATTTGAAATAGGTAAAACTTTGTATGCAGGTCAAAGCAAGAACAAGGCAACTAAATGTAAGTACCCCAGGTTGGTATTGATGTGGTCAACCGATTTAAGTTAGGTCCTGGTGTTTTTAATCCCTGTGTTTAAGTGTACAGGAACTTAGGAGAGCAGGAAGTCTAGAGGAAGAGGCAGCGGTCACGAATGATGGCACGAAAAGGGAGCCGACGGGCTCGGTGCATCCGAGGGACGAGAAGCCGGAAGGAATAATGCTCGAGGGGTGAAAGGCCGGAGTCGGGTTCGGGTGAGCCTAACTCTGGTTGGTTAGAAATCACCCAAGAACAACGGAAGTTAGGTTGGAGAGTGCTCAGTGGTTGCTGACCTAAAAGGCCACTCTCGGGCGATTGTAAGCTTACGGATGCCTGGTGTCTCGGGCGCTCGAGCACTAGGCGCCCGTGAGCCAACAAGTGCCCGAGAGGCTATGCTTAGCCGTTTGCGAACGTTGCACGTTGGATATGTTAAGCCATGTGTCATGCACCCAAGAGCCCTCGGGCGCCCTATAAGTGCCACGTCAGCAAACGAATAACTTTGACTGGGCTTAAATAGGACCCTAGAGCTCAGTTTTCAAACATCCATCAACTGTAAACAATTCAATTATTAGTTTTCTTTTGTCTCATGCTTCAAAGTCTGTAAAAGGCTTCTTTGCCAGAAAGAGATTTTGATAGTGAGCTTCAGTCATCTTGGATTAGCAACCACTTAGGTTATAACCAAGTAAATCTTTGCGTCTAAGCCTTTTATTAGTTTATGTTTATTTTAACTAATTTTTACAACTAATTTGAATTTTTTGTGAGACCGCACAAAAGATTTTTTTTAATTTTTTACAGCGGCAATTCACCCCCTCTCTTGCCGGTTCACCTTGACCCGACAAGTGGTATCAGAGCCAGACACCGCAGAAGGACTAACTGTCGACTGTAGCAAATTTTGAAGAATGGTTAGACCAGTGATTTACCCACCAATGTTCGAGGGGGAGTTTGCGTTTTGGAAATGCAAAATGGAGGTATTTTTCAAAATAGATTTTAGTATTTTACTAACAATAAAATTTGGTTTTTAAGTACCCACAGATAAGAACGAAATTGAACTTGAAGAACATCTCTGGATTGAAAAGCAACGCGATCAATTTACGACAAATAGTAAGGCCGAGTTCCATCTTCTAAGTGTACTACTAACCAAGGAAATCGAAAGAATCGGAATATACAATTCCGCTAAAGACCTTTGGCATAAAATGCTGAAACTCCATGAAGTATCGAAGGAAGTATAATCCGACTCCTCAATAAACACTGACTCATATTTAGAAGAGTTTGACACCAAGGTGGTTAATAGACTGGCACTAACGGCCGAGTACCTGCCAGAAGATAGTGAATGATCGTCCAAGAAAGCATTGAAGAAGGGGGAGTTCCTCTTTTCGAAAGTGACCCAGTAAGTGAGGTATGTTTTCTTCCTCACGATCAACTGTACTCTGGTATAAAAACAATGCTTAAAGATAACCTAAAATTAGAAAAAGAAAATCAAAAGTTAAAATGAAATTGACTAATGCATGTTCTTCTGATGGTTCTGATAAACTAAAAAAATGATATTGTTAATTTGATACATTTAGTTAAAAAATTAGAATATGATATTACATATTTATGACAAAAGAAAAATAGTTATCCGGATAATCTAAACTGGTATATTAAAAATCACAGGGGTCAAATTGTAAAATTCCCAAATCAGATGTCCCATCTAAGTTTTTAATAAACCCAGCTGGTAAAAATTTATATTAGATTCCTAAATATATTTTAAACTGTTGATTTTTCTTTTGAGAAAATTAATTTTGGCAATTAATGCTTTATCTTGTTATTTTTTTGGATAATTACTTGTAGAAAATTAATGTAAAGTTTTTTTAAGAAGCAGTGTTCTGTCTACAAAAATATTTTCAGATTTTTAAAAATATATATCGAATTTATAATGATTTTCAAAAAATGTCAAAAAACTTTTCTAAAGATAATTCTTTAAAAATTCTAAATTCTGGATACTATTTTTTGTGTTAAAAATATTTTTCCTTAACATTATAAGTTTTTGATGTGATCAAAGGGGGAAGAAATAGTGTTAAGTTATGGAGTAGGCTCTAATTTAATTTTTTTATGCTTACATTGTTATAGATTTATTCATGTTTTTTTATTATGTTTACTCTAACTTAACTCGGATTGATGCACATAAAAAAGGGATGATTGTAAGTACCCCAGGTTGTTTTGACGTGGTCAACCAATTTAAGTTAGGTCCTGATGTTTTTAATCCATGTGTCTAAGTGTACAGGAACATAAGAGGGCACGAAGTCGAGTGGAAGACGCATCGGTCAAGAAGGATGGCACGGAAAGGGAGCTGATGGGTTTGGTACATCCGAGGGACGTGGAGCTCTGCGGAAGAGTACACCGATGGAGTGAGAAGGACGTGTGCGACGTCCGAGGGATGAGAAGCCGAAAGGACGGACGCTTGAGGGACGAAAGGCCAGAGTCGAGTTTAGGTGAGCCTAACTCCGGTTGGCTAGAAATCACCCAAGAAGACTGAAAGTTAGGCTGGAGAGTGTCAGCGGTTGCTGACCAAAAAGGTCACTCTTGGGCGCCCGTAAGCTTAAGGGCACCTGGCCTCTCAGATGCTGGAGCACTAGGCACCTGAGCACTCGGGCACCCGTGAGCCAACAGGCACCCGAGAGGCTATGTTTAGCCATTTATGAATGTTGCGTGTTGGATAAGAGTTAAGCCATGTGTCAGGCGCCCAAGAGTACTCGGGCGCTATAAGTGTCACATCAACAAATGGATAACTTTGATCGGGGCTATAAATAGGCTCTTAGAGCTCAATTTCCAAACATCTATCAACTGCAAACAATTCAATTATTAGTTTTCTTTTGTCTCGTGCTTCAAAGTCTGTAAAAGGCTTCTCCGCTAGAAGGAAATTTTGACAGTGAGCTTCAGTCATCTTGGATTAGCAATCACCTAGGTTGCATCCAAGTAAATCTCCACATCTTAGCCTTTTATTAGTTTATGTTTGTTTTAATTGATTTTTACAACTAATCTGAATTTTTTGTGAGACCACACAAAAGATTATTTTTTATTTTTACAGCGACAATTCACCCCCTCTTGCCGGTCCACCTCGACCCGACACTAAGAATAGACCCAGACCAACACTTGAGTTGAGAGTGAGTCAGACTTAGACTCAATCAAGGAAGAGGAAATAGTAAGCATGGTACAAAGGATGTTTACTAAAAAGAAGTTCAGAGAAATCCCAAGAAAGTATAAAGCACCCGAAGCTCATCAAAATCAAAGATAACTTGCTATGGTTGCAACAAAAAGGGCTACTACAAGTACGAGTGTCCTAACCTGAAGGAGGAAAAACCCAAGTCAACAACAAGAAGAAAAGTACTCAAGCCTACCTGGGACGAATCCTAGTCGGATGAGTTGGATGTGGAAGAACCAAAGCAGTCGAGCTGCTTGACACTTATGGCAAGAAATGAAGAATCCAAACTCAAGTCCGAATTAAAATTCAAGTTAGACCATGAAGGACACCCAGAGGTAACTTTATTTTCAGAATTTCAATTATGAAAAATCATTAAATCCTTGTTTAGAAAGTCGACTAACTCTGAGGATCAAATTAACTCACTTCTTAAGGAGGTTAACCACCTTAAGGAGCAAGTTAACTTAAACCCCTTAACTAACTAGGTTTAAGAAGGAACTTCAACTGAAGTTGCAAAACTTGATGAAGAAAATTCCTCCTTGAAAGGTCAAGTTGAGGGACACAAGAAAACGTTTGAGAAGTTTAACTTGGCCTCCAAGTATTTGAATATGATCCTTGGAACCCAACAGGTTGTGCACAACAAATCTAGGCTCGAATACAAACCCAAGTCAACTAATAAGTCATACTTATCCTTACTTTGTCAAAACGTTAGAAACCAAGTCCAAGCATGGATCCTGAAAACTTCCTTAAAAAAAACAAATAGGACTAAACAAATATTTTGTATCCAAAAATAATATTCAATACTTAAATAATAAAAATAAAATTTATAGAGGAGCGACAAACTAGTTGTCATCTCAAATAACATGAACTACCAATGTTTAGGTACTTTGGACTAGTTAAATCAAGGTTAATTCTAATTTATTAAGGATCTAAGTTTAGTACTAAGTTTCCTGAGTGAGAATAATTGAGAAGATCTATTGGTTACTTCTAATAATGTTCATGTGACTCACCATAACTTAAGAGCTTACTCAAGGAAATTTGCTTGGAGGACCCAAAGCTATGCTTAAATCAAACACAAGTTACAATGACCCCTGATAATTAATAAAATTCATTTCGCACAAACTATTAGTACCCTATTTGAAAACTTAAATCGGGAGAGATAAATAAAATAATAAATAAACAATTAATCAAATAAATTCAAAATCAAATCTAATTCAACAAAACAAACTTAAACAAATTAATTAATCAATCCTAAACCTTACTGAAATTAATACAAATAACTTAAAATATGCAAAACAATCAATTGATTAATTTCAAAGTTAATTAACCAATTATTTTAATTAAACTATAATTAACATTATTATCCTTAAATTATTTAATCTTGATTTATACAACTAAACTAACTTGCCTCCGTGGGCATGACGCGATTGGTAATGACTTACATGGGTGATCCTTCATTTCCCGAGTCGATTCCTCCCTAGTAGAGCATGCAGTATATTGATGAAAGAAATCGTCACAGGCTGCTGCGTGGTCGGGCCATCGGGTACCGATATAATCAGTGGTGAAGTCGCCATATGTCTCCGTCCCGCGATTTACCCTTGTTGACCGGTGGGGACTCTTGTTGAAGGCTATGGGGTAGGGCCGGTCAGCCAAGCGGATTAGTCGGACGCAAGCCTAGATACCCCTTGTAAATCAAAAAATATACAACTAAACTAACTTGATTCAACTATTAACAATAATCAATCTAATCGATAAAATAATCAACTTAATAAATTAAATTATACTTGAAATCAATTAATTAATACGTTCATTATAAATCCTAAATTAATTTGAAATTAATTATGTTTAAACTAATCCAATATAAAAATCAAATAATTTAATTAAAGAATTGTCAATAAAATTAAAACTTAATCTAAACCAAAAATTTTATTCTAATAATCTTAAGATAATTAAATCAAAATTAACAATCCTAAATTAACTGAAATTAATTAACAACTTAAATTGTTAAATCAATAATTCCAACATAATTAATTAAAATGAAATCTAAAAACAGTTTTACCCTAATTAGAGGTAACTTAATTAATCATATCAAATCAATTAAACTAAACTAAATTTTAATCAAACCAATTCAAAACTTAAGTTATCCTTATTAAACATAAATAATTTTAATTAAAATCTGTAATTAATTAAATAAATTAATCCAAAATTAATGAATTCAAACTAATTAATTTAAACCTTAAGCCTTCCCTTAATTAATGAACTAACTTAATTCAATTAATCCTTAATCAATCATATAATTTAAATATGAAATGAATCCAATCAATAATTAATCAATACTAATTATAAATAAATTTGAATGGAATTAAGTTTAACTTAACCCAATATAATTAAATGAAAGATTAAAATTTGAATTAAATAATCAACTATTTTTAAACTTAAAATCAATAAGTATTCCAAATTAATTAATTCTGAGTAACTCATAATTAATGGTCAATCTTAAATTAAACCGAAATTAATTAATATTTCAATCAACCCAAAATTAATCAATCAAAAAGTTAATTGATTAATCATTAATCCTGACTTAATTAACTTTAGTAGTGATCCTAAATCAAAATTCTAATTAATTCATAATATCCAAAACGTTTCAAACAATCAAAATTTCACTTTTTGATATACCTCTCCATCAGATGACTCCTAATCCCTTTGCTCAGATGGATAGGACGTACATTATTTTTAAACTCTTCGATATCCCCTGACCCCTTGCCTTTTCCATTCCTTCTTCATTCCGATTGGCTCGCGAGGGGCCTTTAGCTTTTCAGCGAGTCCTAGCCATAGGTTCTTAGGAGGGTTCCCTTCTTCTCATAAAGGGTTGAAGGAGAAGTTTTTCTGCATCCGACTGCCTGACCGACCCTTCAGTCCTCTCCGTTGGATGGAGGACCTGCTTGCTCCCCCCGTACTGGGGGATTTTCTACAGAATCCCGCCTACCATCGGGCCAGGAGCATACTCTCCGGCATGGAGTTCAGCGACCCAGGTTTGGTGCAGAGTGAACTGAGTGAGCCATAGCCCTAAAATCACCCGTATTAGTCCCAGCCTCGGTAAGTTCATATTTTCCCTCAATGCCTATTAATTCTGATTGATGTTCGGTTGCTTGGCTGTTGTAGAGGAAATAATCATGCTTTCGAGGGTGCTTCACCGACTTATCAAATGGGAGGAAGCCAATAAGGAGGCTCTAGATCCTCCCCCAGCTCCTACTGGTTCGCCCTCTGCTTCAGCCGAGCCCTCCGAGAGGACTACTGAATCATCTAGTGAGTATGCAGCACCAGAACGGGCAGAGGCTCCTGTTGTGCCTCCGCCATTTGCTGATCAGGGGACTTCAAGACCATCGGTTGACCCGGAGATGGGCGTCCCTTCGGGGGATGACCCACCCCCGGCTACTGTCCATCCGGAGGGGGTTACAGAGGAGTTATTGCCCCCGTTGCCTCCTCAACATCTCAATTCTCTAGTCGGCAGAAGAGGAAGGTCTCGGAAGGCTTAGGCCCCAGTCGACTTTGACCCTTCTACATTGCCACCTGGAGCTCCCACTATCTAGCCACTTCCCCTGTGCAGGGGCTCGTTGCCTTCAGGGAGCCGGGTTGACACCCCGAGGTCTCAAGGGTGCATGTTCCAGGTACATAGGCTATTTTCATGTATGCTTTATAATTCCTTTGTGCAATGATAGGCGGCTGAAGACTGCCTAACAGACGGCCGTGGCTTGTTCACCTAGCCAGAGATTGTGGCCTTGACTCGCCGGGCACTGAGAGCAGAAGCTGCAACTGACCATGAGCATAGAGCAGGACTTATGCAAGCGGGGGTCAGCAGAGCTCTCCGAGCGAAGGTGGAGCATCAGCTGGACGCCTTGATGGCCATGGAGTCCTCCGTACAGAGTTCCTGGCGCCGGGAACGTTTGGCGTTCGAGAGGGCTGTGGCCATCACCAATGACCTACTCCGAATGACTCAAGAGAGAGATCAGCTTCAGGCAAAAGAGAAGAAGTTATCGGGGGATATCCGACTTCTGGATGCCTTGGTCGGGAGATTAAATGAACATGTCAAAGACCAAACGTATCAGCTCACCAAGAAGGAGTCTGACCTCATGATGGCGGTTGATCGCTTGTATGACTTTGAGGAAGACCTGACCCAAGCACGGTCAGATGCATGGGACACCTCAGACAGGCTCAAGGAGGCTGTAGCAGACTAAGACAAAATGTCTGCTGAGATGGAGCAACTAAACCGTGCCAAGGAGGCAGCTGAGGCCGAACTGTGCAACTTTCGGGCTGCTGAGGCTTCCCATATTAAAGAGGTCGAGGTAGACTTCAAGGCTAAGTTCCTGGAGTCGGATGAATTCAGCGATATCATTACCGGCCAAGTAATGAAGTGCTTGAAGTAAGGCTTCCACGTGGCCATCGACCAGCTAAGGAAGGCCCAACTTTTATCTCCAGATGCTAACCTGGGTTTCATGAGCATCGGTCGAGTTTGGGAAGAGCTCCCGCCCGAGGATAAACTGCTGTAGGATTATTTGCTACCTGGGAGCTTGATAACATACATTTTGATAGGAATTTCATACTTATTTAATAGACATTTGTGTGCTTAATGGGGGTTTTAATGTGGCATATTTGGAAGGATCTGAACATGTTAGATTATTGGACGTGATTGCATGAAGTTATTTAATTTAATGCCATATGAACTGATTTTAATTAAGTTAACTCTTTGGATGCAGGTGATGGAATCGTGGCCGTTCATCAGGAGGGTTGGAGAGGAGGGTATACAAGCAGCTTCCTATGGCAAAAGAGGCTATCTTCTCACGCAGAAAACCCTAGTCTCCTCCGCCATTTCCACCTTCTCGCTGTGCTCTGGGAAGCCAAGTGCAGATCGCCCAATCCCTGGGCTTAGCTGACTCAGCCGGTGTCTCCACAACTTCGCAGCTGACGAGTGTTAACGTACTCGGTTCGTGCTATCTCCGTTTCACCTCATCGGTTGAGTCGCAAGTCCAAGTCATCCAATGGAGTAGATTTCGGTTGGGAAGATCAGTAATAGTTTCAACTCTCTAGTTAGTTCTTGCACAATAGATTTCATCTTGTAGTTGGCTAAGAAAGCTTACGATAATTGTTTTCTTTCTTTTCATTCGTGCTGAAACATGGTTGTTTTTGCTTAGGAATCATAGTTTGCTTTATGTGTCTCGGTTTGACAATAGTTTTCAGAAATCTTCAATAGCTGTGTTTTTATTATCTGAACCGTAGCAATCTATTTCTCTCTTAACTGTTAAATCAAAGCAGTTTTATCTCTTGACGATTTGCTGAAGAAAACACAATTCAAAGAAAACTGCTCTGTGTTCCTTTAATTTTGTTGCCAGCTAGAGTTGTTCTTTTTATTGCTACGGACAAGTGCTGCGTTTTTCTCTTTTCAGTTTAGAAGTTATAGTTCTTTGTAGTTTACTTGATAAGCAGTAGTTAGAGAATCTGTTTCAATTGTGCGTGCAAGGTGTTTGAGTATTTGCTTTCATCAGTTGCTTATATTAATTTAGCTGTCAAAGGAGCATTCTAAGATTCATTCGCATTTCCTCAAGTTAAATTAGCTTTTCATAATTGCATTGAGTGGAACAAAATTACAATTACCTCGTGTACTGTTCGTTAGCTTCGTTTTTTTGTGATAACGTGGGATTGCAACTGGGTGCTTGAAATGATATTCTTTACAAATTAATGCTTGTTCTCCTTTCCTCTGTCAATTAGGCCCTTTAATTCTTGTTAGCATTTCACGTTACTTATTTCAAATCGAACCCTTGTGTTATTAAAAAAAACCAAAACTTTAGAGGTACTCTCACTGTGTTGTTCTTAGGGAGACAATCCGAGTCCACAATTTAGCTCAAAACTTAAGTGGGTTCATTCATTAAGTGGGTATTGTAGCATGGAATGAAGAACGACATCATCTGTGTTAAGGCCTTACCAATTTTTGGCGCCATTGCCGGGGAACAATAACAGTGTTAGTAATCTTTAGAGTAGCAATAATTATCTGTCAACTTTGAATGCTTTTAAATCTGTGATAGAGTGCAGGGCAACACATGACTAGATCGACTTGCAGTAACATATTGGAATCTGATCCAGAAATAGACAGGACATTCCACGAACGACAGAGACTACAAAGAGGCGCTCCTGCGTACTCTGTTGAAACTTTTTAGCAGTTAGGGACCAGCATGGAAAAAACCCCAACTCTTCGAGAGTTAGCTGCACCAGATTTAGCTTACCACCCTTTGTGTATCCAATACCCAGAATTGAATGTGGATTTTGAACTGCGCCAAAATTCAATGGACTGGCTGGAGAAGATCCTTCCAGACATCTGCAGGAGTTCCATGCAGTTTGTTCCACCTTGAAGCCACACGGAATTGAGGTTGAGGATATCTACTTAAGGGCTTTTCCGTTTTCTCTGCAGGGAGCAGCAAAGGACTGGCTGTATTCTAGGCCAATGGGGTCAATAACCTGTTGGGTAGAGATGAAGAGAGCCTTCTTGGAAAAATGCTTTCCGGCATCAAGGTCCGGAGCGATAAGGAGAGCCATTTGCAGCACACAACAGCTCTCAGGAGAAACATTGTATGAGTATTGGGAGAGGTTTGAGAAGTTATGTGCTAGCTGCCCTCATCATCAGATCAGCGATCATTTACTCATTCAATATTTTTATGAAGGTTTATTACCAATGGATAGATGTATGATTGACGCAGCTAGTGGAGGAGCATTAGTGAATAAGACACCTTCTGATGCACGAGAGCTTATTTCAATTATGGCAGCAAATGCACAACAATTTGGGAGCCGACAAATAATGACTAGAACAGCTAATGCAATTCCAGCACCAAGCATTGATGTGGAAGAAATAAAAAATAGCCTTCGGAAAGAGATGACCAATGCAATTAGGGAATTAGCTCATGGACAGCAACAACAACAGCCATGGGGTCAACCTATGCGTGTAGAGAATATATGTGGGTTATGTTCCAGCTTGTCCCATCCAACTGATGCATGCCCTGTTCTCCATCCGGAGGGGAGTTCGAACCAGGAGGATCAAGTGGCAGTGGCAAATGCCTATCAATCCAAGCAGCAACAGTTTTTTCATAAGCAACAGCAGGGATACAAGCCCCTTTATGACCCCATGTCATCTACATATAACCCAGGATGGAGAGACCACCCAAACCTAAGGTATGGGAATGTAGAACAACAGCAGCAGCAGCCATCATACTGCCCACCTCCAGCTTTTTAGAAACCACCAGTACCATTTGCAAGTTCCAATCAGGGGACTGCTCCATGGCAGCAGCAACTTAAAACAGAAGCATCAACATCAAGGTTGGAAGAGATGATGCTACAACAACATCAGATGCAGCAGCAAATGCAATATCAATTGCAACAATTGCAGCAACAACAAATGATGATGCAACAGCAGATTCAACAGCAGCAGTAGCAACCGCAAAATGGGGTTATTCAACAACAAATGCCACCACCACAGCAGCCCAGTTGTGAACGCCAGTATGGGCACATTATACCTGCTAATAACCAATCAGCAGTACAAGTGCCACGACAGTTACCTTCTCAAACAGTTCCGAATCCGAGAGGGAATGTCAGCGCCATTACACTACGAAGTGGCAGATCTATTGCTGAACCAATCCCTTCAAATTTAGTACCAGCCATAGAACAATCAGCCCAGAACCATGAGGAAGAACCTCTGAAATCACAGCCAAGTTCAGAAGAGTTAGCACCTTTGCCCTTTCCTCAGAAAATAATTAATAAAAGGAAGGATTCAGAAGGAGAGAAAGCTCAAGAGCACCAGGAACTTATGGATATTTTCAGCAAAGTAGAGGTGAATATTCCCCTGCTTAAAGTCATCAAACACATACCGAAATACACCAAATTCTTGAAGGATTTGTGCATCCATAAAAAGAGATTGAAGGGGAATGAATTAGTAAGTGTGGGAAAGAATGTGTCCGCTCTTATTCAACCACTACCTGAGAAATGCACAGATCCGGGAGTTTTTACTATACCATGTGTTGTGGGAGATATGAGTTTAGAGAATGCAATGTTAGACCTTGGAGCCTCAATTAATGTAATGCCAAAATCTATCTACCAAGCACTTGGGATAGGACCCTTGCAACCTACTGGAGTGATAATACAATTAGCTAACCGCAGTTTGGTGCATCCAACTGGAGTAGTTGAAGACATTTTGGTTAAGGTCAGGGATTTAATTTTTCCAGCAGATTTTTATATATTGGACATGGAAGGTGAGACTTCCTCAAACCCAACTACACTGATTCTAGGGAGACCGTTTCTTAAAACAGCGAGAACAAAGATTGATGTCCACGCAGGGACACTCTCTATGGAATTCGGTGACACTTTGGTGGAGTTTAACATTCTGGATGCAATGAAGTACCCAGCTGAAAATCACTCTTTGCTTGGCATTGATATCGTTGATGAAGCTTGTTTGCAACAAATTGAGGGGTTGTCCTCAGAACAGGATGATTTCTGCGGTTATTTTGACATGCCAGCTCATTCGGAAGACAGTGATGAGGAGGATGAAGGAAAGGACAGCAAGAGCAGATATTTTTCCAGTAGCAACAGAATCTTAGATGAAGATCAGCTTGCAATACAAGAAAAGGGGACAATTCCGGGTTTGAAAAAGCAGTTTCTCTCAGCAAGGTCACCAGTGGAGCTGAAGATACTGCCCAAGCACTTGAAATATGCCTACTTAGAGGGAAACCAACAGCTACCGGTGATTATTGCTAATGATTTAAAGCTGGAACAGGAACGTAAATTGTTGAATCTCCTGCGGCAACATCGAACTGCTATAGGATGGAGCATTGAAGACATTCCTGGAATTGACTCCTCTATATGTACCCATCGGATATTTCTAGAAGACAATGCAAAACCAATTAGACAACCGCAGCGAAGGCTGAATCCGCTAATTGTGAAGTAGTGAAGAATGAGATAGTGAAACTTTTGAAAGCTGGAATCATATATCCATCCAGAAGCAATGGGTTAGCCCCGTGCATGTGTACCCAAGAAATCCAGTGTCACAATGATTAGCAATAAGGAACATAAGTTGATACCACAAGATTACCAAGCTCATGGTGGGTTTGTGTCGACTATCGCAAATTGAAACAAGCAACAAGGAAGGATTACTTCCCCTTGCCTTTTATTGACCAGATGTTGGAAAGGCTAGCTGGAAAATCTCATTACTGTTTTTTGGATGGATTTACGGGGTATTTTCAGATACCAATAGCTTTAGAAGATCAAGAAAAAACAACGTTCACTTGTCCTTTTGGAACTTTCGCTTACCGCCGAATGCCATTTGGTTTGTGCAATGCTCCAGGTACTTTTCAGAGGTGCATGGTAAGTATTTTCTCAGATTTACTTGAACATTCCATGGAAATATTTATGGATGACTTTACCATTTTGGTTCATCATTTGACGAATGCTTAGATAGCCTTTCTTCTGTTTTAAATAGATGTGTTGAAACCAATTTGGTGCTTAACTTTGAAAAATGTCATTTTATGGTTAATCAGGGGATAGTCCTAGGTCATGTTATTTCTAAGAGAGGAATTGAGGTAGACTTGGCTAAATTAGATACTATAACTTCCTTGAATTATCCGTTATGTGTTCGAGATGTCCGGGCTTTCATTGGGCACGCGAGATTTTATCGTAGATTCATTAAAGATTTTAGTAAAATTGCCTTACCCCTTTCTAGACTTCTACAGAAGGATGTGGAATTTGAGTTTACTGAGGAGTGCAAGGAGGCCTTTAACAAACTCAAAACAGCCCTCACAACAGCCCCGATTATAGTGACACCTGACTGGAATTACCCGTTTGAACTGATGTGCGATGCATCAAATTATGCAGTAGGGGCAGTCCTGGCGCAGAGATCTGATGGGCTGCCGCATGTGATCTCCTACGCTTCAAAAACACTAGATGCAGCACAAATCAGATACACAACAACAGAAAAAGAATTTTTAGCTATTGTCTTTGCATTAGATAAATTTCGATCCTACTTATTGTGTTCTCAAGTAACTATTTTCACTGATCATGCAGCCATTAAATACCTTGTGAAGAAAGCTGATGCAAAGCCCCGGCTAATCCGCTGGATGCTCCTTTTACAAGAATTCAATGTGGAGATTAGAGATAGAAAAGGAAAGGAGAATCTTGTAGCTGATCATCTCAGTAGGATTGGAAGAGAAGAGGACGCAATACCAATTCATGATGGATTTCTGGATGAACAGCTTCTACAGATGCAAGGTAAGATGCCGTGGTACGCTGATTTAGTTAATTACCTTGTCGCGAATGTTTTTCCTAGAGATTTTTCTAAACAACAGCGTGATAAATTGAAAAGTGACGCCAAATATTATGTTTGGGATGATCCCTACATGTGGAGATTTTGTAGCGATCAGGTAGTTAGAAGGTGTGTTCCTGATAACGAGTTTAAATCAGTGTTATCTTTTTGTCATTCTCTAGCATGTGGAGGGCATTTTGGACCCCAACGAACAGTAAGGAAGGTATTAGATGCGGGACTTTATTGGCCTACACTTTTTAGAGATGCATCGAGAGTGGTAAAAATCTGTGAGCGTTGTCAACGGGTAGGAACCATAGGGAAGAGAAATGAGATGCCACAACAACAAATTCTGTTTTGTGAAGTCTTTGATGTTTGGGGGATTGACTTCATGGGGCCTTTGCCAAATTCATTTGGTTTTATGTATATACTGTTGGCTGTCGATTACGTTTCTAAATGGATAGAAGCAATTCCTACTAAAACTAATGACTCTTTAGCTGTTGTAAATTTTGTTAGAGCTAACATATTCTGCAGATTTGGTGTGCCACGAGCCATTATAAGTGACCAGGGCTCCCACTTTTGTAACAAACATATCAAGGCACTCTTTGCAAGATATGGAGTATTACACAAAGTATCCACCTCTTACCACCCTCAAACCAATGGCCAAGCTGAAGTTTCAAATAGGGAAGTCAAATTAATACTCGAGAAAACAGTGAACCCCAATCGGAAGGACTGGAGCAAAAGGTTAGATGACGCATTGTGGGCCTATAGGACTGCTTTTAAATCACCAATTGGAATGTCCCCTTTTCGCATAGTTTTTGGGAAGGCCTGCCATTTACCGGTGGAAGTAGAACATAAGGCATTCTGGGCAGTGAAAGCTTGCAACATGAATTTGCAAGAAGCTGGGTCTGAAAGGAAATTACAGTTGCAAGAATTGGAAGAAATGAGGTTGGAGGCATATGAGAGTTCCCGCATATATAAGGAAAAAACAAAAGCATTTCATGATAGACACATTTTGCCGAAAGATTTCAAGGCTGGAGATAAGGTTTTGGTGTATAATTCTAGACTGAAATGGATGCCAGGTAAGTTACGATCAAGATGGGAAGGACCGTATGTTATTTCTGATGTTTGCCCCTATGGTGTTGCAGAATTGCAGGACCCAATTTCTGGGGGAATCTTCAAGGTTAATGGACATCGACTCAAGCTATTCCAAGAAAACTTGCTGGGAAGGACAGTGGAGGAGCAGCATCTACTTGATGCAGTTTACCCAAGCTGAGGGAAGTTGTTTTCTGTTTTTTTTAGTTTCTATATATGCAGTCTCATATATGCATTTTAGTTTCTATAGAATAACTGCTTCATGTAGAATTTCTTAGGAATTTCCATTTCGAATTCAAATTTACACCTCAAAAATTTCTCTGATACTTAGGAATTGTGGAATTTCAGTTAGGTTGGATTGCAAATTTTTAAGTGGATACACACTAGTGACATTATTGATTGCCTTGGGTTACAATGAGTAATGTTGAAATGGGTTGTGGACAGAATAAGGAAGATGCATGAATTACCTAGAGAGGTTTTTAACCCATTAAATTTCTACAATTCTGTGTAAACTGTCACCACATGCAGCAACTCTAGAACTTGTTTTGCTCCTCTTGGAACCTTATGGATACAAAAGCATAACTGTGATGAAGGCAGTTTTTCTCTTTATGCCTTGTTTTCTTCTTCGAATCTAGGAATTGATTTGTCCTACAATTTCTTTCTTCTTTATACTAACCGCATATGTCCTTCTTTGACCTTATGGTTTTCCTTCTTCTTCATATTGAATTGATTGTTATCATATTGTCCGAGACGGTCAAGACTAAGTGTGGGGGAGAGGGAGTGTTGAAGGAATAAGTTGTAAGCATACGGGGCTTGTAGTTAGCATGAGAACACTGCAGGAGTATCAACTGTGGCATAATATCAACTGTTGTTGGCCAGCGGCCATACAATACCAAAGATAAGAATTGCTATCATCCGAATAGGGAATTGTATCAAGAAGAATGGCGGCTGCCAAGAGGTAGCGACTGTCTAGTTTGGTTTCAAGTCTAGAGATCCATCTTATTTCAAGATGTTGGTCAAGAGAATGACATGGCACCCTTGTTAAAAAAAAAGAGAATAAAGGATTTCATTCTAACTATTGGGATGAATAATAAGAAAAAAAAAGAGAAGAAGAAAAAAAATTCTTAAAAAAAAAAGAAAAAAACGAGAACAAAAATAGGAAAAGAATGATAAAAAAAGGAGAAAAAAAAATAATACCAAGGTGTGCCATGGAAGACTCTTGATTTAGAGCAGGATTGTTACTAAGATTCACCACATTAAGGGGGATTGGAGGTCCAGGAATTTTTGAGATTGAAATACTCAGAGGGGAGATAATGATGAGCACACTCAACACAAAAAGTAAGGAGACTGTCTAAGGTAATATGGTAACATTCATACACTTCCATTCATTCTGCTTGTCCTAACTAATTCTCAGTCTCAATCTTCCTATAGCTCAGTACATTTTGGAAAGACCTTCAGAGTTATGTATTTTTGTGTTCTATAGTGGTGAAGATTAGGAAATAAACAAGCTTATGGTAGTTGGTCACTGTGAACAGTTTGAGTGAGATCTACCTTGAAATACTCAGAGGAGAGCCAGCCACTAACCTGTTGTGAGGTTGCATCATTCTTAGACTGCCCTAAATCTGTGGAACCAATACTCAATGTGAACCAGGGTGGGATTTAGGGTCACTAGGGTGATGAGGCTTGAGTAACGCAATCCTAAGTAGCTGTTTATTCTACAATCTCTTTTGCATCAGGTCATTAGTTGGGGAAATAAATTTGTTATTTGTTTTGGTTTTAGCTCACTTTCACGAGACGTGTAAGGCTAAGTGTGGGGGAGTTGATAATTTACATTTTGATAGGAAGTTTATACTTATCTAATAGATATTTGTGTGCTAAATGGGTGTTTAATGTTGCATATTTTGAAGGATCTGAACATGTTAGGTTATTGGATGCATTTGCATGAAGTTATTTAATTTAATGCCATACGAACTGATTTGAATCAAATCAGCTCTTTTGGATGCAGGTAATTGGGACGTGGCTGAGTACATCAATTGAATCGTGGCCGTTCATCAGAAAGGCTGGAGAAGAGGGTATACAAGCAGCTTCCGATGGAAAAAGAGGATATCTTCTCGCACAGAAAAAACCCTAGTCTCCTCCGCCGTTTCCACCTTCTCGCTGTGCTCTGGGAAGCCAAGTGCAGATCGCCAATCCCTGGGCTTAGTGGACTCAGCCGGTGTCTCCACATCTTCGCAGCTGACGAGTGTTAACATACTCGGTTCGTGCTGTCTCCGTTTCACCTCATCTGTTGAGTCGCAAGTCCAAGTCATCCAATGGAGTAGATTTCGGTTGGGAAGATCAGTAATAGTTTCAACTCTCTAGTTAGTTCTTGCACAATAGTTTTCATCTTGTAGTTGGCTAAGAAAACTTACGATAATTGTTTTCTTACTTTTCATTCGTGCTGAAACATGGTTGTTTTTGCTTAGGAATCACAGTTTGCTTTATGTGTCCCGGTTTGACAATAGTTTTCAGAAATCTTCAATAGCTGTGTTTTCATTATCTGAACCGTAGCAATGTATTTCCCTTTTGACTGTTAAAACAAAGCAGTTTTATCTCTTGACGATTTGCTGAAGAACACAAAATTAAAAGAAAACTGCTCTGTTTCTTTTCAATTTTGTTGCAAAGCTAGAGTTGTTCTTTTACTGCTACCTGCAAGTGCTGCGTTTTTTTCTTTTCAGCTTAGAAGTTAAAGTTCTTTGTAGTTTACTTGATAAGCAGTGGTTATAGAATCTGTTTCAATTTTGCGTGCAAGTTGTTTGAGTATTTGCTTTCATCAGTTGCTTATATTAATTTAGTTGTCGAAGGAGCATTCTAAGGTTCATTCGCATTTCCTCAGGTTAAATTAGTTTTTCATAACTGAATTGAGTGGAACAAAGTTACAATTACCTTTTGTAATGTTCGTTAGCTTCGTTTTTTTGGTGATATCGTGGGATTGCAATTGGGTGCTTGAACTGATATTGTTTTGCAAATTAATGTTTGTTCTCCTTTCCTTTGTCAATTAGAACCTCTCATTCTTGTTAGCATTTCACGTTACTTATTTCAAATCGAACCCTTGTGTTATAAAAAAAACCAAAACTCTAGAGATGCTCGCACTGCGTTGTTCTTAGAGAGACAATCCGAGTCCACAATTTAGCTCAAAACTTAAGTGGGTTCATTCATTAAGTTGGTATCGTGGCATGGAATGACGAACGACATCATCTGTGTTAAGGATTTACCAAGGCTACTTCTGGATAGACTCCGTCCACCAGAAATAAAGGGGAGACTGTTCTTTCTTGTATTTTCTTTTCTTGCATTTTCCTTCACTTTTATGACTTCTAGAATTTTCTTTTAAATCGAGCCCTTACTAATAAATGCATGAGTAGAGTAGAATGCATAGGAGTCAATGTAAATACCTTGTTATTTCTTTTCGCACTTTTTCTTACATGAATAGGAATAAATGTATCCCTTTAGGTTATTCCATAGCATTTTAGAATCTCTTGGAAAATAAATTAAATTTGGTTGTTAAAACTTAGGATTTGAGCTAATGGATGAATTCTTGGATGCTTGAGTACTACTTGGTTTTAGACTCTTAATTGATGACTTGAGATGAATTATTTTTGCCTAGTGAGAATTAGCCTTATATTTGTGATACACATTGCTTAGGTTCTTTCAAAATCATATGTCAATGATTGGATCACATCTATAGAGACTAATCACTTTGTTTACCTTTCCATATCAATGTTGGCAAAAATCATGTCTATTCTATTTGTCTTTCTTTATTCCTACTCTTAACCCCATTTTTTCTATGGATTTGTTTGCTTGGGATGTTTTCTTGATGCTATTTTGCCCGAGACGGACAAAGATTTAAGTGTGGGGGAGTGACTAGTGTTTTGGAAAGATTTGGTATCAAAGAGGCAATTCATGTCGAAAAAAAAAATTTCTGCAAATTCCATGTGCCAAGAATGAGCAAAAGAGATGGAGGCACTGGGAGATCGAGTTTCCTTATCATATTTTGAAGATTTAAGTGGCAAGCAATGGAAAAATCCATGTCATTTCAAAAGAAAATTCTGAGACAAAAATGGAGAAGAAGTGGTCAAGAGATTGAATCCAAAAGCAAGGAATTCAAAGAAGAAGAGATTGTTTCGGTATCACTTGATTTCAATGGGCATAGACACAGTTAGTATCCATCTAAATCTGAATTTTTGGGTGTTGAAAATCAGTGATGCAGTGCCGAAATTAAGTGAAGCATTTTTGAAGAAGAATTCTGCAATGAAAAAGCAAATGGCACACAAGCAAAAGCAAAGTTGTGCCATAGAAAAAAATCAGTAAAGCTTTGAACTACAACTGTACCTTGCATTTAGCTACTCTGAAGATTGACCAAATCTGAAACACACTCTAGAATCTAATTTACTGATCTGGAATGGAAGACAATTGAATTCTGGATTGAAGCAGGAAATGCAGGAAAAATTTGTGCCATTTAAGAGGAAGAAATGTTGTGCCAAAGAAAAAAATTTGTGAAGTGTGGTCAGAATTGTTTGGATTGCAGCTTTTCTTTGCTAGGAAGCTGTTCGGCCACTCAGTTGGAAGGCTGAACTGCAGCTATGCGGAATCAGGAAGTCTGAGTTGAGGTTGAGTGAAGACTGATCAAAAGCTGGAAAAAATCTAAAACTGCCAGAATCTGAACTGCACTGCAGCAGTATTGCAAAATCTGATGCTTGTAATTTGCCAAGGCTTGATTTGGAGCTGCTGAAAAGGTAGTGGGATCTGTATTGGAAAGAAGTAGGAAAATTGCAGCAGGATTTGTGCCAAAAAGAAAAGAAAAGAGCTGAACAAGAGCTGCTGAAATGACACAAGTTGAATTGATGCAGTTAATTCTGAATTGCAGCTGTATGAAACATGGTCGAGCACATTAATGGAGGAAGAGCATTTGACAGCTGAGTTTTGGGGGATTTTGGAACATTAAATCTTATAAGGGGAGCTGATTTCGGTGAACCATATCTATAGGAAAAATGAAGGAAATCTAGGTGTCAAGTTGAGTCGAAAAGAAGGGAAGTAGTTTAGTTTGTATCAACTTTGGGTTCTCTAGGAGCTGTGAATCAAGGAATGAAGCACACAAAGGTGTCACAAAGTGTTGAGAGCAACCACTGCTGGTCAAAACAGAAAAAAAAAGAAAAAGAAAAAAAGAAAGAAACAAAGTGGCACAAAAGTGAGTGATGTCACCATGAAACTAGTGGAGAGATCATTGGAAACATCCACATCCGGATCAAAGCCTTGCTCCATTTCATTTTTGATTTTACTAGAGAGAAAGAAAGCAGCTGATATGAAGGAAACTTATTTCTGCAGTTCTAAAAAAAAAAGGAGAAGAGAACAAGGAAAAAGAAGGAAGCAAGGTTGGCACAAAAGGGCAAACTTGGCACATTGAAACCAAGGAAGGGTTTTTCATCCAAATGAAAAGCATTATCCAAGTTTTACTCCATCACACTTTGGAATTCACTAGAGGACTGATAAGAGGGCAAAGCACATTGGAAACATTTTTGTGCACTCAAGTCTTCCACTTTATCAGTTTTTCTATTTCCTTGATTTTTACTCCATTTCTTATCATTTCCATGTTTTCACTTGTTTTTATAGATGTTGATCCTAATCATGAATAATGGTGGAGATTAGATAATAAGCAAGCTTATGGTAGTGCAAGAAACATGTGTGTTTGAGTGAGCTCCACTTCCATCATCAACTTAGAACTTAAGGAGAGAGCCACCAAAGTTTCCTTGAAAGGCTAGTGATTTGAATTCATCTCAATGACTCATGATGGATGAAAAGGTTAAGTTGTTGATTTAAGGACAAGATACTAATCCATAGAGCTTAGATTTTTGAGAATTGACAACCTTAGGTAATTTCTTTTCATTTGCTTCTAATTATGCTTAAGTAAATCCAAGGGATACATACTTAGTGTTTTCGCGAGACGCTCAAGGTTAAGTGTGGGGGAGTTGATAGATACCATTTTTGTTGATTATTTTAATTGCTAAAATCCATGTTTGACCTATGTTTTTATTGCTTAATTGTGAAATTGCCCTAGGTTTTAGAACTTACTCTTATTTTGGACTTAATTGCAAATTTGCATTAAATTGGATTATTTGGCCACTTAATTTCTGATCTATTTTTGTAGGCATGAAAGGTTCATGGACCTAGGGCATACTGGGTCAAACTTGAGTCGGAAGTGGAACCGGATTGAATTATCAAGCTTCGGATTAATCCGGGCCGTCCGATTCAAAAGCGGCTAGATCTGAGCCATCCGGGACCATCTGAAGCAATCCGAGCTAGGGTTAGGGTTGATCAAGCACTCTGATCAAGATCTGAAGGTTTCATCCCAATCAGAGCTCAATCAACCGTTGGATCAAGCTCGGAGGGCTCTAGATCGTCCATTCATAGATTAGGTTGATCTGGACCATCCGTTGCAAATCTAGAGGATCCGAGCTACCACGAGGTAGATCCTGATCCCTGATCAATATCCTCAAAGTTTGGCTTAAATCAGAGCAAGATCAGCCGTTGGATTTCCTCAAATCAATCTGAGCCGTCCAATGTTAATTACTTAAGGAAAAATTTGGCGCAGCTTCCTCTTCGTCGCGTCTTCGCCGCAAACTTCGTTTTCTTCATAGTTTTTAATCTCAATTTTTAAAAACTTAAATCTTAATTAATCACAATTCTTAAAAACTTAAATCTTAATCAAAACTTAAATTTAAATTCAATTCTTAGTAACTTAAATGTTAAATTCAAATTTAAAAACTTAAATCTTAATTAAATCTTAGATTCAAATTTAACTTTTAAAAACTTAATTTTAATCACAAATCTTAAAAACTTAAATTTTAATTAGTCACAAATTCAAATTTTATTTTAAATCTTAAAAACTTAAATATTAATAATCTAAATATCAAATTCTAATCATTCTTAAAATATTTAAAGCTAATTGAATAAATCTTAAATTTTAACAATTCAATTTTAATTAGAAACTCAACCCTTAATTCAAAATTCAAATTCAAATCTAGTTGGGGGCAATACATTATGGGTTTACCTATCGATCTCTAACTTCGTCACTATTGCTGTCTTGCTTAGACAGGAAGGCACCGTACAACACCCAGACTACTTTTTCAGTTATGTCTTCAATGATGTGGAAAGAAGATACACCGCCTTGGAGAGATTAGCGCTCGGCCTCACCTTGGCGGCCAGATGATGGCGAACCTACTTTCTAGCACACCCGATAATAGTTCTTACCAGAGCAGCTTGGGTTGATTCCTCTCCAACCTTGAGGGCCTCCAGAAGATTGGTCAAATGGACAATTGACCTAAGTGAGTATGACATCTATTACCTGCCAAGGACCGCCATTAAGGCTCAGGCCTTGGCAAACTTGTTAGCCGAAACCTTCGAGCCCCATACAGCAAGAATATGGAAGGTATATGTGGATGGGTCCTCTACTCAGCAAGGAAGTGGGGTAGGCATCATGTTGGTATCTCCCCAAGGGGGTACACTCGCCCTCGCCATCTAGGTCAAATATCAAACCTCAAATAATGAGGCTGAATATGAGCATTGATGGCGGGACTCCAGTAAGCTAAGCAAGTCAGTGCCTCCCGAGTCACGGTGCACTTTGATTCCTAACTGGTGGCTCAATAGATAGCTGGACATTTCAAGGTTAGTAGTGAAAAATTATTCAGCTACGCGAAGGCCTTTAGCAAACAAACTAGCCAAGTTCCCTAGTCCAGTGGAAGATCCATGACTGCATAACCCATACTCTACTGGTCTCTCAAGTCCAACACCTAGCTTGACCAAATGACCTCACTGACTGGAGATTACCCCTTATCAACTATATAACACAAAGCACTCTCCCTGAAGACCTCGAACAGGCACCGGTGCTAAAAAGAAGAGTGGCATGGTTCACTCTGATTGGAGATCTACTATACTGATGGTCCTTCTCCCGGCCCCTACTCAAATGCCTCGGGTCGGTAGACATTGATTATGTACTCCGAGAGATCCATGAGGGCATATGTGGGAATCATGTGGGGGCCAGGACTCTATCCCACAAGGTTCTCTTGGTCAGGTACTCTTGGCCCACCTTACTGTAGGATCGATGGCGTCGATAGAGGGGGGGGTTGAATATCAACTCGTAAAATTTTTCGTCGAATCTGTTGGGGCAATCTATGGTCCAGAGTGACCATGTGATTTGATGTTTGGGCAAAGGGTTTAAGTTAGGTTTACTCTTGTGTTTTGATATGTGTATGTGAGTGTGCAGGATTGCAGGTTACACATATTGACTTAGCTAGACGGCTTCAGAAACGGTGAAATGTTGCATGGAGACAGTCTGCGGGCTTGTGTGCGCACCTGAGGGACTATGGAGAGCAGGGACGATGAGCCGAGGGGCACGGACTTCGAGGCATGCGTGAAGGATGGCATGGAGGCAAGCTGAGGCTTGTGTGTGCATCCGAGGGACGGGAGCCAAAGATGAAGAGGGCGCGAAGGCAACAGATTGAGGCTGCTGGTGAAGAGTTAGCTGAGTTGTGAGGGTCCGAGTAATGAGTGATTGTACTCGGGGAATCCTAGGGTTCGAGTGCTGTGAGAAGTATACTCAGGAAGGGAAACCTTAGGTGTGAGGGTGGACTAGTTGACTGCCCATGGGGGCAGTCGACTGATAAAGGTCACAGAAACTCACAAAATGTTTTCGACCCTGGACCAGTCGATTGCCCTGGGAGCAGTCAACTGGTAAAGTCGAAAACTAGCCATTACAGCTAGCTGTTACAGCTAGTCGTTGGCTTGCTGTTTGGCTGGGACCAATCGACTGCCGACTGGTGGCGAGGGTTTTAGCTTAGAGTTCTATTTAAGAGAACTCGATTTGGGCTGGGAGCTTCTGACGAAACAAACTTGGTTAGGGCTTGTTAGTAGTCTTATTGCTCAGAAAGTGTACTTGGGTTTGTGGCGAGATTTCTCCACCCACAAGGAACTACACGAGCTAGCCAAGGGCATCCGGGAAATGATCTGCCGAAGGATCGAGGGGTCATCCACCTCACGGACTGTCATGGAGTAGGAGCTTCATCTCGGAACCACGTAAATAGGTTTGTGTTAGCATTGTTTGATTGTATTATTATTATTCCGCTTGCGCACGCTAACCTTGTAGGAAGAACGAATCAAAAATTGCTATTCACCCCCCTTTAGCAAGACAACATCGATCTAACAAGTGGTATCAGAGCCAGGGTCGCTTGTCTACGGAGTAACCACTGGGAGAGTGATAAGTACCATTTTATTGATTATTTTAGATGTCAAAATCCATGTTTGACCCATATTTTTCTTGCTTAATTGTGAATTTACCCTAGGTTCTAGAAATTATTGCTGTTTTGGACTTAATTGCAAATTTATACATATTTGGATTATTCGGCCACTAAATTGTTGATCTATTTTTTATAGGCATGAAGGATCATGGACCTAGGGCATACTGGGTCAAACTTGAGTCGGAAGTGAACCCAGATCGAGTTATCAAGCTTCGGATTAATCTGGGTCGTCCGATTCAAAAGCGGCTAGATCTGAGCCATCTGGGACCATCTGAAGCAATCCAAGCTAGGGTTAGGGCTGATCAAGCACTCTGATCAAGATCTGAAGGTTTCATCCCAATCAGAGCTCATTCAATCGTTGGATCAAGCTCAGAGGGTTCTAGATCGTCCATTCAAAGATTAGGTTGATCTGGACCATCCATTGCAAATCTGGAGGATCCGAGCTACCATGAAGCAGATCTTGACCCTTGATCAACATCATCAAAATTTGGGCCAGATCGGATGAAGATCAGCCGTTGGATTTCCTCAAATCAATCTAAATCGTCCAATGCTAAGTACTTAATCAAAAATCTGCGCAGCTTCCTTCCTCGTCGCGTCTTCGCCGCAACTGTTCATCGTCTTCGTTTCTCTTCGTTTTGCTTGCAAGTTCTTTAGTTTTGAAGGCGTGACCACCTCAATCTCGACCTTAGATCATCATCTGGATCATTGGAGATAGCTTCGGTGGAGAATTCAGCTCAATTTTCATCCGGATAGAGGTGTTTGAGGGTTTCGACAGCTTTGTGGTCCGATCACTCGGTTTTCATCCACGATCCATTTCCGATCATCTGAGCCACTTGTAGGGGTTCTCAGGTGAGCTCAGATGATCCTAGAATCATCATCGCACTCCATTTAACTTAGATCGAAGGGATTCGGATTGGATTTCCCCAGCTGATGCAGTTTAAGCAGAGGTGATCAAGCGAAGCTGATTTCCACTGATTTGCTGAGCTTAGGGGTTCGAGGCCAGCCTTTGCGTGACGAACAAGGAGATTTTGAGCTCGGGAAGGGTTGAGGATTAGTTTTTGTAGCTAATTTCCTTAGTTTCAGTTGTAACTTCATTTCCGAATTCTGTCATTTGCTGAAATTCGTATCAGCTGTTTGATTGCTTCTTTAAGTTGTTTCTGCTTAAGTTAGGTTTACTTTCTGCAAGTAAATTAGCTAGGTAACTTGTTTAGTGATCAATTGAATTTAATTTCAGTTTATTTCTTTGTTTGTTGCTTGCGTATCAACTTAATTGTGGCGTGCCAGTTTGTGTAGCTGTGTGCCAAGTTAATTTCTGCATATCAGTTGTTTCAATCTTATTTCATTAGTTTTTGTCAAGTAATCACTAGTCTTTTTAAGCTTCTCTAAACTTAGATTAGCGACTTGAATTTAGTTTGCAATTGCTAGTTTAGCATTTGATCCGCTGCTACAAAGATTCTGCAGTAAATTCCTTGAGTTAACCTTTCATTTCTGCATCTTTTCATTTCTGAATTTGAGTTGATTCTGCACATTGGTTTGGGCTCGGGAATTGTTGTTTTACATTCAATAGTTTCTGAACTCTGCATATAACCGATTGCTTCAAGATTATTAGCTTTACATCAGTTTCTAGGGTGCATTAGCATCATCTTAGGCACATCAGTTTTCTTTGTTGCTTGCCAAGTTGCTGAAATCTGTCCTGTTCTGCATTTCTGCTTCCATTCATTTCTGATTAGTACTGCATCATCAGCTTGTTTCTCGAGTTGAATTGATCAGTATCAAGTCGGAATTGTCAGCTATTAGTTCTGCTTTTAGTCTTAACTTACGGCACATAAGTTACTTCCTCTTTGTATCAAGTTGATTTCACTTTTTCCACTTTGTATCAAGTTAGGTTTCGGCATTAGTTTCAACCGAAAATTTCAGCATTGCTTCAATTCTTTTGCTTAATATTTGGTTTGCAATTAATAATCAGAATTGTTCTCCAAAAGTCTCTTAAGTCCCTTGGTTGCGTAGGTTTCAATTTGCTTGAGTTCGTTAGTTGTCTTATACTTTGTTTAGCTCACTTAGTTAAGTTTCTTTCATTTTCTTTGCGCTTTCATTTCTGAATTGCAACAACCCCAGATTTCATTCGAAACCCAAAATTCATAAATGACATATAAATACGAGCTCGAATCACACAACATCAACTAGCCCTAGGAAAAATACGACCTGTGACCCCTTTACTACGTTTTCATTCTTTGATTGCAAAAAGGGTTTCCAGCTTATAAATATCTAAATTTGAGACCCACTTCCGTGACACCTCTTTTGGGTTCATCAAATTTTTGGCGCCGTTGCCGGGGAATCTACTAGTTGATTTGTTTGATTTTTGCTTGTGCACTTATTTCACATCTTTCTTGATTCATTTTTGTGCTTTCTGCTATATCTGGTGATTTGATTTTATTTGTTTCATCTTTTTATCTACTTTTACTGCGATTTGTTTTTGGTTTTATGACCAGGTCTACAGGTGGTGATCTTGAAGAATTTGACCCTGAAATTGAGAGGACTTACAGAGCAAGGAGGAACCTGTAGGATCGATGTAGGCGTGCTAGAGGGGGGGTGAATAGCACTTTTTCGGATCTTTGATCTCTAAAAGGTTGTTAGCGCAGCGGAAATAATATGTAAAATAAATAACAATGCTAACAATACCAGATTTAGTTGGTATCCACCCCGGCCGGGTGACTAATCCAACAATCCTTCGGCGGATCACTCCCCGGATAATCTCCGGCTATCTCGTGTTGCTCCTTGTGGGTGGAGAAACCTCGCCACAACACCTTGGACACAATCTGAGAATACAAGACTACTAACTTGCCCTATCCAAGCAAGTTTCGTCAAAAAGAATAGGAGTAAACGAGCCCCTTTTAAACTAGGGCTCGAATCTGGAACAGCGGCTACCAGTCGACTGCCAAGTGGCAGTTACCTGGTCCCACTCAGATTCGACCGTTGCATCACAACGTTCGAAATCTGACAGCCTGTTCCAGTCCATAGCAGTCGACTGACCTAGGGCAGTCGACTGCCTCATCCCTAAACCTAGGGTTTTACTCTGAGTACAAATCTCACGGCACTCAAACCCTCCCGGCTTAGCCCCTGAGTACAAACACTCATACTCAGATCCTTACAACCCAGTTGAATCTTCACCAGCGGTCTTGACTGTTGCCTTCACGCCTTCTTCATCTTTGGCCCTCGTCCCTCGGATGCGCACGCAAGCCTCCAGCTTGCCTCCATGCCACCCTTCACATACGCCTCGAAGTCCGCGTCCCTTGGCTCATCATCTCCTCTATACATGGTCCCTTAGATACGCACGTAAGCCTCCAGCTTACCTCCATGTCATCCTTCACCTGAAGACGTCAATCAAGTCCACATATACCTGTACACCTGCACACTCATGTACATATGTGAGAACAACACAAATCCTAACTTAACCATATTGCCCACTCATCAAAATATTATGATCCTCCAGATCATCTCAGGGCCGATTGCCCCAACAATCTCCCCCTTTTTGATGTGTGGCAATATGTTAAGTTAGGTAAACATATAGCAATAATGATAATAGCAAAAGCAATTGAAATTCAAGCATAACACACAAGAGGCAACCTCCCCCTTAACCTATGCTTTCTCCCAAATTTCAACCCTTATTGCTAATCCCAAGTTAGAGTTAAGGTTTCCCAACTTACTTTAATGTTATAACCAAACCTAAATTAAGTTTCAATCTAAAAACCTAACTTAACACTCAAATTCTTCCCCTTTGACACCATCAAAAGATTGCCCCAAGCAAACCCACCTTAGGTGCCAAATAGAACTTAATCAGATTTCTGAATATCCCCTCAGAAATCACCACGTGCCACCATCTGCCCCTCACCGCAGTCGACTGCCCCCAGGCAGGTGACTGCGACACTGCAGACTGAATTTCCAGCCGAAATTCAGAAACCAAATAAAAATTCCAGAAAATCCGGAAAAATGTAAAACTTTGCAAGCACGATTGTAAAGGTATTCCCTACCCTAGAAAAATTTGGCTTGTGAAAATCACCAACCGTGCTTGACTTTTGGTACAAACTCTAAAATCTTCAAAATCAAGCACTTTGTATCAAGGTAGAGGTGTGATATAGATGACTAGTGTTTGCGACCTCTTAGCACTTCCACTTGTCATTTGAAATGATTCGCAAACTTCCCTTATACATATAAATGTGTCTATGTTTTTACAAAGTCTCCTCCCAATTCCCTTTCGAGTCTAAAGAAGCATTCCTTTCACCCACATGACACTCTTATCTCATTGTATGCTACAAGAGAGGAAAATATAATATTTTTTATGTGATTTTTAATCAAAACATGTAGAAAGTATCATAAGCATACATATACAAAAGAATATCAACATGTTTAGCAATATACTAGCATTTATCATCCCACACAAGCACAACTTTAATAAAAGTAGCATGATGAAAGTACATAGTTCATGGAGTCAAAGTTAACTTGCAAACATTACCATACTACCTAGGGCCAAACAAGGCCAAAAGTTATCCAAATACATGTTACCATCAAATTAGAAGGTGTTTGAGAGATAATAAGACAACATCGCATAATACTCTCAACACTTGAAACTCCCTCAAAACATGCATCCTCTGATCAGAAATACATATGGTCATCACCATCTGGAGGAGGAGGAGGAGGAGCAGGAGGACCCTGATATGTCAAGTCCCATCACTGTAACATCTCGTACATGGTGTCCTGCCTGGTCATGAACCCCTGACAGAAATCTGTAAGGCCCTGCACCTCCCTATGAGTGGCTGTCTGCCCTTGCTGTAGGCTCTGAACATCTCCCTGGATAGTGTCAACAGACTCACGAAGCCCATGAAGATCTGCCTGCATCTGAGTGAACTCTGCACGTGTGATTGGCTCTCCAGGCTCCTCAACTGCCTCAGGGGCCTCTGGTCGCTCTCTCCAGACAAACCCACCCTGTCTACACTCAATACCAGCCAAGGACAACTGTCTCTGACCGATCTGATCATAATCCTTCGACAGGTGTCGAGTCTGACCACTACAAACTCGGAGACCAAGACGTGAATAAAAGAACTCTGTGAGTAAATGACAGAATGGCATATAAATCTTGCCATTCACACTCTGGGAGGAATGACAAATGACGCTAAAAACCTGAAGAGATATATCAATATCTAGCCTCCTCTCCAATGCATACATCATGACTAAGTGGGGAAGTCTGATCTTAGCTCTCCCCTTGGTGACAATCGGCAGAATACACTCAACAATAATTTTATATAAGACATGGCTGGCAGGTCTCATGGGTTTAGCGTCAAACAGACGCTCAGACTCATGTCGATGCCTCCTAAAGTAGTGCATATGAATTTGATCAATTGTCACCCCAGGAAATTCCAATGGTTCTATAACTATGGGAAAGTAGGTAACCGGATTATTGGATGCTCTACAATCCAAGAAACTAGCCAGACTCATAACAGAGAAGGGAACAGTGACCCCGGCCACTCGAGACTCATATAGGTTGTTGTCTGCATCAATGCATGTTAAGTTTGCATAAAATTCCATGCAGAGGTCAATATCGACATCTTGTTGACAGTATACCAACTTTGCCAATTTATAATGTTTGATCATCTCATCCAGTGGTAGAGATTTTTCTTCAAAGAACTTCTTATTCAGGTAACGATAACTCATTACAATGAATTCATTATCCTCAAATCGCTTCTTGCACTCCAAGGATCTAAATCTAGACTCTTCTTGATTTTGTCGGGATGAACCCTCACCCCTAGTTCTCTTAGTGGCCATCCTAACATCTCAAATGTATGCATGCGCACCAAGACACCCCCAAACAAGGAAAATGACAAGGAAAACATGCACAAAATGCCACATTAGTTCCAAAACCATAAGCTTAATGAAAAATTAAAACTTAAATCGTGATACCTCTTCATTCTCTGCATCTTGAGACCTTGAGATCCGGATTTGTTTAAAAGTGGGAGTTTCAACTAGCCCTAGAAGTAGATCAAGGTTGAACAAGGGCTTAGAGAGGAGTTTTAGGGCTTGGTAGAGGTTGAGGACAAGAAAGAGACGAAATCGTCGGGGGTTGGAATGTCAAAAACTTAGGTTTGGCCACCCTCTGCGCGGCAGTATCCTTTTTAATCCCTCGCTTAGCAGGTGACTGCCCTATGGCAGTCGCCTGCGAAAACCCACAGTAGGGTTCTGTGTTTACGGGCATGTGACTGGTATCTGAATTTTGGTTTTTCAGTCCGAGATTCAGTAATGCACCAATAATTCCACCAATTTCCAAAAATTTTGAAATTTTGCGAGGACATTTGTTGATCCTATGTTTACTTAGGAAAAATATAACTTCAGTTAAAGTCATTCCAACTCCCAAGTTTGGTACAAACTCCGAGTTTTTCTAAAAAGGTATTATAGAACTTTTCCCAAAAGTTCTAATTTTGACCGTACCTTGATGCTTCTTCTTATATTCACTCATAATCACTTCATGGCATCAAGTTACATGGTATTTGGGCATTAAAATTGATTTGTCTTAGCTAGAATTCTAATTTTACCTTTTTCTCTATAATCCTTCCCTTAGTGTGCCAATTCTCTAGGATTAAGACTAGCCTTAGCCTTTTTAACCCCTTGGCACACTCTATACTTCTTTTTAATTTTCTAGAAGAAACCCACCTGAGATCCATTGGCCATGGACCCCATTTTGGCTTCCAGAGCTTTCCCTTGAACTCTTAGCCCTAATTACCTTCTTAGGTAGCTCTTCTACAAAGGCAAGACCACACCGATGCTCCTCCGGTACTTTTTGCCCTTCCATTATCACTCTCTTAACCCTATAGATCTTTTCTTTGGTCAACTTCTTTTCTTTCCCTTTAAATGACTTTTCCTTGCCATTTTTCACTTTCTCTCTACCATAGTTATAGGGCATCCTTGAATATGATACTTTATCATCATTAGCCCTCCTAGGTTGGTATACTAATCCTAACCTACCATTCCTAGGTGGTTGATCCTTGTGTATCACGTTTGATCCCTTGGATCCCTTAATGACTTCACCAAGACTTCTTTCTAACTTATCAAGCTTTGCTCTTAAAACTTGATTTTCTTCTTCTAACATCCTAACCCTAGAATCACTAGATCTAATAAGACCATCTCTAGGTCGGCCTATTTTTCTGATCATATTTCTCCCTTTTTTAGAACTTATGCCTTGGTCCTTATTTCTAGAGTTCCTAGACTTATCATGAACTGAAAATTTTTTGGTGTTTTGACCCACAAAATTGTTTCTATTCCTATCATGATATTTAAAGCCAAACACATTCATGGGAACATAATTGTTACTAATTCTATCATTCAAGCATTCATCTTGAGCATTTGTTGAAAAACTTAAAGCATGAGTTGGGTTAGAGAATACCTTCCTTACCCTTGGTGCTCCCCCTTGATGAGTGTTTCTCTCTCTTTCTCCTTTTTCCCATTTCCTAAGGTGCTCCATTTTGCTAAGTTCTCTTTTCTTGGGGCATTTTGTGTGGTAATGTCCTAATTCCCCGCATGTGAAACATCTAATTCTTTTCCTCCTTTCTTGGATTCCTCCATTCCTACAACCCACATTAAATTTAATTTGAATGGACTTGGGCTTAGAAATTACCTCCCTTTTTCCTAGTGGGCACTTATCTTTGTAGTGCCCCTTTTTGTTGCAACCAAAGCATACAATATGCTCTTTTGACTTAGCTTTGGTGGAGGTGGAAGTCATCTCTTGCTCTTGTGAGGATGATGGTCTCTCCTCCCTCTCAACCTTTGATGATAATTCCTTCTCTTCTTCTCTTGATAAAGTACATGGTTCCTCACTTGATGACACGGGCAATTTCTCATTTTGATCCTCTTGAATTATTGTACTTGCCTTTTTAGATATTTCGACTACTCGAGCTTGTGAAGGGTTCTTATGAAGTTCTTCCAACTTGTTCCACAATTCGCATGCATTTGAATATTTCCCTACATTATCCAAGACATGTTTAGGCAATATATTAATCAAGATATTTATTACCTTCTCATTGGCTCTAGCTTGTTCTTGTTGTTCACTTGTCCAATATCTAGGGCGAAGCTTCTTGCCATGCTTGTCCTTGGGAATTTTGAATGGGTCTTCAATGGTCATTCTACACTCCAAATCCATCCCGAGCCAATTCTTTATTCTATCTTTCCAATAGTCAAAATTCTTTTGCTCGTATGATGGTGGTGAGTTGATATCGTCACCAAACTTGTCATCCATGACTCTTTTCCCTCTAGCAAGTGCTCCCTCGGCGGTTAGTCCGATGAAGAGCGGTACTTGCTCTGATACCAACTGTAGGATCGATGTAGGCGTGCTAGAGGGGGGGTGAATAGCACTTTTTCGGATCTTTGATCTCTAAAAGGTTGTTAGCGCAGCGGAAATAATATGTAAAATAAATAACAATGCTAACAATACCAGATTTAGTTGGTATCCACCCCGGTCGGGTGACTAATCCAACAATCCTTCGACGGATCACTCCCCGGATAATCTCCGGCTATCTCGTGTTGCTCCTTGTGGGTGGAGAAACCTCGCCACAGCACCTTGGACACAATCTGAGAATACAAGACTACTAACTTGCCCTATCCAAGCAAGTTTCGTCAAAAAGAATAGGAGTAAACGAGCCCCTTTTAAACTAGGGCTCGAATCTGGAACAGCGGCTACCAGTCAACTGCGAAGTGGCAGTTACCTGGTCCCACTCAGATTCGACCGTTGCATCATAACGTTCGAAATCTGACAGTCTGTTCCAGTCCATAGCAGTCGACTGACCCA
The DNA here is from genome assembly GCA_024364735.1 of Boesenbergia rotunda. Taxonomy (NCBI): domain Eukaryota; kingdom Viridiplantae; phylum Streptophyta; class Magnoliopsida; order Zingiberales; family Zingiberaceae; genus Boesenbergia; species Boesenbergia rotunda. Next base: position 272,402 of record JAGFNQ010000725.1, on the reverse strand, counting down.
GGGCATTCGACTGCCTCATCCCTAAACCTAGGGTTTTACTCTGAGTACAAATCTCACGGCACTCAAACCCTCCCGGCTTAGCCCCTGAGTACAAACACTCATACTCATATCCTTACAACCCAGTTGAATCTTCACCAGCGGTCTTGACTGTTGCCTTCACGCCTTCTTCATCTTTGGCCCTCGTCCCTCGGATGCGCACGCAAGCCTCCAGCTTGCCTCCATGCCACCCTTCACGTACGCCTCGAAGTCCGCGTCCCTTGGCTCATCATCTCCTCTATACATGGTCCCTCAGATACGCACGTAAGCCTCCAGCTTACCTCCATGCCATCCTTCACCTGAAGACGTCAATCAAGTCCACATATACCTGTACACCTGCACACTCATGTACATATGTGAGAACAACACAAATCCTAACTTAACCATATTGCCCACTCATCAAAATATCATGATCCTCCAGATCATCTCAGGGTCGATTGCCCCAACAGAACCAAGGCATACTTTCAGAGACTACTGATATTTTTCTTCTTCAGTCTATTCCCACTCATTCAGGCAGTATCATGGCAGACCACCAGAAGACTATGAAGGAACTCGCAGCACCAGATGTTTCATTTCAGTATTCCAGCATTGCTTATCCAGAGCTGGCTGGAAATTTTGAGCATAGATCTGGACTTATCAATTTGCTGCCCAAGTTTCAAGGATTATCTGGAGAGGATCCAAATAGCCACCTGCACGAGTTCCATATTGTATGCTCTACTATGAAGCCTCAGGGCATTTCTGAAGAAGATATCAAGCTGAGAGCTTTCCCCTTTACACTGACAGGAGCAGCAAAAGATTGGTTTTACTATCTACCCACCGGGCACGTATCTAGTTGGATCTCTATGAAGAAAGCATTTTTGGAAAAATATTTTCCAGCCTCCAGAACAGCAATAATTAGAAAAAGCATTTGTGGCATTCAGCAAGTGGTGGTGAGATGCTCTATGATTATTGGGAGCGATTCAACAAACTGTGTTCAAGTTGCCCACAGTACCAGATCAGCGAGCAGCTTCTGATTCAGTATTTTTATGAGGGATTGCTGCAGAAGGACAGGATTATGATAGATGTTGCAGCTGGAGGAGCCCTAGTAAACAAAACGCCAAATCAAGCTAGGGAACTCATTTCAAACATGGCTGAGAATTCACAACAGTTTGGGAGCAGACCCTTGACCACCAGAGGAGTGGGTGAAGTTCAGGTGGTTTCTAATGATCAGAAAGAGATAAAGAATTCATTGGAAGAGATCACATCATTTATTAAGCAATTGAGAGTTAATAATGCAAATCAAAATTCAAATCTTTCAGCAACTCCACAAATTAACCAAGTGATGAGGGCATGCAGTATTGTTGATGCAGTCTGGCCCTGATTGTTGTTTTGGTGTTGACAACGATTTTAGTTTAGGAGGATGATTATGATGATTATGATTAAGTCCTGATCGAGGATTAGGCATGATATGGAAAGTCCTAACCTGGGAGGTTAGGTGTGATGATTGTGATGATTATGATGATTATGATTAAGTCCTGATCGAGGATTAGGCATGATATGGAAAGTCCTAACCTGGGAGGTTAGGTGTGATGATTGTGATGATTATGATGATTGTGATTAAGTCCTAATCGAGGATTAGGCATGATGTTGGAAAATCCTAACCTGGGAGGTTAGGTGTAGAAAATCCTAGCTTAGAGGGCTAGGTGTTGGAAAATCCTAACCTGGGAGGTTAGGTGTTGAAAAAGTCCTAATTCGGAAGGGTTGGGTGAAAAGTCCTAGCTTGGAGGGCTAGGTGAAAAGTCCTAACTTGGAGGGTTAGGTGCAAATTCCCATCCTGGAGAATTAGGTGAAAAAGTCCTGGCTTGGAGGGTCAGGTGTCTAGCTTGGAGGGCTAGGTGAAAAGTCCTAGCTTGGAGGGCTAGGTGAAAAGTCCTAACTTGGAGGGTTAGGTGCAAATTCCCAACTTGGAGAGTTAGATGGAAAAATCCTTAGCTTGGAGGGCTAAGGTGGATGAATCCCTAGCTTGGAGGGCTGGGTAGAGTCACTGGATCGGTCTGGTGACCGATCAGGGACTTTTGGCACGCTGCTCCTTAGTGGATCGGTCTGGTGACCGATCTAGCTATGTCTGATCGGACTGGTGATCGATCAGGGAGCGCACAGTGAGATTGGGAATCTACTGTGTGGCTCCTGATCGATCCGGAGACCGATCAGGGAGTAGGCTGCTTCCTTGCTGTCTTGCTCCTGATCGGTCTGGCGACCGATCAGGGAGCAGACGGTGAGTGAGTTCCCTTGCAAATCAGAGTCTTGGATCGGTCCGGTGACCGATCAGGAATCTTGGGTTTGATTAAAAAATAACTGTTCATCTGTTTTGATCGGTCTGGGTGACCGATCAGGATCCAATCTGATCGGTCTGGTGACCGATCAGGATTCACCCTGATCGGTCTGGTGACCGATCAGGATTCACCCTGATCGGTCTGGTGACCGATCAGGCGTGTATTGCTGCGAGAGCTGGGAATCCCAGCAAAGCAGTGGATCGATCTGGTGATCGATCCACACACCCTGGATCGGTCCGGTGACCGTTCACTTTAATTCAAATTTCACTGACAAACGCGGTCAGAGTGTCTGATCGTATCGGATTTGCTGATGCATGTTTTCTGATATGTGATATGCTGCATGATCTTCTGCTCTAATGCTCTGATTGAGTTTCAGGTGACAGGGGAGGATTCAAACACTATAGGAGAAGTCAAAGCGCGCTTTCCTCAGAGCAGGTTTGTCCCTTTTCCCATCTCAGGTTGCAACGGCGAGCTGCGGACTGGAGCTGAGACTGGAGCTCGACTGAGGAGCTCAGTGAGTCCAGAGATAGCTCAGTAGAGGCTGGCGTTGGCAGTTGAGTAGCTGGGAGCTACAGAGATGGTGTCACCTGTCGCTTGGCGGAGAAACAAAAAGGAACGCGAGAGTTGAGTTCAGTAGGACTTGCAGTTCTTGAAGTTTTTCGTGTTCTTGCGTTCTGCTGCGAGAAGCTTGCTGTTCTTGAGTTCTTCAACCATTCTAAGCAAGCTATTGAGGAGCAATCATCATACTTGAGCGCTTGAAGGAGAAAACAAGAAGCTTGGAGTCCGACAGTGGGAAGACACGAAGCAGACAGGGGTCTGCGTGAGATCGCCACTGGGTGGAGCTCAGGGAAGCTTGCTGTGTTTTATCCTCTCTAAGTGTTTGAGTAAGATCTTCTTGTTGTTGTTTCATTGTGCTCATTATATATCATTGTTTGAAACACGCTGTGGAGAGGTTTCTCCACCGAGAAGGAGGTTGCTTCATATCCGGTGTTAACCGGGGCTTGATCTGCCGACGATCAAGGGATCGCCCACCTCAAGGGCACGCCAAGGAGTATGGGCAAGTTATCCCCGAACCTTGTAAACCCTCCTTGTTAGCGATCTTGCTAGCTGTGTGTGTTTTGCGTTCATTTGATTTTTTTTCTGCATACTCTGCTTTCCATTCTTTCCGCTGTGCTACTGATATTCGAGTTGCAGAAATCATGATAAGTCTTGAAGGGGCAAGCGATTGTCTATATTCACCCCCCCCTCTATAGCCATCTCGTTCCCAACAAGTGGTATCAGAGCAAAGGTGCTCTGTTTACGGCTTAACAACCGAGAGTTCTCAACAAGATGGCTTTGAGAGAATGCTTCTCCACCACCCGACCTCCATTCTTTGATGGCGCCGACTTCCAATATTGGAGATCAAAGATGGAATATTATTTGAAGATGGATATCCATACGTGGTTCGCGGTGAAGGAAGGATTCATCCCTCCTAAAGATGATGAAGGCAAGGAACTTGAATCATCTCGGTGGACTGCCGAACAAACAAGGAAAAGTGAAGCCGACGCTAAGGCGGTTGTCACTCTACAATGTGGCATGAACAAAGACCAACTCATCAAGGTTGGTCCCTTCACAAGTGCAAAAGACTTGTGGAACAAACTCATAGAGCTCCATGAAGGCACCCGGGACTCGAGGATTGCAAAGAGGGACTTGTTCCTCAATCAACTTCAAAACCTCTCCATGAAGGAGAATGAGTCGGTAAGTGAGCTCCATAGCCGGTTCAAGGAAGTTCTTAATGGACTTCACTCAATTGATGAAAAGGTCGAGAATCGCGACCTTGTGAGGTATGTCTTGAAAGCATTTCCAAGGAATGCTTTGTGGTCATCCATGGTGGATGCCTACAAAGTATCTAAGGATTTATCTATTGTAAAGTTAGATGATTTATTTTGTGAGATGGAATTGCATGAGATGGCTAACAAAGGCCCCAAGGAAAAGGGGATTGCCTTAGTTGCAGGGGACCGGATCAACAAGAAGAAGAAGGAGAAGAAAAAGGAGAAGGATCTTTCATCATCTTCATCCTCCTCCGAATCCGAGTCAACCTCGGAGGAAGATGGCAGTGGCTCCTCTTCATCCGAAATGGCGAACTTCGTGCGAAGGATGATGCGAAGAGATCGACGTTTCAAGAGGAG
>JAGFNQ010000725.1:231389-266366 GCA_024364735.1 Boesenbergia rotunda | reverse complement strand
GTGTGTGCTTTGCAATCATTTGTTTTCTGCATACTCTGTATTTCCATTCTTTCCGCTGTGCTACTGATATTTGAGTTGCAGAAATCGTGATTAGTTTTCAAGGGGCAAGCGATTGTCTATATTCACCCTCCCTCTATAGCCATCTCGTTCCCAACAGTAACCACTCCCATGGCCACAAACACAAGATTAGATAATGATGAGAGTGGTAAACCCGTTGATCTAACTCAATATCGAAGCATGATAGGTAGTTTGCTATACCTTACAGCTAGTCGACCAGATATACTATTTGCTGTAGGTATGTGCGCTAGGTATCAAGTCTGTGCTAAGGAATCTCACCTAATTGCTGTTAAGCGAATTTTGAGATATCTCAAGGGCACAATTGGTGTAGGTCTTTGGTATCCCCGTACCGAATCTTTTGATTTGATGGGCTATACGGATTCCGACTACGCTGGATGTAAGTTGGACCGGCAAAGCACTAGTGGGGGCTGCCAATTCCTAGGTTCGTCTTTAGTAAGTTGGTCGAGTCGGAAGCAACATTGTGTTGCTCTTTCCACTAGCGAGGCAGAATATATCGCCATGGGAGAGTGTATATCACAATTGTTGTGGATGATCCACACCTTAGAGGACTATGGATTGGGTTACAAGGGTGTGCAAGTGTTATGTGATAACATTAGCACAATTAACTTAACCAAGAATCCGATCCATCACTCTAGGACAAAATATATTGAAGTAAGACATCACTTCATTAGGGATCATGTAGCTAGGGGGAACATCATACTCTCACATGTAGAGTCAAAGTCAAACCTAGCTGACATTTTCACTAAACCACTTCCTGAAAGTGAATTTAGTTTCCTAAGACGGGAATTGGGAATGTGTCGCGCTTCATGATGTTCAAATTGTGGTCAAAACCCTTCATGATTATTTCAAATTGTTAGGGTACAATTGGGTAACTTTGGGTACATCTCACACAAACTATAAGGGTTACCAAAATGTTTTTGTTTGCTAGATATGGGGTGAGATGTTAGGTTCAACTCAATTTCTCAAAATGTCATTGCATCAATTGAGAAATTATGTTGACGAGATAATAATCACGGTGGTGACCAAGTGTGGGGAAAACCATTGCATAACATATGTGTATATGGCTCCATGATCATACTTGGACATTCCAATCAAGGCAACTTGATTGGAAACTTAGAATTGGAGTAAAGACTTGTTTGAATTTGCTTGATTGATTGATGGTTGAGTTTGATTCCATTTAGATGGGTCAAAATGCTTGATGAACCTATAAGAACTTTAGATTATTGTTCAAGAATCTATTTTAGTCATAAGTACCTGTCCAAACTAGACAAAATCCATCAAATATCATTTGGAAATTTCAGAAATTCTGAAACTGAACATTCCAGGTCGTATCAGGAACCCTGATCGGTCACCGGACCGATCAGGAATCGGGCTGATCGGTCCCCGGACCGATCTGACCCCTACTTGCTTGGATGTGTTCATGCTTTGACTTATCTGCCATGCTTATTCTACTATTGTTGATGCCATGCTGATTATATACCGGTTATCAGCATGATTGTTCGATTGCCATATTCATGCTTACATTGCCATGTCTAGTTGATCCTTATGAATATTATGGCATGCTTTGGGAGTCTATATTTCACATTCATATGATACATGTGACTGCTATGTCTTACCTTAATCTTTTCACATGTGTTCGTATGATTAATCCACAAATTATCACATTTTTGAGTTGGGATCCTCTAGGTTTGAGGGGGGAGTTTATCTTAACAGTCCCTCTTACCCCTTTTCGGTGTTCGACAAAGGGGGAGAGAGTGTGATTGGTTAAGTTTAGAATGACCATGTTGTATGGGGAGGATCTGGATTCCCCTATGATTCATAATGTTGGAAAATTGATTGAGAATCCCTAAACTTAAAATCGGGTTGTCAAACAACAAAAAGGGGGAGATTGTTGATGCAGTCTGACCCTGATTATTGTTTTGGTGTTGACAACGATTTTAGTTTAGGAGGATGATTATGATGATTATGATTAAGTCCTAATCGAGGATTAGGCTTGATATGGAAAATCCTAACCTGGGAGGTTAGGTGTGATGATTATGATGATTATGATTAAGTCCTAATCGAGGATTAGGCATGATGTTGGAAAATCCTATCCTGGGAGGTTAGGTGTGGAAAATCCTAGCTTGGAGGGCTAGGTGTTGGAAAATCCTAACCTGGGAGGTTAGGTGTTCGAAAAGTCCTAATTCGGAAGGGTTGGGTGAAAAGTCCTAGCTTGGAGGGCTAGGTGAAAAGTCCTAACTTGGAGGGTTAGGTGCAAATTCCCATCCTGGAGAATTAGGTGAAAAAGTCCTGGCTTGGAGGGTCAGGTGCCTAGCTTGGAGGGCTAGGTTGGATGATGTTCTAACTCGGAAGAGTTGGGTGAAAAGTCCTAGCTTGGAGGGCTAGGTGAAAAGTCCTAGCTTGGAGGGCTAGGTGAAAAGTCCTAACTTGGAGGGTTAGGTGCAAATTCCCAACTTGGAGAGTTAGATGGAAAAATCCTTAGCTTGGAGGGCTGAGGTGGATGAATCCCTAGCTTGGAGGGCTGGGTAGAGTCACTGGATCGGTCTGGTGACCGATCAGGGACTTTTGGCACGCTGCTCCTTAGTGGATCGGTCTGGTGACCGATCCAGCTATGTCTGATCGGACTGGTGACCGATCAGGGAGCGCACAGTGAGATTGGGAATCTACTGTGTGGCTCCTGATCGATCCGGAGACCGATCAGGGAGCAGGCTGCTTCCTTGCTGTCTTGCTCCTGATCGGTCTGGCGACCGATCAGGGAGCAAACGGTGAGTGAGTTCCCTTGCTGATCAGAGTCTTGGATCGGTCTGGTGACCGATCAGGAATCTTGAGTTTGATTAAAAAAACAACTGTTCATCTGCTCTGATCGGTCTGGGTGACCGATCAGGATCCAATCTGATCGGTCTAGTGACCGATCAGGATTCACCCTGATCGGTCTGGTGACCGATTAGGCGTGTATAGCTGCGAGAGCTGGGAATCCCAGCAATGCAGTGGATCGATCCGGTGATCGATCCACACACCCTGGATCGGTCCGGTGACCGATCACTTTAATTCAAATTTCACTGACAGACGCAGTCAGAGTGTCTGATCATATCGGATTTGCTGATGTATATTTTCTGATATGTGATATGCTGCGTGATCTTCTGCTCTAATGCTCTGATTGAGTTTCAGGTGACAGGGGAGGATTCAAACACTCTAGGAGAAGTCAAAGCGCGCTTTCCTCAGAGCAGGTTTGTCCCTTTTCCCATCTCAGGTTGCAACGGCGAGCTGCGGACTGGAGCTGAGACTGGAGCTCGACTGAGGAGCTCAGTGAGTCCAGAGATAGCTCAGTAGAGGCTGGCGTTGGCAGTTGAGTAGCTGGGAGCTACAGAGATGGTGTCACTTGTCGCTTGGCGGAGAAACAAAAGGAAACGCGAGAGTTGAGTTCAGTATGACTTGCAGTTCTTGAAGTTTTTTGTGTTCTTGCGTTCTACTGCGAGAAGCTTGCTGTTCTTGAGTTCTTCAACCATTCTAAGCAAGCTATTGAGAAGCAATCATCATACTTGAGCGCTTGAAGGAGAAAACAAGAAGCTTGGAGTCCGACAGTGGGAAGACACGAAGCAGACAGGGGTTTGCGTGAGATCGCCACTGGGTGGAGCTCAGGGAAGCTTGCTGTGTTTTATCCTTGCTAAGTGTTTGAGTAAGATCTTTCTTGTTATTTTTTCATTGTGCTCATTATATATCATTGTCTGAAACACGTTGTGGAGAGGTTTCTCCACCGAGAAGGAGGTTGTTTCATATCCGGTGTTAACCGGGGCTTGATCTGCCGACGATCAAGGGATCGCCCACCTCAAGGGCACGCCAAGGAGTAGGGGCAAGTTATCCCCGAACCTTGTAAACCCTCCTTGTTAGCGATCTTGCTAGCTGTGTGTGTTTTGCGTTCATTTGGTTTTTCTGCATACTCTGTTTTCCATTCTTTCCGCTGTGCTACTGATATTTGAGTTGCAGAAATCGTGATAAGTTTTCAAGGGGCAAGCGATTGTCTATATTCACCCTCCCCCCCTCTATAGCCATCTCGTCCCCAATATTCTTGACTCTGGTGGGCAATAGTTCATTGCTTTCATCCGCCACCACGGTCACTCCAGATTTCTTGGGCACTACGTGAATAGGACTAACCCACTGACTGTCAGAAATAGGGTAAATGATACCTGCCTGTAGAAGTCGAGTCACCTCTTTCTTTACAACATCCAAAATAAGTGGGTTGAGTCTCCTTTGTGGTTGCCTCACAGGTTTGACATTGTCTTCTAAAAATATCCTGTGCATGCAAATAGCTGGGCTGATACCTGGTATATCTGATAAAGTCCACCCAATTGCCTTCTTGTAGTGCCTCAGGACTTGCAATAAGTTTTCTTCTTGTTCTGACTCCAAATGCTGTGCAATAATCACAGGGAAAGTCTGCTCCTCTCCTAGGTATGCATACTTCAAATGGCCTGGTAATGGCTTCAGTTCACTCTGGTCTTCTTCAGTAAAAATAGGTGATCCTTGGGGCTCTGTGCAATCCCCTACACTTTGAATATCAAGAAAAATAGGTGATCCTTGGGGCTCTGTGCAATCCCCTACACCTAGAAAAATCTCTCCAGCTGGAAATGCATCTGAAATATCTTCTGAAAAATCCTCAGTCTCAGCAATAAGTACTCTCTCAGCCTCCTCTGAATCAATAGCTCCTCCAGCAAAATCTTCTAGAAATCCCTCAGCCTCTAACTCTGCCTGCGCCAGCTCCTCAAGAATGTCCATGCTCATGATGGAGTGATCCTCTCTTGGATGCTTCATAGCATAAAAAAGGCTAAACTGAACAACTGTGTCTCCAATCTCCATAGAAAGTGTACCGGCATATACATCAATCTTAGTTCTAGCAGTCTTCAGAAACGGTCTGCCTAAAATAAGTGGAGAACGGTGTGCCAAGTAATCTCCCTCCATATCCAAAATATAGAAATCTGCAGGAAATATTAGCTTCTTTTCCTTCACCAAAACATCTTCAATCATACCTGCTGGGTGGGTCTGACTCCTGTCTGCTAGCTGTATCACCACACCAGTGGGCTGTAAAGGGCCTATGCCGAGCATCTGAAATACTGACCTGGGCATCACATTTATGGAAGCTCCTAAATCTAACATAGCATCATGGAATATGGTGCTCCCTATCTCACAAGAAACAGTGAATACCCCTGGGTCTTCACACTTCTGAGGAATAGTGTGGATATGTGCTGAGATATTCTTCCCAAAGCTGACCAACTCATTTTCCTTAAGTTTCTTTTTGTGAACACAAAGATCTTTCAAAAACTTAGCATACTTTGGAATTTGCTTGATCATGGTCAACAAAGGTACATTTATCTCTACCTTATTGAAAAGTTCCACTAACTCATTGAATTCCTTAGCCTTCTCCTCCTCCACTTGCTTTTTGGCTAATGTTTTCCGCTGTGGAAAGGGTAAGGGAACCCTAAAATCATCTTCTTTGGCCGAAGGTGGAGATGCTGAATTCTGCCCTGCTGTCCCCTGCGAAGTGGCTGCTGTCCCTTGCGTCTCGGCACTGATTTCTCCTCCGTTTTCCACCAAATTTGGAGGGTTACTTGAGGAAGGGGCTGGGAACGGGCTAGGGGTGGAATCAGCTGAATTTGAAGTCATTTCATGGCTGTTTTGGGCTGGATTTGAAGTTGCTGTCCGGTTTTCTGAAAAATCTGCTCTTGGACTCTTTGGAGATGAAGTGACCTTCCCACTTCTCAAAGTTATGGCACTGACATTTCCTTTAGGATTAAGAACAGTTTGGGAAGGTAGTTGACTTGATCCTTGAGCTTGATTCTGATTGATCCCACTAGCCAATTGCCCTATTTGCCTCTCAACGTTTTGATTGTGTTGTTGTTGTTGTTGTAGAACTTGTTATATTTGTTGTTGCCAAGCTTGTTGTTGCTGCATCATCTGTTGAAACATATCCTCAACCCTCTGTTGGGGCTGATTTCCTCCACTTGAGCTTCCATAGCCTCCTTGGTTAGAATAGCTTCTTGATTGACCTTGAAAACATGGCTGTTGGGGCTGATAGGAGGATGGAATTTGCTGTTGATAGGGCTGATTAGAGGGCTGAGTTGCTTGGAAACCTTGCTGGGAATTGTAACCTTGAAAGTTCTGATTTTGGAGTGAAAAATTCTGTGGCGAGGGCTGAAAACTCTGACTTTGAAACCCTTGATTATAAGGCTGGAAATTCTGATTCAAGGGCTGTGAAGGCTGAAAATTTTGTTGGTTTTGAGCTTGGAAAGCTGGAAATGATTGAAAACCTTGCTGCCCTTGATGATATTGCTGGAATTGAGGTTCGAATTGCTGAAATTGTTGCTGAAATTGTTGGGAATTAGGCTGAAACGGAGGCTGAAAATTTTGGTTTGACGGCTGAAAAGCTTGCTGATTAATCTGAGTTTGCTGGGGCTGCTGGAAATTCTGTAAGGGCTGCTGTAAGGGCTGCGGTTGAGGGTCTTGTTGGCAGAAAGCGTTCCCGTACCTCAAGTTTGGATGATTCCTCCAACCGGGGTTGTAAGTAGAGGAATAAGGATTGTTTCTTGCTTGAAATTGTCCTCTTACTAATGCTGCTACTGTCTCGTCCTGTTGGAGGGTAGGGCATGAATCTGAGGTGTGCTCTTGACTAGAGCAAATGCCACACACACTTATCACTTGACTTGATTGTGGAATTGCTGAAAGAGTTGAGCCTTGATTTGCATTATTAACCTTCAACTCCTTAATAAGTGATGTGATCTCTGCCAATGAATTCCTTATCTCTTTCTGATCAGTAGGAAGTACTTGCACTTCACCCACTCCTCTGGTGGTCAAGGCTCTGCTCCCAAATTGTTGGGAATTCTTAGTCATATTTGAAATTAGCTCCCTAGCATGCATTGGCGTTTTGTTCACTAGGGCCCCTCCAGCTGCAGCATCTATCATAACTCTGTCCATCTGCAGCTATCGCTCATAAAAATATTGAATCAAAAGTTGCTCACTAATCTGATGCTGGGGGCAACTTGAACACAACTTGTTGAATCTCTCCCTGTAATCATATAGCGTCTCGCCCACCACTTGCTGAATTCCACAGATGCTTTTTTTGATTATAGCTGTTCTGGAGGCTGGGAAATACTTTTCCAAAAATGCCTTCTTCATAGCGATCCAACTAGACACATGCCCCGTAGGTAGATAATAAAACCAGTCTTTTGCTGCTCCTGTCACTGTGAAGGGGAAAGCTCTCAGCTTGATGTCTTCTTCAGAAATGCCCAGAGGCTTCATAGTAGAGCATACCACATGGAATTCGTGCAGGTGTCTGTTGGGATCCTCTCCAGTTAATCCCTGAAACTTTGGCAGCAAATTGATAAGTCCAGATCTTAACTCAAAATTTCCCGCCAGCTCTGGATAAGCTATGCTGGAATACTGAAATGCAGCATCTGGTGTTGCGAGCTCCTTCATCGTTCTCTGGTGGTCTGCCATGTCACTGCCTGAGTGAGTGAAAATAGTCTGAATAGGAGGGATATCTGTAGTCTCAGAAAGAATACCCTGGCTCCTCCTGGCTCTGAAAGTCCTCTCAATCTCAGGGTCGAATTCTTCTAAATCACCACCTGAAGACCTGGTCATAAAACAAGACAAATCGCAGTAAAAGTGGATAAAGAGATAAAATAAATAAAATCAAATCAAAAGATATAACAATAAGCACAAAAATAAATCAAGAATGATATGAAATAAGTGCACAAGCAAAAATCAAACAAATCAACTAGTTGCTTCCTCGGCAACGGCGCCAAAAATTTGACAGACCCGAGATGTGTCACAAATGTGGGTCTCAAATTTAAATATGAATATAAAATGCTGGAAACCCTTTTTACAGTCAAAATTTGAAAATGTAGCAAAGGGGCCACATGTCGTATTTTTCTCGGAGCTAGTTGTTGTGTTTGATTCGAGCTTGGTTTATGTGTCGTTTGTGTTTTGGGTTTCAAATAAATAAATTTGGTTTTGGGATGCAATCGAAAATGAAATTGCAATGAAAATAGAAGACTTAGCTAATAAACTACACAAAAGGATGGTAACAAACAACTCAACCAATGGAAAACCTAATCAAAGCACTTACAAAATTTTTGGCAACTGTTTTCTGATTTCAGACACAAAAGAAATGCTAAGCAATGAATAAGAGGCAGTGATGGGAGTTTTCGGAAACAAACAAGCTTGCAACAATTAGTGGCATGCGAAATTAAGAAAATCAAACAAACAAATGCAACTCAACTAGCTAAAGTGTTTTTGGAAGCCAACCACTGCCAACAAAATTCAGAATATGAGTGAATGCTAACTTATTGATTCCGAACATAATCATATGCCACAAAAACAAGTTAAATTCAGATGCAAAAAGGTTCAAATCAATTGGCACGCAAGGGAAGACTCTTTGTGCCAAACACTTTCTCCAAATTGTGAAATAAGTAAACCTTCAGCTCAATTGTTTAAGCTGAGTGGTTCAATTGGGAAACAAAGGTATTAAGAAAGAACTAGGCAAGACTAAGGTGAGGAATTGAAACTGAAATCAGAACTTGAAAAGCACAAATTCAGAAACCAAATGGCTGAAATTTCAGATGCAGAATTGAAAGGATTAGCTACAGATTTTTTCCGCAATAGATTAAAGGCTGAGCTAGCTAATGCAAACTGATTACAAGTAACTAATCTAGGCACAAAGAAACTTAACTAGCAATTACTTAACCGAATCAAGTGAAATGGGACTGAAAATTCTGATACGCAGCAGTTTAGCTTGGCACGCAGCAACACAATTTGGCACGCAGCAAACTAAACAAAAGTGAACTAAAATTTAACTCAATTGATCACTAAACAAGTTCCTAAATTACTGAACTCGAAGATTTAAATCCTAATTAAGCTAAACAATTCAGAAACTTGGAACTAAGTTGCTGGTACGAAAATGCAGAAACAGAACAAGTGCAGAAATCAAATTACAGCTACGAAACATGAAATTAGCTAGCTAAACTACTCCTCAACCCTTCCTCAGCTCAAGAACTTCTTGGTCGTCAAGCAAGAGCTGGCTTCGAACCCCTAGGCTCAGCAAATCAGTGGAAAATCATTTCTGAAGTCGATTCTGCTCAAATCTGCGCTTGGCTGGAATTTACAATCCGATCCACTCCATCTCAACTGGTGGAGCTGCGATGATGATTAGAGAATCGTCTAAGCTCACCTGAGAACCCCTACAAGTGGCTCAGACGCTTGGAGATGGATTGTGGATGAGAAGAAAGTGGTCGGACTGAGGAATTGCCGAAACCCTCAAACAATCCCTGTTCCAGCGCAAATGGAGCTGAATTCTTCAAGGAACGATCACCAAAGACTCAATTCTTGATCTGGGATGGAAGTTGAGGTGGTCACGCCTTCTTGGAAGAAAAATTTTCAAAAGCGATGAAGAACTGTGGAAAAACGGCGAAGAACAGCGAAGACGCGATGAAGAGGAAGCTGCGCAGGATTTTTGATTAAATACTTAAGCACGGACGGCTCAGATTGAATTGAGAAAATCCAATGGCTGATCTTGCTCTGATTTGAGCCAAACTTTGAGGATGTTGATCTGGGGTCAGGATCTGCCTCGTGGTAGCTTGGATCCTCCAGATGTGCAACGGATGGTCCAGATCAACCTAATCTATGAATGGACGATCTAGAGCCCTCCGAGCTTGATCCAACGGTTGGATGATCTCTGATTGGAATGAAACCTTCAGATCTTGATCATAGTGCTTGATCAACCCTAACCCTAGCTCGGATTGCTTCAGATTGTCCCGGATGGCTCAGATCTAGCCGCTCTCGAATCGGACGGCCCGGATTTAATCCTAATCTTGATAACTCGATCCGGGTCACTTCCGACTCGAGTTTGACCCAATATGCCCTAAGTCCTTGAACCTTTGATGCCTACAAAAAATAGATCAAAAATTTAGTGGCCAAATAATCCAATTTAATGTAAATTTACAATTAAGTCCAAAATAAGAGTAAGTTCTAAAACCTAGGGCAATTTCACAATTAAGCAGTAAAAACATAGGTCAAACATGGATTTTAGCAATTAAAATAATCAACAAAATGGTATCTATCACTCATCCCAGAGGGTGTGTGTCCTGCACGCCCTATCGTACAACGCCTCAAATGGTACTATCTGTACCGCCGAATGAAAGTCATTGTTGTAGGTGAACTCCACCAAGTGCAAATGGTCCTCCCAACTGCCCCCAAAGTCCATCACACATGAGCGCAGTAAGTCCTCCTATGTCTGGATAGTACCCTCTGACTGTCCATCCGTCTGGGAATGAAAAGCTGTGCTGAGACGGAGCTCTGTGCCCATAGCACTCTGCAACCACTGCCAAAAATCGAGATGTAAAGCGCGGATCTCTATGAGAAATAATACTCAAAAGGACTCCGTGCAATCTGACTATCTCCCGGCAATATAACTCAGTCAATCTATCAAGAGAATCTATCCTCCGGATAGCTAAGATGTGAGCAAAATTTGGTTATTCGGTCCACGACTATCCAAATCGCATCATGACCCCTCCTAGTCCTCAGCAAACCACAACGAAATACATGGTGATATGCTAACACTTCCACTCGGGAATGGGGATCCTCTGGAGGAGTCCAGCAGGTCTCTAGTACTCTGCCTTAACCTGCTGACAAACGAGACATCTAGCAACAAAATCCGCGATGTCCCTCTTCATGCCGTTTCACCAATAGAAACGTCTCCAATCACGATACATACGAGTGCTACCAGGATGAATAGCAAAACGTGATCGGTGGCCTTCTGCAGCAACTTCTCCAAAATAGGGTGCACCTCTGGTACACACAACCTCCCTCGAAAGTACAGAACACCCTCCTCATCACGTGTAAAATCTGATTGCTCTCCTGAAATCGCCTAACTACCCTGAAACTGAATGTGCTAGTCACTGTCCTGAGACTCTCTGATCCCCATCTGAATCTCTGACTGAGACATTAGAGTCACTAGCAATCCTCTCTATGTCCGAGATTGCTCCTCTAACCTCAGCTCAAGGAAACTCTGAATCAAATCTGTGACCATCACTTTGTGGCATGCCAAAACAGCTTTGGACTTTCGACTGAGGGCGTCGGCGACTACATTAGCTTTCCTAGGATGGTAGCTAATGGTGCAGTCGTAATCCTTCAGAAACTCCATCCACCTTCTCTGTCAGAGATTTAGCTCTCGCTGAGTGAATAGATACTGAAGGCTCCTGTGGTCTGTGAAGATCTCGAAGGTTACCTCATAAAGATGATGCCTCTAGATCTTCAGCGCAAAACTGATAGCAGCCAACTCTAAATAGTGAATGGGGTAGTTCCTCTCATGCTCCCTCAGCTGCCGAGAAGCATAAGCAACCACCCATCCATGCTGCATGAGTACTGCGCCCAGTCCCAGGAGAGATGCATCAGTATACAGAGTGAAACCATCCTCTCCAGAAGGCAGTACTAGAACTGGCGCAGATACAAGCCTCCGCTTCAGCACCTAAAAGTTGGTCTCGCAAGCCTCAGTCCATACCAACTTCACGCCTTTCCTGGTCAAGCGTGTAAGTGGTGATGAAATGCTGGAGAAACCCTCGACAAAGAGTCGGTATTAGCCAGCCAAACCCAGGAAACTGCGCAAATTGGGTTAATCAATCAACGATCACTAAATTCACTTCCAACCGTCCTTGAGTCCTGAGTAAATCCCCGACAAGGTCCTTAATACCTGCTCCCATTTCCAACCATAAATCGGGGTCGTCTAATATAGCCCAATGGGTCTCTAAAGTTCAATCTTCATCTACTGACATACCAACATCTAACCACAACCTCCACGATATCTTTCCCAATATCAGTCCACCAACGGAAACGCCTCAAGTCTCTGTATCTTCGGTATTACCTGCAAAACACACAAACCAAGAACGGTGAACCTCACTTGCCTCTTAAATGAGACAATCAAGGAAGCTCCTCCGTAAATAGGTCAGAAAATTTCAAACCATAGAAAACGCTAGAACACTCCTTCGGACATGCGTCCGAAAATTCTCGAACTACGAAAACGTCCGAGAGCTAAGGCTATCACTGTCATCAGTACAACCTAGTGACAATAGAAACCCTAACGTCCACATGCTAGAACCTCTAGCTCTGAGACGAGGGGATAACTGCAACTTTGTCGTATATGGTGTCAATGAACCACCACGTGGACTGGTTTGGAGGTCAACTCGTACCTCTCTTACTTGACAACCAACGGTCTACCTCTCGGAGACCGTCCTCTATAACATACACCAGTTACAGTCAAATTTCACCGGTGTCAACTGCTAACACCGATTCTATCGCATCCCAGCGGATCCTGCTTCTCAATGTGCTATCGAGAATATCTAACACATACGACCTGTCTATGAGTCATAAAACCTCATAGACAAGAATAACGTAAGACGAGTCGACTAACCGTCTTCTCGTAATCAAAATTTCTCTGATACTCTACTCAAGGTTCAGAAACCTCTGAGTTCCAACTCCATAACATAGAAACACACTATGTCTCAAGAGTATCTCAACATAATCACGAAGTGATTCTTGATTCCTTGACAGTTTCCTCAACATCTTCCACCCCAAAGGTGGTCTAACCTCGTAAGTGATTCGCCTCAGCGCAAATCATAAGTACGTTGGTACCTCCTTGGTTCACCAAACCAAGTACCCACGGTAACCCGTAAGTGGCAAGCAACTTGCTCCATACCTTTCCGGATCGGTACAAGTCACATCTGACTGTATTTATTTATTTATTTATTTTTTTATCTAACCCAAGCATAATGAATCTGAGATCAAAAGTCCCACGGAAATATGATATCTCTATCCTCTATCAATTGAGATGATAAACAACCAATACCATCTTAGCTGCATCATAATAGGGCATGTCCTCCAGACATGTCATCTAGGATATCTATCCATAACTGAGGCTCCATGAGCTAAAGTGAGTTAATCTCATATCTGATAAAGTCAACTAAGGCATACAATCATCAATAGGTTGTCGTCTGATTCGACCCCAAGTCCCCGACTCATCAGTCGGTACTATCGGAGAATCAACATTCTCCGCTATACAATTAAAACCATCATGTCTAACACTACACTAGATAATAGATACAAAAGAGGTAAATGAAACACATCATATACCTCGTGTCGTCTGGAGGAGTCCCATCGCCGCCATGTCCCAATCACGTCTATCGAGAAAATGACTCCGACATAAAATCCGAAAACAACACCCACAGGACCATAAGGTATCTCGAGAACGTGGCTCTGATACCAAATAAATTGTCACGCCCCGAGACCCCAGGAGCCGCTGATCCAATAGAAAATCGGACAGCACCTCCCCTGTCCGACGGACAATTTACTCATACAAACATCACATATAACACAACCACGCAGTCTAAATGGGCCTCAGGCCTCAAATCAAGACAGAACATAAAATAAAATCGAGTAAACCATACCTGACTGCGGACCGGAACGACTTACGACAAAAACAATGCATAAAGGCCACCATGGCTCACAAAAGTACAACTATACCGCCGTATAGTATGACAAAACCTAACACAAAAGCAACAGCGGAAATGTAAAGTATAACAAATATAGAAAATGATACCAACAAGTACTACCAACAAAATAGAAAAAAATCTCGAAAACATCTCACGAGTACGCGAACTGGGTGTTGGTGCTTGGATGGCTAGAGAGGGGGGGGGGGGGGAATGTAGTCAGACACAGATTTTTACCTCTTTTTAAAACTTTCTGCACTTAAACGTTAGCAGCAACAGCGGAAGAAAAATACAGAGAAACAAAGACAAGAGCAGAAATAACAATATACAATCGATAACAAGGAGGATTTACAAGGTTCGGGGATAACTTGCCCCTACTCCTTGGCGTGCCCGTGAGGTGGGCGATCCCTTGATCGTCGGCAGATCAAGCCCCAGAAAATCCGGATAAAATAGCACCTCCTTCTCGGTGGAGAAACCTCTCCACAGCAAGTCTCAACAGAGTATATGGAATGAAAAGCACAGAGACAATAAACACACTTACAGAGCACAATGAACACAGACAGAAACACTTCACCGAGCCCACTCAGCACAACTCTCACGCAAGAGCTCCCAGCTCTTCGTGTCTGCT
Organism: Boesenbergia rotunda; assembly: GCA_024364735.1. Classification (NCBI taxonomy): domain Eukaryota; kingdom Viridiplantae; phylum Streptophyta; class Magnoliopsida; order Zingiberales; family Zingiberaceae; genus Boesenbergia; species Boesenbergia rotunda. The sequence continues at coordinate 252,134 of JAGFNQ010000725.1, read as the reverse complement.
TACTGATAGACTCACCAAGTTCTCCTCTGCTTCAAGGTGCTCAAGTTGTAGAAGCTTCAAAGGATGCTCAAGAATATGCTTCAAGATGCAGGATCAATGAGAGTTGTCGCAAGCAGTCAAGTGATCGAGAGAGACCTTCTCTTCTTCTCCAGCCAACACTTAACCTGCTGCCCTTCGGCAGGTCACCAGACGCTCCTCTGTAGCTCACCAGCTGCTCATCTGCAACAGCCCAGCTACCCCTGACCTCTTCTGGACTCCCTCCAGTTGAGCCTCAGGTCAGCTTCCCAGCCGTTCTCCAGAAGACAGAAGACGTTGTATCCTGCGAGAGCAAACATCCAAACATGCTGTAGCGAAAGCCTCCATTTGACTCTCCTTGTGTAATCCTGAGTTACCTGCACACTTAGCAGTTGTTTAGCACAGCAAATCAACAGAGGATCAATTATCAGACGATCAGAGCAGATATCAGTAGTGTATCAGTAGAAAATCAGAACGCGATCAGAACTCTGACAGCGCATTTTGAATTAAAGTTCGGTTTCTGATAGGTCACCAGACCGATCAGAGAGGACCCTGATCGGTCACCAGACCGATCAGGGTAAGCTCAGACCGATCAAGCTCCAGCCTGATCGGTCCACAGTGAGAAACCTGGAATAGCGAACTCATCTGTGATCGGTCACCAGATCGATCACAGGTCGTGGATCGGTCACCCGACCGATCCACCCCTTTGCTGAGCGTTTCTCCAGCTTCGCAGGCCAAACCCACTGATCGGTCACCAGACTGATCAGGTTGTGCCCTGATCGGTCTGATGACTGATCAGGTCACCCCCTGACCGATTAGGAGCCCTCCTGATCGGTCCAGTTGAGAAACCTTGCGACAATTTGATCGGTCATGAGGACCGATCAAGGTTCTCTGATCGTTCACCAGAACGATCTAAACCCACACAGAGGCCGAACCAAAAAGCTTCTGTTCTCTCTCTGATCGGTCACCAGACCGATCAGATTCTCTGGATCGGTCACCAGACCGATCCACAACAGGGAGTTTGTGCCAACTCCCTGATCGGTCACCAGACCGATCCAATAAGTCAAGAGAACAGGCTCCCTAGCCTTCTATGACTCGTGCTCAGTCCCCCGGACCAAGACTCCGTGCCCAGCTTCACTCACCGGGACTTCATTCAACCTAGCATCCCAAGCTAGGACCTGGCTTCACTCACCAAGATTTCATTCAACCTAGCTTCCCAAGCTAGGACCTGACTTCACTCACCAGGGTTTCATTCAACCAAGCTTCCCAAGTTAGGACCTGGCTTCACTCACCAGGGTTTCAATCACCCTGCTTCACTCACCGGGATTTCACCTAGTCCCACTAAGTGTGCCTAGTCCCACTAAGTCTTTTCCCATGCCAGCGTGCGATCTCCCCGATCCACCTGGACTTCACCTAGTCCCACTAGGTATGCCTAGTCCCACTAGGTCTTTTCCCATGCCAGCGTGCGATCTCCCCGATCCACCTAGACTTCACCCGAATTCATTCAACCAAACTTAAATCGTTGTCAACACCAAAATAACAATCAGGGTCAGACTGCATCAACAATCTCCCCTTTTTTGTTGTTTGACAACCCGATTTTAAGTTTAGGTATTTGAAATCAATTGTCGAAATCAATAGTCTCAAATTTTACAATCGTAGGAGAATCAGGATCCTCCCCCTACAACAGTTAAACTCGTAATTATCCTAAACTTAACCAACCAAACTCTCCCCCTTTGTCAAACACCGAAAAGGGTGTAGACTGGTTGTTAAGTTTAAAAATTCCTCCCCCTCAAACCTAGGGTTTTCCCAAAACAACAAAGGATAGGATTAAATTGAAGGCATATGAAGACATATGATAAAGGTAAAGCAGGGTATAACAATCATACGGATCATATGAACATGGAAGTGAACAACCGAACCATAAAGTAGTAATCATAATGACATACAGTCAGATAGTCATAACAATCAGACAGTCAAATAGTCAAATACATCATAAAGTCATAACAGTCAGATCACACATCATGAGAGCCAGATCAAAGTCAAAGTACAGCCACAATCAATCCTCAGCGGGAGGGTCGTCCGACTGCATGGGGTCAAATGTAGTGTCATCATCTGGTAGGAAAGATCCCGGGGCAGTACTGCTGGAGGGCGCAACTCCAGGAAGTGTAGGCTGGTACGGATGACCAGCTGCCCACGCGCGCCACTCCTCGAACCATGCCTCCTGACCGGAACGCATCCCAGTGACCTCGGACTCGAGCGTGAGTAATCTGCGGTCTATAGACTGAAACTCAAAGCGGACCTCCTGTCGCCAGAGCTCGAATACATGAAGCTCATGTTGGATCGTTTGCTCCAGCTCCGCAACCTGCCAGCGGAGGTCAGGATCCGGCTCATACTCGTAGTCGGTTGCTGCGACAGGCGCCTCGTGATGTCCAGCTGGTGCGGCTGGTACCTGTATGTGTGCGCCCCGAGGCAGCTCTCCTAGACCTCGCCCATCCTTCCATATAATACCCTGATCCTGAGGCCCAACAATGATGCCAGACTTGGCAAACGCGCGTTTGCCAAGTCGGCAATCCTGTCGAACCATGGGCACTGTCCTGCCCTTGGTCACATCAATACCGACTGACTGAAGTCAGTCAGTAATAACGTGACCAAACGGCATGTAAACAGTGCGACGACTGGGCTCTCTATAGGAGATGATAGACTGGAAGATGCTCTCCATGATGTCAAAGTCCAAGTGGCGATGCATGCCATAGAGCATCAGACAGTGATATGGTCGGATTTCAGCTAGGGGTTTTGAAGTGATTGGAAGAATGCAGTTTGTGATAATCTTGAAAAGGATATAATCGACAGGAGAAAGACGAAGGGCTGCAAAAGTCGGAAAATCAGGCTCTAACTCATCGAGGCCAACTGGCCTAGGATGTCCAAAGAAGTGCTCGTATATGGCGTTGGGGGTGACTCCCTCAAACGGGGGCAGTAAAGGACCAGGAAGCTCAGGGTAGATCGAATAGAAATTTGGCGATCGTCGACCGCCAAGATTCTCAGACAAAACATCGTAGGTAAAGTCAAGATTTCTTTTGGCTACCCGAGTTGTAAAGTCAAAACCCCCTTGCGGTCCTTGTTGCAAATTGTTATAGAATTCTGATACAAACGTTGATGGTCCGCTCGAGAGAAAGGAGGAATTCGAGGTTGTAGAAATCAATCACCTCTTTGATAGAGGGACAGTGGTCATATAGAAAAAGTCTATCAATAGACCTACAAGGAAGGAGTTTGAAAGTTCTAGTTTGAAAAGCTTGTTCGAAGGCAGCATTAGGAAATCGAGAACTAGAGGAAGGTTGAGGCCTACGAGAGGGTGCAGACGATGAAGGGCCTTTTCCCTTTGAAGTGCCCTCAGCAGGTTCTTTGCCCTTAGAGGATTTCCTAAGAGGTTAGAATAGGTTACGACAACAAATTGAATGGATAATGAAGTTCACAGCCAAACAGTGATCAATTGAGGGTCACGGCGCAAGTTGATCAGTGAGGTTATAATCAATGGCACAAATTAAATGATAACAAGGGTAAGGTTTGATCAATAATAAGGTTTGATAGGGTTAGGTCACGGCAACCACATCATAATACCAATATATGAGTAAGAGTTGTATTTAAGAGCACCACAAAATGAAACAACATGATTAGCCCACAAAAATTATGATTTAAGAAGTAATCAGCAACCAAAAAAACTTACTTAGGTGTCATTCGGTTGGTCGAGTTGGTGGAGAGAAATACAAATGATCTGGCGCAAGCAAGAGGACCTCGGCTGAGTTGTCTGAGAAGAATGGACTCGCGATCTCACACGTAGGAGACAGAAAATCGAGCTCAAAAATTTTCATAGGAAAGGAGTTGTCTGCTTTCAAGGTCTCGTAGAGATCTTGCGCAAGAAAGAGAAATGCAAACTGGAGCTTGTGGAGAAGAAGCCACAGATCTTCCCACTGATCTTGCAAGAATCGCAGGAGACAATGACTCGAGCGTGAACTCACAGAACTCACAGACGAAGAAGATTGCAAGAAGCCACGCGCAGGAAGGGGAGGAAGTATTTTCATGCAGGAAGAGGATGAATGGAGTCGACTAGGGTTGAAGGAGTATGTGATTGAGGAAGTTAATAGGTTGGTGGACCGATCCACCAACCAAAGTTAATGCGATCGAACGGATCACCGTTCGATCTATGAGTGCCCAGACTGATCAGGGAACCTCCTGATCGGTCTGGCTAGGTCCGGATCGGTCGGGTGACCGATCAGGGAAGCCTCTGATAGGTCTGCCGATCGATCAGGGAGTGAACAGAGAGTTTGCGCGAAAATTGTGAGAACCTTCTGATAGGTCTGTGGACCGATCACCAAGGTGGCCAGATCGGTCTGTGGACCGATCAAATCCAACACAGAAGGATTTCTGTGGATTGTCGTGGAATTTGGTGATCGGTTTGTATGACCGATCAAACCAACACCTGATCGGTCCAGTGACCGATCAGGTTGAGTCCTGATCGGTCGCCAGACCGATCAGGTCCCATACAGAAAGTTTCTCCCGATCAGATTTCAGAAATACAATTTCAGAAACTCTGATATGAGTCAGAACCACATTTGTTTCGACTCTCAGCCACTTCTAAACCCTAATACAATTAGATTCAATCCCTTTGAACCTAAGGGTTCCCTTAATCAAAATATATTCCTCTCCATCAACAAAGGAAAACGTCAAGGGAAAATATTGTTTAACCATCTTAAAAATAACCATGTTCAAATTTGTTTAAGATACATATTAAGTCCACAATCCCTAAATTTGTCTATCAGGTTTGTATTAGAATTCCAAGGTAGGTATGCATACAAACATTTGAACAGAAAATTCATAATCATGGATAGCATACATAATGGATGTGTATTGCTATTTGGTAAAGATGAATTAGTTACTTTCCTCTTGGTTTTGGAAACACATCTGATCATGATAGAATTTTAATACTAAAGTAGATTACACTTTTACATGATTAAATATTTTGACACATGAATTCCATAAAAATCACTAACCAAGGGATTACATTGTTATAAGAACTAAAACAATGGAGATCAAATTATCTAATTTGAATTTTCCATAACTAATCATGTGAATAACAATTTTCCCTGACCATGGATTTGGAGCACCCATTATCAACAACCCATGTTGATAGATGCTCCCCCTCAATCCAATCTATACAATTCTAAAGATAGAGGTTTTAGGTACCCAAATTTTGGGACCTAATGCATCAACAATGAAGGCCTTGGGCACCCATGCCTTAGTCATTTTTGTTGGAAACCGGATGGCTAGAGAGGGGGGGGGGTGAATATAGCCAATCACAAAACTTTTGAAATCTATTCTGCACTTCAGAGTTAGGCAGCGGAAGCAAATGCAGAAACAGAAAACTAAAAACAACAACCCAAAGCAAAGGAAAGCAAACCGACGCTAACACCTCGATATACAAGGTTCGGGGATAACTTGCCCCTACTCCTTGGCCTGCCCGTAAGGTGGGCGATCCCTTGATCGTCGGCAGATCAAGCCCCGGTGAACCCGGATAAGATAGAGCCTCCTTCTCGGTGGAGAAACCTCTCCACAGATCTCACGGATGATAGAACTTGAGTACAGGAGATCACACAAGAAGGAACACTCACAAAGCTCTCACAGGAATGCAACAAGATCGCTTAAGCACAAAGCAACAGAGAGCACAAACACAGCCCAGCCAAACTTCCCAAGTTTCTGTCTTGTTCGCCACCGCTCCTCTGCATCCAGCTTTGTCTCTTAAGCTCCCTCTCACCATCGCAAGCTTCATCAGCATCCACTGAGCCAGCCTGAACCCACTGACCTTCCTGAGCACTCAGTCCACTGAAGACCTCCTCTCCAGCTGAGTCTCCGTCAGTCGCTAGCTGCTCCAGTTGCCGTTGAAACCTGAGAAGGAGAAACAAACAAACCTGCTCCAAGGAAAGCCTCCCATTGACCCTTCTTGAGTGTTTGAATCACCTGTTATCACCTGCACACTCCAACAGAGGCTTAGCAATGCATATCAAATGAAATCAGCAAGTAGCAGAGAATCGGCAGTGAAAACAGACGCGATCAGAAACTTCTGACAGCGTATTTGAATTAAAGTTCTGCTCCTGATCGGTCACCAGACCGATCCAGCAGTCTTCTGCACACTCCTGATTGATCCCCAGACCAATCAGGCTCCTGCCTGATCGGTCACCAGACCAATCAGCCTCCAGCCTGATCGGTCACCAGACCAATCAGGCAGCTTCCTGACCGATCAGGAGTCATCCTGATCGGTCATAGTGAGAACCTTGCGACAAATGATCGTTCACCAGTCCGATCTGAATAGTATCCCTGATCGGTCACTAGACCGATCAGGAGCAGATCAGCAGGGGAACTCAACTCACTGTGGGCTCCCTGATCGGTCACCAGACCGATGAGGAGCTGTGCAGTGAGTAAAACACATACTCCCTGATCGGTCACCAGACCGATCAGTCATCGCTGGATCGGTCACCAGACCGATCCACGAAGGAGTACCGTGACAACTACCTGATTGGTCACCAGACCGATCCAGGGGCTCCAACCTAGCCCTCCAAGCTAGGATTTCATCCACCTTAGCCCTCCAAGCTAAGGATTTTTCACCTAACCCTCCAAGTTGGGAATTTGCACCTAACCCTCCAAGTTAGGACTTTTCACCTAGCCCTCCAAGCTAGGACTTTTCACCCAACTCTTCCGGATTAGGACTTTCCAAACCTAGCCCTCCAAGCTAGGACCTGACCCTCCAAGCCAGGACTTTTTTACCTAACTCTCCAAGATGGGACTTTTCACCTAACCCTCCAAGTTAGGACTTTTCACCTAGCCCTCCAAGCTAGGACTTTTCACCTAGCGCTCCAAGCCAAGACTTTTCACCCACCTCTTCCGAATTAGGACTTTTCAACACCTGGCTTCACTCACCAGGACCCAACTTCACTCACCGGGATTTCCAACACCTGGCTTCACTCACCAGGACCCGGCTTCACTCACCGGGATTTCTCACACCTAACCCTCCAGGTTAGGATTTCAATCAACCCGTGTCTAATCACTGATCAGGACTTAATCATCATCATAATCAGAATCATAATCAACCTAAACTAAAATCGGTGTCAACACCAAAACAACAATCAGGGCCAGACTGCATCAACAATCTCCCCCTTTTTGTTGTTTGACAACTCGATTTATGTTTAGGTATCAATCAATTCAATCCTCATAAGGGAATCATGATCCTTCCCCTATAATAACCATAAACTTAATCAGTCATTCTCTCCCCCTTTGTCAAACATCGAAAAGGGTATGGTTATTAAGTTTAAACATACCTCCCCCTCAAACCAAGGGTCTCTCCCCAAACCCAAAATAATCAAAGGATACTTTTTGAATCGCATATGAGAGGCATATACCATAAATGTATCATGGCAACAATGTATATGCGTCATACGCCAAAAAGTGTGAATTTCACATGAAAACATATACAGAATAATATCATGGTCAAGCATGTATATGTTTCATATGACAAGTAATAATGCAGCTTCATCAGACTTATGATTGATACAGAAAAATTTCTGATGTATCTATGAACAATCAGTTTTCAGAAAAAATTCTGTAATTCTGATTCATTCAAGATGAGTCTGCATTAACATTCGAAATTTCATGTGAAGACATATACAGAAGTATATCATGGTCAAATACGTATATGCTTCACATGACAAGTAAGGAATGCATCTGTATCTGACACATAGTCCTGATTTGTCTCCGTGACCGATCAGGTTCGTTGATCACGTGATACAGAAACATATTTGATTAGTCTGGGGAGCGATCAAATTTCAGAAAAATTCCTGAAACTCTGATACATTCCTGATCAGACTGCATTAACAATTTGCATTCTACAATAGGGATGTAGACTCTATTGAGATTCGTTATTTCAGAAAAATTTCCGAAACACGACATTAAGGACACGAGTCATGACTCAACAAACCCTTTCTTAAGAATTTGAACATTCCAACATAGGTTTGTATCAAATCAGTATTAGGTTTTGTTCCAAGTATCTTAACCATCATCCTACTACTCAGTTATATTGATACTTCATCAAAATTGATGACGGGGGATTGCTCTGAGGAGTGGTCTGATACAACTGATCATTGTTGATCTGATCGGTCACCGGACCGATCAGTATGATTCCTGATCGGTCACCAGACTGATCAGGGTGAGTCCTGATCGGTTGGTGGACCGATCAGGTCTGATACAGAAACGAGATTTCAGAAACCCTAATTCAATTAGATTCAATCCCATTGATCTTAAAGGGTTTCTTTTAACCAAAAAGTATTTCCCAAACTAAAATAATCATCATGATTTGTGTCAAAGCATAGAGGTAATCCATTTGATTCTAAGGGTTCCCTTAATCAAAATATATGTCATGATTTGTGTTAGAGCATGATCAGTATTTTCTAAGCATGAAATTGAATATCAAAACATGTTTGTATCAAAGCATGATCAGGTTCCCAAAATCTAAGTTGGATACTTCAAAACAGATTTGTATCAAGTCATGATAAGTATATTCCAAGCATGATCAGTGGGAAATCAAACAAGTCATGAAACTTAAAACATCATAATCTATGTGATCATATTGTTCTTAACCAAAATTAGGTTTGTGCCAATTCCAATGGATGATCAAAATTCCAAAACATGCTTATTTCACATCATGATCAATTTAAGCTATGTGTTCATATTGTTTTTAATCAAAATATGCATGTCATAGATTAATGTTAATCATCCAAACATCAAAGTCATGACATACTCATCTAGATTCATCTGCAAAATAATAAGAAAAGCTTAAGCCTAGGTCTTAAACTCATGTTCTCTGTCTAATCATGTATTGTGAGATTTTCATAGTGATTTTCACAAACCATGTGTTCTTCATGTTGGCATCATACATACAAGAAAATCATGGCATACTTGATCATGGAAGAACTTAAGCACTAAAGTAGATTATACCATGACTAAGTATTTTAACACATGAATACCATAAAAATCACTAGCCAAGGGATTATATTGTCATAAGATCTAAAATAATGGAGCTCAAAGCATTTAATTCGAATTTTCCATAACCATCCATGTGAATGACAATTTTGCCTTTGGTCATGGGTTTGGAGCACCAAATATCAACCTCCCATGTTGATAGATGCTCCCCCTCAAATAATGCTTATACAATTCTAAAGATAGAGGTTTTAGGTACCCAAATTTTGGGACCTAAAGAACCTTCAATCAAAGACTTTGGCACCCATGCCTTAGTCATTTTCTTTTTGACTTTTTGAACCCTAGAATCATTTGATGGTCTAAATTGGTTTCTTGACATTAATGATACAAAGGTTGGTTCCTTAGGTCGGTAACCTATACCGGCCTTATTGTAAACCGCCCTTTGGGAATTTAATATCATATCTAAGGTTTTGGAGCTTATTGAAAATTTCTCAAGAACCATCTTGAGATTTTCAATTTCACCCTTCAAGATCTTATTCTCATTCTCAAGGGATTCATTATGGAAGTCATTGTTGAGGCAATCGGCCCTTGAATGATTGGAAGATCATGGTTTTGATGAGTGGGCGAATAGGTTTAAAGTTAGAGTGTTATGTTGTATTTGATTTGTGTGATTGAGTTTGTAGGACTTGGAGAATCACACTTGGTGGACCTATCCGAGGGACGAGAGCCGAGGGAGGAGAGCTCCAAGGGCAAGCCGGGAAGTGGACTTCAAAGGGCACACGTGAATGGTGGCATGGAGGCAAGCCAAGGGAAGGCTTGCATGCGCATCCGAGGGACGATAGCCAGAGGAAGAGGACTTCAAGAGGCGAGCCAAGGGAGCAGACCTGAAGGCACACGCGAAGGAGAAGGTTTGGAATGGCTGGAGCTGAGCTGGGAGGCAGGGCAGTCGACTGGCCCGAAGGCAGTCGACTGCCAAAACCCACAGAGAGTTCGCAGCTTCGGACCAGTCGATTGGCCTTGGGGCAGTCGACTGGTATACCCCAAAACTAGCTGTTGGCTAGCCGTTGGCCGGCATTTAATGTCGGGCCAGTCGACTACCCTAGGGGCAGTCGACTGGTGCGTGTCTGGATAGACTGCGAATCTGTCCTTTTTACCTATAAAAGGAGCTCCTCGTTACACGTGTAGGTACAGTTCCGTACAGTAACGAAGTGCTGCCAAATTGTAGAGTGACTTTTTGCTTCCTCCATCATTTTTCTACATCTGTAAAGAGGAAGCTTTTGCTGTAAAGGTTTCTCCACCTCAAGGAGACTTTTCGATAGTGAAAAGTGGTGCTCGCGGCGTGGATCCTTGGATTAGTCACCCATCTGGGTGGATACCAAGTAAAAGAATTTTTGTTAGCATTGTTATTGTCTTTGCATATTATTTCCGCTGCGCTAACATCTGTGTAGAGATCAAACGATCAAAAGAAAGTGCATTCACCCCCCCCTCTACACGCCCACATCGATCCTTCAGTTGGTATCAGAGCCGGTGCGTTTTGGAAGATCTAACAATCAACCAAAACATTTGTAATGGTGTCAAGAGGGATACTCCACCACACGACCACCATTCTTCGACGGCAACGACTTCGCGTACTGGAAAGGTAGAATGCAGTACTATCTTATGAATGACATAGAAACTTGGATAAGTGTTGCAGATGGCTTCGAGGCGCCCGTCGATGAAAGAGGAGAACCTACACCTATGAGAACATGGTCTAAAGAAGTGATGAAAAGGGCGCAGTCAAATGCCAAGGCCACCACTACACTGCAGTGCGGGCTGTCGAAGGAGCAACTGAACAAGGTGGGGCCATTCAAGAGCGCCAAAGAGCTATGGGACAAGTTGGTAGAACTGAACGAGGGGTCAAACGAGTCCAGAAGAGCCAAGAAGGACTTGTTGGTGGCCCAACTGCAATCCCTCTCCATGAAGAGCAACGAGACCGTCAGTCAGCTGCATGGAAGGGTAAAGGAAGTGATCAACGAGCTCCATGTAATTGGAGAGAAAATTGAAAACCGGGACATTGTCAGGTATGTCTTACAAGCCTTCCCGAGAACCACCCTGTGGGCATCCATGGTTGATGCTTACAAGGTATCGAGGGACTTATCTTTAGTTAAATTAGACGATCTATTTTGTGAATTTGAACTGCACGAGCAAGCTAACATTTCGGCAAAAGAGAAAGGTATTGCTTTTGTTGCAGAAAAGGAGAAGAAGAGGAGAAAGGAGAAGAAGAAGGTGATCTACTCATCATCCTCGGACTCAGAGGAGTCAAGTGCCTCTATGGACAGTGACCAAGAGGCCTTTATGGTAAGGAAATTTCGTAAAGCATTTAAAAGTTTTTCTAACAAATCATATGCTAGGAAAGGGGCCAAAGGTAAGGGTAAGGCCAAGGAGATAATCTGCTACAACTGTCATCAAGAGGGACATATGAAGAACGAGTGTCCCCAGTTGAAGAAGAGGGAGGACAAGAAGGAAGAGAAGAAGAAGAATGACAAGAAGAAGTCAAAGGGAAAGGAGAAGAGTGCCACGAACCTCAAGGCGACTTGGGACGATCCCTCATCCTCAGAGGAAGAAGAAGAGAAAGTCTCCCACTTCGCTCTTATGGCACAAGATGATTCAGACTCTTCAGACGATGAACGAAACTCAAGCAGTGAAGATGAGAGCTCCTCCACCTCATCATCATCAGAGTCAGAAGCTTCGGTAAGTGAGGTATACCACTTACCCTCCACTACCTTAGTGAAAATTATTTCTAGTACTAACATGGACTTAGCTAAGGCTAGAAGTAAAATTAAGGATATTAAGGAACAAATTGCCATGCTTAGAGTAGAGGCTATTAAACTTAAAGATTTGCATGCTAGCTCTACCTCTTCACATGTTTCACATATTGAAAATGAAAATAAGGAGTTAAGGAAACAAGTAGATGACCTCACAAAGGCCCTTAGGAAATTTCAAGTAGGATCAAGTAACCTTGATATGATCATTAACAGCCAAAGGGCGATATATAACAAGGCAGGATTGGGTTATAGGCCTAAGACCAAGGAGATAGCCTTTGTTTCACTTACCGGTAGGATTGGTGCATCTAGGAGATTAGAGGCTAGGGGAACCACAAAGAAGACATGGGTACCTAAGAAATTTTTAAATGATGCTTATGGATCTAAGATATGGGTACCAAAATAGTATGTTTTCCATGTTGTCTAGGTAAAGGTGAAGGAGGCCTGATAGACCCGAATCTACTAGATTAAATTGTCACGAAAGTTGGGACCATCAGATTTAAATATGAATGAATGAATTGCTGGAAACCCTTTTACAATCAGAAGTATGAAAATGTAATATAGGGGCCACAGGTCGTATTTTTCTCGGGGTTAGTTGACGTTGCTTGATTCGCGCTTGTGTGTAGGTGTCGTTTGTGAATTTCGGGTTTCAAATAAAGATTTGGGTTCTAAATAGAAATGGAATCACAATGAAAAAGAAATCACTTCACTGAACGAACTAAACGAGTATGTTGCAATTAATAACTCAACCAATGAAAAGCTACTTAACCAAGGCAACTTAACTAAGTTTGGGAAACAAATCTGAATTTAATGGCAGCCAAAATGCTAAGCAAGTGGATAAAACAGTGATCACAATTTCTGAACTAAATGACCTTAATGACCTAGCTGCCCTTGATATCAAATGCAGGGATTGAAATGAACTTGATACAATTGATAAAAATGGTGCCCTCATGATATGCAAGGGATAAACATTTGTTCCAAGATGAAACTGGACTAGATTCAAATCTGTAATTGATGTCAATCAATTGCTGTAAAGGAGATAAATGAGAAACAATGAAGAGAAGGACTTCTTGAGCAAATGCAAATGCCCATTGCAGAAATTGAAATGGCACACAAGGAAGGGCTGATACGCAATTTGCAACTCAATTTCAAAACTTAAAATCAAGTGCTTTGGAATGAAACACACCACCAGAGAATGCAGAAGTTAAACTAAACTCACATTGACACATTTTCAGAAACCTTAAGCTGAAGAATGCAGAAATTAATTCAAGAGCAGATATGGGATTGAATTTTCAGAAATGAGGTTGCAGATTTTTGGCAGAAATTAACTGATGTGCATCAATAGGAGCTAAACGCAGAAATGGAATTCGAGAAGGAAACTAATATGCCAAGAACTGATATGAAATGCAGAATTATCCAATGAGTTGTGTTCATCTTGATACAATTGATGCCAAAACTCACTTTGGCACAAGTTGCAGAAATTTGCAGTTTGACACGCAGAGAAATGTGTGTGCTGAGCTGATACTTCTGAGCACAAACTGTAAACCAATGATTCCAACACGAAAACTGATCGATCCACTTGGGAAACGCAAGCTAATAATCAAATGTTATGCATGAAGAGTGAAGAATTTCAGAAATGGTGTTTGATATGCAGAATTAACTCAAGCTGCTCAAAAGTTGCAGAAATAGGACTGAGTGGAAATCAAAAGCAGATTTAATGCATTAACAAACTAAATGCTATCTTCAATTGCAGGGAATAAACTAAACATGAATCCAATTGGAAATAAACTGAAAAATCTCAGAAACAAAGCTGAAATTGCAGGGCAGGGGCTGATACGCAACAAATGGAAATGACACGCAAGAATTGTAAACAGAAATAAACTGAAATTTAACTAAATTGGTCTCTAACAAGTTCCTAAGTTGCTTATCTTGAAGATTACAAACCTAATTAAGCTAAACAATCAGAAAACGCAATTACAGCTAATGAAACGAAGACAGAAACCAAACTCGGCAGTAACGCAATTACAGCTAATAAACGAAATTAACCAAGCCTCAATCCCTCATCTCAGCTCACGAACCCTTGCTGTCACTCAAGGATGAGCCTCCAATTGAGATAGAAACAATCCATACAAGAAAACTACAGCAACTAAGTAAATTCAGTACTGAAACTACGGCAGAGATTGAAATTACAGCTAACAATTGAAAACTCGCCAATTAAGCTAAGCCTCAATCCAAATCCTTGCTGTCACTCAAGGATGAGCTCGAATTGAGGTGGTCACGCCTTCAAACGAAGAAATTGAAGAATCGATGAAGAAAATCGCTAAACTACTGAAGGAGACGAGCTGCGGCGAGGAAGACGCGACGAGGAAAGCTGCGGGCGCATTTCTGATTAAATAGAAACAAATGGACGGCTCAGATTGCTTTGATGAAATCCAACGGTAGATCTTGCTCTGATTTGAGCCAAACTTTTATGATGATGATCTGAGGTCAGGATCTACCTTGTGGTAGCTCGGATCCTCCAGATATGCAACGGATGATCCAGATCAACTCTATCTGTGAATGGACGCTCTAGAGCCCTCCTTGCTTGATCCAACGGTTGATTTAGCTCTGATTGGGATGAAACCTTCAGATCTTGATCATAGAGCTTGATCAACCCTAACCCTAGCTCGGATTGCTTCAGATCGTCCCGAATGGCTCAGATCTAGCCGCTCTTGAATCGGACGGCCCGGATTAATCGTAGGCTTGATAATTCGATCCGGTTCACATTCGACTCAGGTTTGACCCAGTATGCCCTAGGTCCAGGATCCTTTCATGCCTACAAAAATATATCAGAAAATTAGTGGCCAAATAATCCAAAAATTGTGTAATTTTGCAATTAAGTCCAAAATAAGATAAAGTTCCAAAACCTAGGGTAAAATAATAATTAAGCAATAAAAACATGGGTCAAATATGGATTTTAGCAATTAAAATAATCAATAAAATGGTGCTTATCAACTCCCCCACACTTAAGCTTGAGCGTCTCGCGAAACTACTAAATATGTATCCCCTAGATTTTCTTAAGCATAATTAGAAGCAAATGAAAAGAAATTACCTAAGGTTGTCAATTCTCATAAATCTAAGCTCTATGGATTAGTATCTTGTCCTTAAATCAACAACTTAGCCTTTTCATCCATCATGAGTCATTGAGATGAATCTAACTCATAGCCTTTCAAGGAAAATTTTGGTGGCTCTCTCCTTAAGTTCTAACTTGATGATGGAAGTGGAGCTCACTCAAACACATATGATTCTTGCACTACCATAGGCTTGCTTATTATCTACTCTCCACCATTATTCATGATTGGAATCAACAACTATAAAAACAAAGGAAAACATGAAAAATGGTGAGAAATGAAGTAAAGACTAAGAAAATAGAAAATTTTGATGGAGTGGAGGACTTGGTTGTTTAAAAAATGTTTCCAATGTGCTTTGCCCCTCTTTACAGTCCTCTAGTGATATCCAAAAGTGTGGTGAAGTAAATCTTGAGTAATTCCTTTGATTTGGATGAAAAATAACTCCATTTGATCTTAATGTGCCAAGTTTCAATTTTTGTGCCAACCTTGCTTCTTTCACTCTTTTCTCAGATTTTTTTTTCTTTCTTTCTTTTTCTCTAGTGAATTCAGAATGTAATGGAGCAAAGAACTTGATTTGGATGTGAGAAACTTCACTTGATTTCATGGTGCCAAAGTTCACTTGTTGTGTGCCACTTTATTTCTCTCTTTTTCTTTTCTTTTCTCAAACTGTTTTTTTTTTTTTGGTCAGCTGCCACTTCTATTCTTGGTTTCCATTTTGCTCAATCTTATTGTGCTCATGCTTCCCAAATCTTTGTTCAGAACTTGCCTCCACTCAAACCTGCCATGAGCTTCAAATGCATGCTCTAGGGAAACCAATTCATCCTTTAGTTGAGAAAAACTGCATTCTTCTCATTTCTTTTTATCTTGCCGAATGATCAACAGCCCTTCACAGAATGTTTACAGCACTTTGCAGCTTGTTTTGACTTCAGCTTGTATCATTTATCAGCTCCAAGTCAAACTTCTCAGATTTCCAGCTTGTGATCAGCAGCTCAGAAGTTCAGCTTGTATCATTTATCTGCACACTGTTTTTGGCACTGATTTGCTCTGCAATGATCTCAGATTTGCTTGGTTTCAGATTTATCTGATCTCAGCATCCCTTGCATCTCAATTCAGTTTCGGTACAGCTGCAAATTCATATTGTCTCTGCTGAATTTTCCAGATTTTTTTTCTTCTCTGCTGCAATTTCCTTCTCTGATTTCAGCAGCTACTCGGCAGCAGAATTCAGCATCTAGAATAGCTAGGTTCTTCATTCTTGCATCCTCTACTTCCTTCCCATCAGTTAGCAAAAAGGTTTTGCATTAAATCTGATTTGTTCACAGCTTCACTTCTTCTTGCGTGCCAACTTGACTTGATTTTGTTTTCTGAAATTTTTTCTGTTTTACTCTCCATTTCAGCTCTACGGCATAGTCATTACTAAACTCTGATTCCCAAAATAAATACATCACATAGTAATTGAGAGTTAAATGCTTCACTAGGTGAGTTGATACACTTCCATTTTTTCCTTCTTTAATCTCATCCTTCCTTTTTGGCACTGATTTTTTTTTATGGTGCAGATTTTTTCTTTGTTTGCCACTTGCCACTTTGATCTTCAAAATGTAGTAAAGAATCTAAGTCTCCCATGGCTTCCATCCTTCTTGCTCATTCTTGGCACCAAACATCACTCACTTGGCACATGAAAAAAAAAATTTCGAGTTGAAATGCATCCAAAACTTTAGTCACTCCCCCACACTTGAATCTTTGTCCGTCTCGGGCAAAATAGCATTAGAAACATATCAAACACAAGTCCAAAGAAAAGTGAAGGTAAGAGAAGGAAATAAGTAAGGACAAATAGGATAAACATGATTATTGCTAAAAATTGATGTGGAAAGGAAAACAAATGGATTAGCCTCTATAGATGTGATCCAATCATTGAAATATGGTTTTGAAAGAACCTAAGCAAGTTCTAGAGTACAATAACATAGATGTGTCACAAAAATAAGGCTAAGTCTCACTAGGTCAAAATAATTCATCCCAAGTCCTCAATTAAGAATCTAAAGCAAGTAGTACTCAAGCATCCAAGATTTCATCCATTAGCTCAAACCTTAAGTCTTAACAACCAAATTCAATTTATTTTCAAAAGACTCTAAAATGCTATGGAGATAACCTAGAGGGATACTTTTATTTCTACTCATGCAAGAGAAAGTGACAAAAGAAATAACATGCATTTATTTACAAGGACTCAGTTCAAAGGAAAATTCTAATTCTAGGAAGCATGAAAATAAAAAATGAAATAAAAGAAAATACAAGAAAAATCAAACTCCCCTTTATTCTGGTGGACGGAGTCTATCCAGAAGTAGCCTCCAACGTGGTAGTGGAGGTATCTGGGTGGCTGGGAGAATTCGGACTCCCCCACACTTGAACTTTGCAGAATTATGCTCCGGTGGCCGAAGGCGATTCAGATATAATAGCCATGGAAGGAATGGAGGGCTATGGATTAAAGTAAGATCATCTCCTCCTTCTTTCTGCCTTTCAGAAGTCCTTCCAGGAGGCTGAAGTCTGTTCAGTTGGAGCACCCACTCCTGAAGTCTTCTGGACCCTGCAAAACAATGTAATACCTCTCTCAAGTGTACAGGGTCAGAAAGAAATGATATAAATTCAGTCTCTGCATTAAATGAATCCAAAACTGCATCATATTCAATTAAATCAATTTCCGGTATTTCAATGAAATTTTCAAAATTATTTCCTACCAAATTTGCATCCATATACTCATCACAAATAAAGAAATCAATTTCTGGCTCATCAATAGAAATTTCACAATTATTTTCAATCAAGGGTGTATCATGCAATGTATCACAGCCAATCAAATCAATATCAGATATCTCCATGAGTTTTTCACATTCAACCTCAGCATATGACATAGCAAGAGATTCATTAAAATAAATAACATTCATTTCAGGCACTTCTAAAAAATTTTCACTATCCATATCCACAAAAGATGTATTAAGTGATTCATCATAAAAAACAACATCAATTATAGGTGCCTCTAAAATTATTTCACCACCCATATCTACAAGAGATGTATCAAGTAATGCAGTACGATCAATAAAATCAATGTTTGGTACCTCTATTGGATTTTCACAAACAATCTCTACACAAGGTATATCAATAAATCCATCATAATCAATAAAATCAGTACTAGGTACCTCACTGCATTTTTCTGAACAAAGAGGAGGAATACTTACCTGAGCGTGCTGGATAATACCTGAAGGTGTATCTGTGGTCTCCTCCTGGTCATGTTCATGCTCCTCTTCAGCCTCAGGCTCTGGTGGACAATCAACTGGTGATCCTTGGGTGCTTGCTTCCACCATGCAAGTCCCTACACTTTCTGGTTCATTCTCTGAGTCTTGTGGTGGTCCCTAGGGCTTAGTGCAATCCCCTACACCTATGGAATCATCTCCTCTGCATGCTTCTCCTGTAATATCTGCAACGACAGTGTCAGAAAAATTAGGACCATCAATAATGCTATCATCAGAAAATAAAAGTCTAGAATGGTCCTGTGGAGCTTCAGTTTCTTCTTCTTGAGCTGAAACATTTGAAATTGGATTTTGAATAGGAGTCTCCGGAGGGATGCATGCTGTAGGTGCCCAGATTTTAATGTATTCTTCTTCTTCTTCTTCTACTAAATTTACAGGATTAATTGAAGAAGGACTCTGCCATGCACTAGGGTCACCTTGAACTGATATAAAACCAACTCCGGGGCTCTCAGAATTAAAAATAGCTTGAGAAGCTAATTGTTCTGCTCTTTGGGCTTTTATCTGATTCAAATCATTAGCCACTTGTTTCATTTGCCTTTCGATGTTTTGAAGCTCTTGTTGACACATTTGTAGAAATTGAGACTGTGGGGTTTGATCAAATGGTTGAACAGACTGATTAAACTGCTGAAAAGTTGGTGCACCACTTGGTGGAAATTGCTGAAAATTGTAGCCCTGGAATTCTTGTATCTGAGGTTGAATTTATGGTGGTGAATACTGAAGTTGAGTGGGCTGAAATTCTTGTTGCCATGGCTGAAAATTTTGGAAAGGTTGCCCTTGCTGATATTGTTGAAATTGTGACTGATCTTGTTGATAAAGTGGCTGAAAGTTAGGCTGAAATTGCTGAAAGTGGGGCTAAAAATTTTGAAATTGGGGCTGCCCATTCTGAAAATTCTGGAAAATTGGTTGAATTGGCTGAAAATCCGGTTGAAATTGTTGTGGTGGCTGCAAAAACTGATTTGGTTGCTGGAAATTAGAATAGGGTTGTTGGAATTCTTGCTGGGTCTGCTGAAAGTGTGGACACGGCTGCTGATAAGTGGATGAAAACATTTTGAACCTGCACCCCTGTCACAAAACAAACAAGAAAAATGGCAGTACCCGTATACAAAAGAATAAGCAACAAAAAATAGAACCCAATGATATATCAAAAAGTATACAAGCAAAAATCAAACAAATCAACTAGTTGCTTCCCCGGTAACGGCGCCAAAAATTTGATAGACCCGAATCTACTAGATTAAATTGTCACGAAAGTTGGGACCATCAGATTTAAATATGAATGAATGAATTGCTGGAAACCCTTTTACAATCAGAAGTATGAAAATGTAATATAGGGGTCACAGGTCGTATTTTTCTCGGGGTTAGTTGACGTTGCTTGATTCGCGCTTGTGTGTAGGTGTCGTTTGTGAATTTCGGGTTTCAAATAAAGATTTGGGTTCTAAATAGAAATGGAATCACAATGAAAAAGAAATCACTTCACTGAACGAACTAAACGAGTATGTTGCAATTAATAACTCAACCAATGAAAAGCTACTTAACCAAGGCAACTTAACTAAGTTTGGGAAACAAATCTGAATTTAATGGCAGCCAAAATGCTAAGCAAGTGGATAAAACAGTGATCACAATTTCTGAACTAAATGACCTTAATGACCTAGCTGCCCTTGATATCAAATGCAGGGATTGAAATGAACTTGATACAATTGATAAAAATGGTGCCCTCTTGATATGCAAGGGATAAACATTTGTTCCAAGATGAAACTGGACTAGATTCAAATCTGTAATTGATGTCAATCAATTGCTGTAAAGGAGATAAATGAGAAACAATGAAGAGAAGGACTTCTTGAGCAAATGCAAATGCCCATTGCAGAAATTGAAATGGCACACAAGGAAGGGCTGATACGCAATTTGCAACTCAATTTCAAAACTTAAAATCAAGTGCTTTGGAATGAAACACACCACCAGAGAATGCAGAAGTTAAACTAAACTCACATTGACACATTTTCAGAAACCTTAAGCTGAAGAATGCAGAAATTAATTCAAGAGCAGATATGGGATTGAATTTTCAGAAATGAGGTTGCAGATTTTTGGCAGAAATTAACTGATGTGCATCAATAGGAGCTAAACGCAGAAATGGAATTCGAGTAGGAAACTAATATGCCAAGAACTGATATGACATGCAGAATTATCCAATGAGTTGTGTTCATCTTGATACAATTGATGCCAAAACTCACTTTGGCACAAGTTGCAGAAATTTGCAGTTTGACACGCAGAGAAATGTGTGTGCTGAGCTGATACTTCTGAGCACAAACTGTAAACCAATGATTCCAACACGAAAACTGATCGATCCACTTGGGAAACGCAAGCTAATAATCAAATGTTATGCATGAAGAGTGAAGAATTTCAGAAATGGTGTTTGATATGCAGAATTAACTCAAGCTGCTCAAAAGTTGCAGAAATAGGACTGAGTGGAAATCAAAAGCAGATTTAATGCATTAACAAACTAAATGCTATCTT
>JAGFNQ010000725.1:43725-225656 GCA_024364735.1 Boesenbergia rotunda | reverse complement strand
TGTTATATACCGCCCTTTGGCTGTTAATGATCATATCAAGGTTACTTGATCCAACTTGAAATTTTCTAAGGGCCTTTGTGAGGTCATCTACTTGTTTCTTAACTCCTTATTTTCATTTTCAATATGTGAAACATGTGAAGAGGTAGAGCTAGCATGCCAAATCCTTAAGTTTAATAGCCTCTACTCTAAGCATGACAATTTGTTCCTTAAGATCCTTAATTTTACTTCTAGCCTTAGCTAAGTCCATGTTAGTACTAGAAATAATTTTCACTAAGGTAGAGGAGGGTAAGTGGTATACCTCACTTACCGAAGCTTCTGACTCTGATGATGATGAGGTGGAGGAGCTCTCATCTTCACTGCTTGAGCTTCGTTCATCGTCTGAAGAGTCTGAATCATCTTGTGCCATAAGAGCGAAGTGGGAGACTTGCTCTTCTTCTTCCTCTGAGGATGAGGGATCGTCCCAAGTCGCCTTGAGGTTTGTGGCACTCTTCTCCTTTCCCTTTGACTTCTTCTTGTCATTCTTCTTCTTCTCTTCCTTCTTGTCCTCCTTCTTCTTCAACTGGGGACACTCGTTCTTCATATGTCCTTCTTGATGACAGTTGTAGCAGATTATCTACTTAGCCTTACCCTTACCTTTGGCCCCTTTCCTAGCATATGATTTGTTAGAAAAACTTTTAAATGCTTTACGAAATTTCCTTACCATAAAGGCCTCTTGGTCACTGTCCATAGAGGCACTTGACTCCTCTGAGTCCGAGGATGATGAGTAGATCACTTTCTTCTTCTCCTTTCTCCTCTTCTTCTCCTTTTCTACAACAAAAGCAATACCTTTCTCTTTTGCCGAAATGTTAGCTTGCTCGTGCAGTTCAAATTCACAAAATAGATCGTTTAATTTAACTAAAGATAAGTCCCTCGATACCTTGTAAGCATCAACCATGGATGCCCACAGGGTGGTTCTCGGGAAGGCTTGTAAGACATACATGACAATGTCCCGGTTTTCAATTTTCTCTCCAATTACATGGAGCTCGTTGATCACTTCCTTTACCCTTCCATGCAGTTGACTGACGGTCTCGTTGCTCTTCATGGAGAGGGATTGTAGTTGGGCCACCAACAAGTCCTTCTTGGCTCTTCTGGACTCGTTTGACCCCTCGTTCAGTTCTACCAACTTGTCCCATAGCTCTTTGGCGCTCTTGAATGGCCCCACCTTGTTCAGTTGCTCCTTCGAGAGCCCGCACTGCAGTGTAGTGGTGGCCTTGACATTTGACTACACCCTTTTCATCACTTCTTTAGACCATGTTCTCATAAGTGTAGGATCTCCTCTTTCATCGACGAGCGCCTCGAAGCCATCTGCAACACTTATCCAAGTTTCTATGTCATTCATAAGATAGTACTGCATTCTACCTTTCCAGTACGCGAAGTCGTTGCCGTCGAAGAATGGTGGTCGTGCGGTGGAGTATCCCTCTTGAAACGACATTACAAATGTTCTGGTTGATTATTAGATCTTCCAAAACGCACCGGCTCTGATACCAACTGAAGGATCGATGTGGGCGTGCAGGGGGGGGGTGAATGCACTTTCTTTTGATCGTTTGATCTCTACACAGATGTTAGCGCAGCGGAAATAATATGCAAAGACAATAATAATACTAACAAAAATTCTTTTACTTGGTATCCACCCGATGGGTGACTAATCCAAGGATCCACGCCGCGAGCACCACTTTTCACTATCGAAAAGTCTCCTTGAGGTGGAGAAACCTTTACAGCAAAAGCTTCCTCTTTACAGATGTAGAAAAATGATGGAGGAAGCAAAAAGTCACTCTACAATTTGGCAGCACTTCGTTACTGTACGGAACTGTACCTACACGTGTAATGAGGAGCTCCTTTTATAGGTGAAAAGGACAGATTCGCAGTCTGTCCAGACACACACCAGTCAACTGCCTATAGGGCAGTCGACTAGCCCGGCATTAAATGTCGGCCAACGGCTAGCAAACAGCTAGCCAACGGCTAGTTTTGGGGTATACCAGTCGACTGCCCCAAGGCCAGTCGACTGGTCCGAAGCTGCGAACTCTCTGTGGGTTTTGGCAGTCGACTGCCTTCGGGCCAGTCGACTGCCCTGCCTCCCAGCTCAGCTCCAGCCACTCCAAACCTTCTCGTTCGCGTGTGCTTTCAGGTCTGCTCCCTTGGCTCGCCCCTTGAAGTCCTCTTCCTCTGGCTATCGTCCCTCGGATGCGCACGCAAGCCTTCCCTTGGCTTGCCTCAATGCCACCCTTCACGTGTGCCCTTTGAAGTACACTTCCCGGCTTGCCCTTGGAGTTCTCCTCTCTCGGCTCTCGTCCCTCGGATAGGTCCACCAAGTGTGATTCTTCAAGTCCTGCCAACTCAATCACACAAATCAAATACAACATAACACTCTAACTTTAAACCTATTCGCCCACTCATCAAAACCATGATCTTCCAATCATTCAAGGGCCGATTGCCTCAACAGAGAAGTGCCTCATTTAGCCTTTGACAAGAGGGGTATTTATACTCATCTAATGAATAGCACGGGTCTATGTCCCTTGAGCTCCTCTCATCTTAATGCTAATAAAACCCAATGAATACCAAGCCTTTTGGTATTCCTTGAGACTCTTAATATTCTATTCATCTAATGAATAGAATGCCTCTTAACCGCCCTCTTAAATAATTTTCATTAAACCATTTAATGAATATTATCCATAATTAAGTGGTTGAGTCTAATCTAGATGAGTGTAACTCAAATTAGACTCAATCCCATAATCCAATTGGATTCACTAGAGTCTAACTCAATTAATCCACTTCGGATCAAATCTTAGACAAACAAAGATCAATTAATCTCCGAAGCATCGTATCCTTAGTGTGTGACCCAATAGGTTCTCGTAACGTTGGCAATATGTCTAAACCACTTTAGACACATAAGAAATGAGCAGCATCTAGCAATGCATCATTGCTACCCAAGTGACAAGAAAGTCGAGATTCGACTTAATCTCCGTGACTATGACAATGTATGACCTTGTCCTCTATCCTTGATATCTAGATTGACCAATGAGACATAGACCGTGTCATCCTCGATCAATCTTTGTGTTTCTTGATCCCCGAGTATACTGACTCAAACAAATGAGCTCAATATCTCATATTGACTCATTTGAGCATGGTCATGCGTTTTAGTAGTCCTACTCAATCAAGGGGCCCACAGATATCACTCCCATCATATGAGAGGGATAGATCCCATCTACATCACTCATATCCCTCCGCATAATTCATTACATACCCAGTGATCGCCTTTATAGTCCACCCTGTTATGGGTGACGTTTGACGATACTAAAGTACATAACTCCTTATGTAGGGAACCGTAGTGACTTTAGGTTTAAGGACTATTCCTACTAATAGTCACATGAGAAAGTTTATGACACTCATGTGATAATCTATAAAATTTTTTCATAGCGGGTCAATTCAGTACACATTCTCTAATGTATACCAATGTGTCAACTTGATATCACATATCAATGACTTGTGAGCTCAAGTCATCAATTGACCTACATGCTAGTCTCCATGCATTAATATTGTCCTTGAATATTAATGCTTGACTAGGAATGGTTTAGTATAGTGTTCTCTACATCATCTCACTATCGATTCAACCAATCGATATGATGTAGATAAGAACCTACTACCCAAGGACATTATTATACATAGTTATTTGACACAAATATAAAGTAAATATAAAAACCAAATATGCCTTTATTAATGATAGAATATGATACAATAAGTCCCTAGTCAATCATCACATAATTGGCTTTAGGGCTCCTACTAATAGGGTAAATAGACCAAGTCTATCCATAAACCTATTCAGCCAGAACTAACCCCAATCTGCACTTGAACTCCAATACTTGGATACTGATTTCTTGACTAACCCTTACCTTTTCTAATATAATACTAAATTAAGCATATTGTTAAACATTGAATCACTTAGAGGAGGACATCACTGATGCATCTTGCACCAACAATCTCCCCCATTTTGATGTTTGACAATATCTTAAGTTAGATTGGATTTAAGGGTTAAGTTTTGATCCTTGGGAGAAAATGAAAAATATCTAAAGTTTTGATCCTTGGGAGAAAACGAACAAAAATTTCTAATTTAATCTCCTCTCTCCCCCTTTGTCACACATCAAAAAAATGATAAAAATCTTGCGCCATGATAAGTACCATTTTTGTGATTATTTTAGATGTTAAAATCCATGTTTGACCCATGTTTTTATTGCTTAATTCTGATTTTACCCTAGGTTTTGGAACTTTATCTTATTTTGGACTTAATTGCAAAATTTCATTAAAATGGATTAATTGGCCACTAAATTTTGGATCTATTTTTGTAGGCACCAAAGGTTCAAGGACTTAGGGCATATTGGGTCAAACTTGAGTCGGAAGTGACCCAGATCTGATTATCAAGCCTACGATTAATCCGGGCCGTCCGATTCAAGAGCGGCTAGATCTGAGCCATCCGGGACGATCTGAAGCAATCCGAGCTAGGGTTAGGGTTGATCAAGCTCTATGATCAAGATCTGAAGGTTTCATCCCAATCAGAGCTAGATCAACCGTTGGATCAAGCAAGGAGGGCTCTAGAGCGTCCATTCACAGATAGAGTTGATCTGGACCATCCGTTGCATATCTGGAGGATCTGAGATACCACGAGGCAGATCCTGACCCCAGATCATCATCATAAAAGTTTGGTTCCAATCAGAGCAAGATCAGCCGTTGGATCTCCTCAAATCAATCTGAGCCGTCCAAAGTTAATTACTTAAGGAAAAATTTCCCACAGCCTTCCTCGTCGCGTCCTCGCCGTAGCTTCCGCAGTTCTTCGCGTTCTTCATCAGTTTTTCAATTCTATTACAATTTTCTTCAACAGAGGGCGTGACCACATCGATTTCGATCCTTGATCCAGTTCTAGATCATTGGAAAGGGTTCTCGGTGAGGATTCCAGCTCAATTTCGGCCAAAAACAGAGATGATTGAGGGTCTCGTCAAATTTTTGGCGCCGTTGCCGGGGACCCTTTCCAAAAATCCATTTTTTGATTTATTTCATCTATTCCATGACCGGAACAAAAGGGGATACACGTTACACCACGATTTTGAATCAGAAGAGAGATTTCAAGAAATGGCAGATCTATTCACTCTATCAATAACCGAGCCGGATCTGGTGTATCATAGGAGATTTGCCTTTTCTATTGATTCCTACGGGTTGGATCAAAAAAAATTCTTGAATCAGGTATTCAACTCCAGAGATGAATCGAAAAAGAAATCTTTATTGGTTCTACCTCCTCTTTTTTATGAAGAGAATGAATCTTTTTATCGAAGGATCAGTCAAAAATTTGACGGGCCCAAACTATGTGTCACAAAAGTAGGCCTCAAATTTAAATGTAAATGAATGAATGAATGCTGGAAACCCTTTTACAATCAAAAGAATGAAAATGTAATATAGGGGCCACAGGTCGTATTTTTCTCGGGGACTAATTGAGGTTTATTTGATTCGCGCTTGTATTTGTGTCGTTTGTGAATTTCGGGTTTCAAATAAAGATTTGGGTTCTAAATAGAAATAGAATCGCAATAAGAACGAAGGATCTTAACTAGACGAATTCAACAAGGAATGGCAATTTATGAACTTAACCTACAAACAACTCACTCAAAGGCTACTTGCACCATTTGGAAAGAAAACATGGATCTGATTTCGATTTCAAGAGTACGCTGCAAACTGATTTAAAGTATCACCACTCAAGCCAAAATTTAATTTGATTGCAAATTCAGCAATGAAATACTTGCCCAGCAAGGAGAAAGAAAACTAAGTGTTGAAATTTGATACTAAGTGCAGCAACTACATGTTCAATTCAGAACATTTTGATGCAGAAATTGAATGTTAGAATTGCAGAAACGAAGTGCACTTTTAGAAGCTGACTGCTGCAACACATTGTATGAAAAATCTATCAAAACAACTAAAACCAAGTGCTAAGCAAACCATCCTTGCCAATTCGGAAATTGCAGTCAATACACATGCAGAAACTGAAAACTGAAGTCTGAGATGCTGAACAAACTGAGTTCACAGCAAGCTGGATTCAAGTGCAATGGCTCACCAAAAACTATGTTTAACTTGGCACCAATCAAAAGCTGAGTTATTACTTGACACCAAGTGTATGAATGAAACAATGTTTGGCATGCAAAGAAAAGAAACTGCTGGGTTAAGAAACAGAGGATGTGCAGAAATAAAAGTTTTCTTGATACAAAACTGATTTGCAGCAGTTCAAGTTGGCACGCAGCACTTGACCATTTCAGAAATAAAATGCTGAAGATTTCAGAAATGAAAGGTGGATGGCAGAAATGGAATTGATCAGCAGATTTGGCACAGCTAGGTTGCAGAATGGGATGAACAGATTTCGAATTTCAGAAATGTTTTGGATGCACAAGCAACAAATGCAGCTGAGTTCACATACGCAAACCAATGCTTTGAAAGAATTTCAGCTAACATGACACAACCACAACTTCATAAACTGCAGTAAACTGCAGTAACATTGAAAAATTTCAGAAACTGCAAAGTTGCAGCAATCAACTGCAGAATTTTCAGAAGTTCAGTGGGGAAATTCGGCTGCAGTTGGATGCAAAGATAATCTAGCTACTGCTGTGGGACAAGTGGATGTGAAGTAAACAATGAAGGTTCAACTTCAGAAGCAAATAACTTTGCAGAAAAGGGATTTGATACGCAAGATAAGGACTGGTACACAGCTGAAACATTAATGCAGGAAACTGAACAAAATTTCAGAAGTAAGGCTCAATTCAGAAATGATTCACATGCTAAGTAAATTCAAACCTTTTGCCTTAGCATACTACACATGATATCCAATTTTCAGGGATGAAATACATAAACAAACTGAACTTGAAATAACTGCAGAAACCAAATTGATACACAGCTACAGCTGAATTGAAACGCAAGCTGAAAACAGAGATAAAACTGATACGGAAGGATTAAGCAACAACTAAACTATAATTAAAAGCAATTATCCACTACAAACATTCCCTAGATATTAAACTAGTAGAAACCAAACCTAAATTAAGCAAAACAATTGCATTAAACAAAGTAACGAATCTGAAACCAATACAGAAACAGAACAGAACATGCAGAAATGGGAATTCAGCTACAAAAACAGAAATTAAACCAATTAAACTAAACCCCAATCTCTTCCCGAGCTCACAATCTTCTTGGTTGTCAATCAAGAGCCGGCTTCGAACCCCTAGGCTCAGCAAATCAGTGGAAAATCAACTTCAATCACTGAATTCGGCTCAAACTGCATCAGCTGGAAAATTTCGATCCGAGCTCTTCAATCTCGGCTTGTTGAGCTGCGATGAAGATTTGGATACAACCTGAGCTCACTTGAGAACCCCT
The DNA here is from genome assembly GCA_024364735.1 of Boesenbergia rotunda. Classification (NCBI taxonomy): domain Eukaryota; kingdom Viridiplantae; phylum Streptophyta; class Magnoliopsida; order Zingiberales; family Zingiberaceae; genus Boesenbergia; species Boesenbergia rotunda. The sequence continues at coordinate 218,225 of JAGFNQ010000725.1, read as the reverse complement.
ACAAGTGGCTCAGGTGATCCGAATTTGATTGTAGCTAAGATCCAAGCTCCCGGACCACAGAGAATGCGAAACCCTCAACAAGCTCTGTCCGGATGAAGTTGAGTTGAATTTTGGATCGAGATGGCCTCCCAAAGATCCAGACGATGAGTTGCAGTTGAAATCGAGGTGGTCGCGCCTCGGATTGAAGAAAAATTGAAGAAATGCTGAAGAACACGAAGAACAGTGAAGAATTGCGGCGAAGACGCGACAACGCTGAACGCTGGAAATTTTTGATTAAATAGGAACTAATGGACGGCTCAGATTGATCGAAGGAGATCCAACGGCTGATCTTGCTCTGATTGGAGCCAAACTTTTATGATGATGATCTGGGGTCAGGATCTGCCTTGTGGTAGCTCGGATCCTCCAGATATGCAACGGATGGTCCAGATCAACTCTATCTGTGATTGGACGCTCTAGAGCCCTCCTTGCTTGATCCAACGGTTGATTGAGCTCTGATTGGATTGAAACTTTCAGATCTTGATCATAGAGCTTGATCAACCCTAACCCTAGCTCGGATTGCTTCAGATCGTCCCGGATGGCTCAGATCTAGCCGCTCTTGAATCGGACGGCCCGGATTAATCGTAAGCTTGATAATTTGATCCGGTTCACTTCCGACTCAAGTTGACCCAATATGCCCTAAGTCCTTGAACCTTTGGTGCCTACAAAAATAGATCCAAAATTTAGTGGCCAATTAATCCAGTTATATGTAATTTTGCAATTAAGTCCAAAATAAGATAAAGTTCCAAAACCTAGGGTAAAATCAGAATTAAGCAATAAAAACATGGATCAAACATGGATTTTAACATCTAAAATAATCAACAAAATGGTGCTTATCAACTCCCCCACACTTATCCTTGAGCGTCTCGCGAAACAACTAAATATGTATCCCTTAGGCTTTCTTAAGCATAATTAGAAACAAATGAAAAGAAATTACCTAGGGTTGCCAATTCTCATAAATCTAAGCTCTATGGATTACTATCTTGTCCTTAAATCAACAACTTAGCCTTTTCATCCATCATGAATCATTGAGATGAATTTAAATCTCTAGCCTTTCAAGGAAAATTTGGTGGCTCTCTTCTTAAGTTCTAACTTGATGATGGAAGTGGAGCTCGCTCAAACACACATGCTTTTTGCACTACCATAGGCTTGCTTATTATCTAATCTCTACCATTAATCATGAATAGGATCAACATCTATAAAAACAAATGAAAACATGGAAAATGATAAAGAAATGGAGTAAAAATTAAGGAAATGAAAAAAATGTGAAAAGTGGAAGACTTGAGTGCTCAAAAATATTTCCAATGTGCTTTGCCCCTCTTGACAGTCCTCTAATGCTATAAAAAGTATGGGTGAAGTAAATCTTGAGTAATTCCTTTGGTTTGGATGAAAAACCCTTTCTTGGTTTCAATGTGCCATTTTCTTCTATTGTGTGCCAAATTTCTTTCTTCATTCTCTTTTCTGATTTTTTTTCCTCTTTCTTTCTTTTCTCTACTAAAATCAGAATGTATTGGAATAGATCTTCAATTCGGATGAGCTGCCGTGAGCTTCAATGATTCCATGGTGCCAAAGTTCACTTGTGTCCACTTTGTTTCTCTCTTTTTCTTTTCTTTTCTCAAGCTGTTTTTTTTTTTCTTTTCTTGTAGCTCCACGGCAGATTCCTTGCCATTCTCTGATTTCTCAAACAATTAGCATCAGCTAGCATCACATAGTGTAGTGGAGAATTTGAATTGTCCACTTGGAAATGGCTGAATTCCAAATCGAATTTCAGCCATTTTCTTTTCTTTTTCTGAGTGCTGATCAGAATTCCTAGCATCCACCTTTCTTGTTCTGATAGGCTGTGATGTGCTTCAATCTATGATACATTTCCGAATTTTATTCTCTGATTCACAGCCCTTGAAAACCAATTTCAGCTCCAAGTTGACAAATTTCTGCACAAACTGCTTGTATGGACTTTTCTGCACCTATTCTCCTTGAACTCAGATTGTCCAGCTGCAAAGTTAGCTTGTATTCAAGCCCCTTTTCTTTGTTTCTCTTCTCTTCTTCACAATCAATAATTTACAGGTAACTTCCTGCCGAGAATCAGCAATAAAAGGCTTGAGAATTTTTCTTTGTTGCTGAATTTTCTTCCATTGTTCTTCAATCTGCAAAGTTAGATTTGAAACAAGTTACTGCCGTGAGCTTCATTTGCTTCATGTTCTGATTCTATCCAGCTTGAAGTTGGTACAAAACTGCCTCACTGATTTCCAAAATCGAAATTGTTTGTTTCTCCTTGAATGCTTTGCTCAATTTCATCTCTTGACCACTACCTTCCACTTGGGTCAGAATTTTTTTTTCGAAAGGGTGCAGATTTTCTCTTTGCTTGCCACTGAAATCTTCAAAATATAGTAAGGAAACTCAATCTCCAATTTCTTCCATCTCTGTAACTCATTCTTGGCACCAAACATCACTCACTTGGCACATGCATTTTTTTTTTCTTTTTTTTTTTTCGAATTGAAGTGCCTCTTTGATACCAAATCTTTCCAAAAAACTAATCACTCCCCCACACTTAAATCTTTGTCCATCTCGGGCAAAATAGAATTAGAAACATTCCAAGCAACAAGTCCAAAGAAAAGTAAAGGTAAGAGAAGGAAATAAGTAAGGACAACTAGAATAAACATGATTATTGCTAAAATTTGATGTGGAAAGGAAAACAAATGGATTAGCCTCTATAGATGTGATCCAATCATTGAAATATGGTTTTGAAAGAACCTAAGCAAGTTCTAGAGTACAATAACATAGGTGTGTCACAAAAATAAGGCTAAGTCTCACTAGGTCAAAATAATTCATCCCAAGTCCTCAATTAAGAATCTAAAGCAAAGTAGTACTCAAGCATCCAAGAATTCATCCATTAGCTCAAACCCTAAGTCTTGACAACCAAATTTAATTTATTTTCAAAAGATTCTAAAATGACATGAAGATAACCTAGAGGGATACTTTTATTTCTACTCATGCAAGAAAAAGCGACAAAAGAAATAACATGCATTTATTTACAAGGACTCAGTTAAAAGGAAAATTCTAATTCTAGGAAGCATGAAAATGAAAAATGAAATAAAAGAAAATACAAGAAAAATCCAACTCCCCTTTATTCTGGTGGACGGAGTCGATCCAAAAGTAGCCTCCACCGTGGTAGTGGAGGTGTCTGGGTGGCTGAGAGAGCTAGGACTCCCCCACACTTGAATTTCACAATATTTTGCTCTGGTGGCCTCAGGCGATTCAGGTTCAAGAGCCATTCAAGGGATGGAGTGCTTTTAATTAAAGTCAGATCATCTCCTCCTTGATGCCCTTCAGAAGTCCTTCCAGGAGGCTGGAGTCTGTTCAGTTGGAGTACCCACTCCTGAAGTCTTCTGGACCCTGCAAAAACATGTAATACCTCTCTCAAGTGTTCAGGGTCAGAAAGAAATGATATAAATTCAGTCTCTGCATTAAATGAATCCAAAACTGCATCATATTCAATTAAATCAATTTCTGGTATTTCAATGAAATTTTCAAAATTATTTCCTACCAAATTTGCATCCATATACTCATCACAAATAAAGAAATCAATTTCTGGCTCATCAATAGAAATTGCACAATTATTTTCCATCCAGGGTGTATCAAGCAATGTGTCACAGCCAATCAAATCAATATCAAGTATCTCCAATAGTTTTTCACATTCAACCTCAGCATAAGATATAGCAAGAGACTCATCAAAATAAATAACATCCATTTCAGGCACTTCTAAAAATTTTTCACTATCCATATCCACAAAAGATGTATTAAATGATTCATCATAAAAAACAACATCAATGATAGGTGCCTCTAAAATTATTTCACCACCCATAGCAAGAGATGTATCAAGTAATGCATGATGATCAAGGAAATCAATATTTGGTACCTCTATTGGATTTTCACAAACAATCTCTACACAGGGTATATCAATAAATTCATCAGAGTCAATAGAATCATCCCTAGGTACCTCACTGCATTTTTCTGAACAAAGAGGAGAAATACTTACCTGAGCGTGCTGGATAATACCTGAAGGTGTATCTGTGGTCTCCTCCTGGTCATGTTCAAGCTCCTCTTCAGCCTCAGGCTCTGGTGGACAATCAACTGGTGATCCTTGGGTGCTTGCTTCCACCAAGCAAGTCCCTACACTTTCTGGTTCATTCTCTAAATCTTGTGGTGGTCCCTGGGGCTTAGTGCAGTCCCCTACACCTGTGGAATTATCTCCTATGCATTCTTCTTCTACAATATCTGCAACAACAGTATCAGAAAAATTAGGACCATCAATAATGCTATCATCAGAAAATAAAAGTCTAGAATGGTCCTGTGGAACTTCAATTTCTTCTTCTGGAGCTGAAACATTTGGAATTGGATTTTTAGTAGAAGTCTCCGGAGGAATGCATGCTCTAGGTGCCCAGACTTTGATGAGTACATCATCTTCTTCTTCTTCTATCAAATGTGCAAGATTACTTGAAGAAGGACTTGGCCATGCGCTAGGGTCACCTTGAACTTGCATTTGATTCACTTGACTAGCAATTTGTCCAACGCCTCTTTCGATGTCTTGAAGCCCTTGCTGCTGTTGATGATATTGTACAACTAGTTGATAAATCTCCTCCATTCTTTGTAGTTGAGCCTCATTCTCATTAAGATTCTCAAAGCCTCCTTGGTTAGCATAGCTCCTTGACTGATTTTGAAAGGATGAAGTAGGTTGAAAATTTTGAGCTTGCTGTGATCCTTGAAAACCCTGCTGTTGGGGCTGATTAAAGGACTGATTAGAGGGCTGATATACTGGAAAATTTTGTTGGGAAATGTAGCCCTGAAAGTTTTGATTTTGAGCTGGAAAATTAGGTGGCGAAGGCTGAAAATTCTGCCCTTGAAACCCTTGATTGTAGGGCTGTGAAAACTGGTTCAAGGGCTGTGTAGGCTGAAAATTTTGTTGGTTTTGCGCTGGAAAAACTGGGAATGATTGAAAACTTTGCTGCCCTTGATTGTATTGCTGGAATTGAGGTTCAAAATGCTGAAATGGTTGCTGAAAATTGGGCTGAAATTGCTGAAAACTGGGCTGAAAATTCTGGAAAATTGGCTGCCCGTTCTGAAAATTCTGGAAATTCTGTAAATTGCTGGGATTCGGCTGAAATTGTTGGAATTGTTGTGGTTGCTCGAATTGTTGCAATGGTGGCTGAAAAAACTGATTTGGTTGCTCAAAATTAGGATAGGGCTGCTGAAATTGATCATTCGGATGCTGAAAATTCAAATGGGGCTGCTGGAAATCAAAATATGGCTGCTGGAATTCTTGGAGTGGCTGAAATTGTGGCTGAGGTAGCTTCTGATAAGTAGATGACTGAGCTTTACGTTCTAGTTGGTAGTCCCACTCCTTTATCACATTTCTTATCTCCTCCAGTGCCTTCACTATTTCTGATTGTTCCGTTGAATTCATTTTGAATCTTGCAGCCCTGTCACAAATCAAACAAGAAAAATGGCAGTACCCGTATACAAAAGAATAAGCAAGATAAAATAGAACCCAATGATATGTCTAAAGAAACATACAAGCAAAAATCAAACAAATCAACTAGTTGCTTCCCCGGCAACGGCGCCAAAAATTTGACGGGCCCAAACTATGTGTCACAAAAGTAGGCCTCAAATTTAAATGTAAATGAATGAATGAATGCTGGAAACCCTTTTACAATCAAAAGAATGAAAATGTAATATAGGGGCCACAGGTCGTATTTTTCTCGGGGACTAATTGAGGTTTATTTGATTCGCGCTTGTATTTGTGTCGTTTGTGAATTTCGGGTTTCAAATAAAGATTTGGGTTCTAAATAGAAATAGAATCGCAATAAGAACGAAGGATCTTAACTAGACGAATTCAACAAGGAATGGCAATTTATGAACTTAACCTACAAACAACTCACTCAAAGGCTACTTGCACCATTTGGAAAGAAAACATGGATCTGATTTCGATTTCAAGAGTACGCTGCAAACTGATTTAAAGTATCACCACTCAAGCCAAAATTTAATTTGATTGCAAATTCAGCAATGAAATACTTGCCCCAGCAAGGAGAAAGAAAACTAAGTGTTGAAATTTGATACTAAGTGCAGCAACTACATGTTCAATTCAGAACATTTTGATGCAGAAATTGAATGTCAGAATTGCAGAAACGAAGTGCACTTTTAGAAGCTGACTGCTGCAACACATTGTATGAAAAATCTATCAAAACAACTAAAACCAAGTGCTAAGCAAACCATCCTTGCCAATTCGGAAATTGCAGTCAATACACATGCAGAAACTGAAAACTGAAGTCTGAGATGCTGAACAAACTGAGTTCACAGCAAGCTGGATTCAAGTGCAATGGCTCACCAAAAACTATGTTTAACTTGGCACCAATCAAAAGCTGAGTTATTACTTGACACCAAGTGTATGAATGAAACAATGTTTGGCATGCAAAGAAAAGAAACTGCTGGGTTAAGAAACAGAGGATGTGCAGAAATAAAAGTTTTCTTGATACAAAACTGATTTGCAGCAGTTCAAGTTGGCACGCAGCACTTGACCATTTCAGAAATAAAATGCTGAAGATTTCAGAAATGAAAGGTGGATGGCAGAAATGGAATTGATCAGCAGATTTGGCACAGCTAGGTTGCAGAATGGGATGAACAGATTTCGAATTTCAGAAATGTTTTGGATGCACAAGCAACAAATGCAGCTGAGTTCACATACGCAAACCAATGCTTTGAAAGAATTTCAGCTAACATGACACAACCACAACTTCATAAACTGCAGTAAACTGCAGTAACATTGAAAAATTTCAGAAACTGCAAAGTTGCAGCAATCAACTGCAGAATTTTCAGAAGTTCAGTGGGGAAATTCGGCTGCAGTTGGATGCAAAGATAATCTAGCTACTGCTGTGGGACAAGTGGATGTGAAGTAAACAATGAAGGTTCAACTTCAGAAGCAAATAACTTTGCAGAAAAGGGATTTGATACGCAAGATAAGGACTGGTACACAGCTGAAACATTAATGCAGGAAACTGAACAAAATTTCAGAAGTAAGGCTCAATTCAGAAATGATTCACATGCTAAGTAAATTCAAACCTTTTGCCTTAGCATACTACACATGATATCCAATTTTCAGGGATGAAATACATAAACAAACTGAACTTGAAATAACTGCAGAAACCAAATTGATACACAGCTACAGCTGAATTGAAACGCAAGCTGAAAACAGAGATAAAACTGATACGGAAGGATTAAGCAACAACTAAACTATAATTAAAAGCAATTATCCACTACAAACATTCCCTAGATATTAAACTAGTAGAAACCAAACCTAAATTAAGCAAAACAATTGCATTAAACAAAGTAACGAATCTGAAACCAATACAGAAACAGAACAGAACATGCAGAAATGGGAATTCAGCTACAAAAACAGAAATTAAACCAATTAAACTAAACCCCAATCTCTTCCCGAGCTCACAATCTTCTTGGTTGTCAATCAAGAGCCGGCTTCGAACCCCTAGGCTCAGCAAATCAGTGGAAAATCAACTTCAATCACTGAATTCGGCTCAAACTGCATCAGCTGGAAAATTTCGATCCGAGCTCTTCAATCTCGGCTTGTTGAGCTGCGATGAAGATTTGGATACAACCTGAGCTCACTTGAGAACCCCTACAAGTGGCTCAGGTGATCCGAATTTGATTGTAGCTAAGATCCAAGCTCCCGGACCACAGAGAATGCGAAACCCTCAACAAGCTCTGTCCGGATGAAGTTGAGTTGAATTTTGGATCGAGATGGCCTCCCAAAGATCCAGACGATGAGTTGCAGTTGAAATCGAGGTGGTCGCGCCTCGGATTGAAGAAAAATTGAAGAAATGCTGAAGAACACGAAGAACAGTGAAGAATTGCGGCGAAGACGCGACAACGCTGAACGCTGGAAATTTTTGATTAAATAGGAACTAATGGACGGCTCAGATTGATCGGAGGAGATCCAACGGCTGATCTTGCTCTGATTGGAGCCAAACTTTTATGATGATGATCTGGGGTCAGGATCTGCCTTGTGGTAGCTCGGATCCTCCAGATATGCAACGGATGGTCCAGATCAACTCTATCTGTGATTGGACGCTCTAGAGCCCTCCTTGCTTGATCCAACGGTTGATTGAGCTCTGATTGGATTGAAACTTCAGATCTTGATCATAGAGCTTGATCAACCCTAACCCTAGCTCGGATTGCTTCAGATCGTCCCGGATGGCTCAGATCTAGCCGCTCTTGAATCGGACGGCCCGGATTAATCGTAAGCTTGATAATTTGATCCGGTTCACTTCCGACTCAAGTTGACCCAATATGCCCTAAGTCCTTGAACCTTTGGTGCCTACAAAAATAGATCCAAAATTTAGTGGCCAATTAATCCAGTTATATGTAATTTTGCAATTAAGTCCAAAATAAGATAAAGTTCCAAAACCTAGGGTAAAATCAGAATTAAGCAATAAAAACATGGATCAAACATGGATTTTAACATCTAAAATAATCAACAAAATGGTGCTTATCACGCCAACAATGAAAATTTCTCGAAAATGAAAAAACCTTACGCCAACAATGACAAAAAAACACCTTGCATTTTGCAAAAGAATTTGTACTTAGTAAAAATATTGTTCACTTAGAAATATTTTACAGAAAAGGAATTTGCACTTAGAAAAATATTTTTCACTTAGAAAAAATTTGCAACTTAAAAATATTTTACAACCTCGAACTATTTTGTTCTTGCAAAACATTTTTCACAAAATAATGATACTTAAAGAAATATTTTTCACTTTAACCAATTAGTATTTTGAAAAATACTTGAAAACTATTGTGCACTTAAAAATATTTTGCACTCAGTACATTGAAAAATATTGAGCACTTTAAAAATTTTAAAGATACATTTAAGACTTTTGAAAGAAGATTTTCAAAATATGTTCTTAACTTGGATTCTTTTTTAGTCTGACACAATCCTAGAAAACATTGTTAACTACAAGGAAATTTCCCTAAGTGTCCTGTGTTAGGACCGTGACCATCAAGCTAGAGGGGGGATGAATAGCTTGTCTTCAATTTTTGTTCCTACAAAGTTAGTGCGCAAGCGGAATAACAAAAACTAAAACCTAACAACTAGGAAGACACACCTATTTGTGGTTTGGAGATGAAAACTCCAACTCCACGGCTGTCTATAAGGTGGACGATCCCGATCCTTCAGTGGATGATTCCCCGGAGCACCTCCAGCTAGATCTTGTCGCTCCTTGTGGGTGGAGAAACCTCACCACAACACTTGTACATGACCTGAGCAATATAGGCTACTAACCAGCTCTATCCAAGCAAGTTTCGCCAACCCCTCTCAGCGGAACCGAAGCTCTCTAAAATAGAGCCATAGGCTGAACCTAGCCATTGCCAGTCGACTGCCCCCAGCCAAACAGCCACCCAACGGCTAGTCTAACGGCTAGTTTCTCGACCCGATTAGTTGACTTGTCCCAGACCAGTCGACTGATATTTCGGTGAGTTCGAGTTCCCCGCTGGCAGTCAACTGATCCATCCCCAGTCGACTGCCCAGCTTACAAATTCACTCTCCCTTACTCCGAAGACCCTCCTTCACGTATGCCTTCAAGTCCACTCCCTTGGCTCGCCCCTTGAAGTCCTCTTCCACTGGTTATCGTCCCTCAGATGCGCACGCAAGCCCTCGTCTTGCCTCCATGCCATCCTTCACGTATGCCCTTTGAAGTCCACTTTCCCCGTCTTGCCCTTGGAGTCCTCTTCCCTCGACTCTCGTCCCTCGGATGCGTCCTCCATGTGTGACTTACCTAGTCTTGCAAACTCAATCACACATCAAATCACAAGGATAAACCTAACTTAAACCCTTTGTCAAACATCAAAACACATGGTCACTCCGGACCATAGATTACCCCAACAATCTCCCCCTTTTGATGTTTGACAATATGTTTAAGTTAGGGAAAACAAATAGCCAATATGCATGGATCCTGGGAGAAAGTTCTGCTCCTGTGTAACCCCTGGAGCAGCAGCAGGCGCGACCTCCTCATCAGCATCTGAGCTCGAAGAAGCAGGACGACGACGCCAGATTATCGCCCCCTCATGTTTCTCGATCCCAGCTAAAGAGAGCTGTCAAGACCCTATTTGGTCATAGTCTTTAGATAACTCATGTATCTGACCCTCGGTGACTCTGGCCCCTCTAGACCGAAAGAATTTGGTCAAAACATGATCGAACGGCATGTACAGCTTCCTATTGGCGTCATGGGAGAAATAAACAATGGATGCAAATACCTGGCGGGTGATGTCTATGTCTAGTCTCCTCTCTAGAGCATATATCATCACCAAGTGGGGAAATCGAATCCTCGATCGCCCCTTGGTGACAATCGGAAGAATGCATTCTAGGACGATCTTATACAACACATTACTAATTGGACTCATATTTTTAGCTACAAAAATACGCTCCCGTGGACATCGAGGTCTGTCAAAATAATACTAGTGGATCTGATCTATGGTGACTCCTGGTAATGTTAAAGGCTCAACAACTGTGGGAAAACATGTAAACTGGATATTTGAAACTCTACATCCTAAAAATGACCGTAACACGTCAAGTGTGAATGGAATGGTAATCCCATGTACCATTGACTCATATACCTCGTTCTGGGCATCAGTAGATGTAAGGTTGGCATAGAATTCCTTACATAAGTCAAAATTGATAAAGTGCTGACAATAGACCAATTGGTCTAACCCAAAATATGCAATGATCTCAATGATGTGGGGGGGGGGGGGGTGATATCTGTTGGTGCAAGCAGCACCTAAGTCAAACCTGGGTTTTGATAATGGCAAAGGGTTCAGAAGTTAAGATGTTATTGTGTTCTAACTTGTTCACTGAGTGTACAGGAAAAAGTCCTAGGTACACTAGGCAAGAAGTCTTGGCAAAGGGCTGGACAAAGAAGTCCTGGTCAAGGATTGGGCAAGAAGACCTGACCAGAAGTCGGGCAAAGAAGTCCTGGTCGAGGACTGGGCACGAAGTCCGGACGAGGGGTTGGGCACCGAAGACCTGACCGGAAGTTGGGCACAGAGACCTGGTCAGGGGGATCGGGCAAAAGTCCAACTGGAGGAGCCGGTTAGCAAAAGGTAAACTCTCCTGAGAGGAGTAGGTGAGGACGCGTTCCACGGCGAGGGAACAGTAGGCGTCGGTTAGACCTAGGGTTCCATTTGGGAGACCCGAAGTCAGAACCAAGACAGCTATGACTGTAACTATTGCTTATTATGTTTTTGGGACTAACCTAAGTTGCAGGGTTGAACGACTAATCGTCTGCAAGTGAAGCTGTTTCACTGGGCCTAGGCGCCCGAATGGAGACAGGCGCCCGAATGGGCTCAGGCGCCCGTGAGGATATAGGCGCCCAAGAGTGAAGGTGAAACCCAAAACATAGCTGCGAAGCCTCTAGACCAAGCCGGATCAGGCGCCCATGAGGTCACGGGCGCCCCTATCAGCTCAGGCGCCCAAGTGGGGAGGATAAGCGATGACCGAACCCACGGATAAGGATTCACGGATCGGAGGGCACGTTTCAGGCACCCCTAAGCTGTCAGGCGCCTGTTTGAGCACTATAAAATGGGCTTGACCCCAAGGCTTCAACAACACAATTTCTCAACTCTCCAAAGCTTTTTGTTCAAGCGCTACGCCCCGGCAAACTCCGACTTTGAGATTCCAGCGCCGACGACGACCCCCTGCTCCGAAATACGATCCACAGTGAGTGTAGCTATTTTGAATTCCTGAAATATTCTTGTACTCAACTTGTAAACCCTTTTTGCACGATTATAGTATTGCCCAAAGTAAACGGTCAAGGACCGTGATCCTTGGAGTAGGACCCGACCGCGACTCTGAACCAAGTAAAAAATAGACTTGTGTTCTCGTGCATTTAGTTTCTTTCCGCTGCGTATTTGCTCTTTGTTTTATTCGAAAAAGTTTTAACGATATTCACCCCCCTCTATCGTTTTCCTCGATCCAACAAGTGGTATCAGAGCGGGTGGCTCAAATTTGGTGCAACCACCAATTTGAGAGTTTTTCGGATTTTTACGAAAAGTTTTAATTTCTTTTTCCAAATTTTTTCTCGTTAATCGGGGTTGGTGCAACACCGCTCGATCGTTTTTTCTCAATTATTTTATTCCCGGACTACTAATCCAAGACCAAGTCTTGGGACAGAATTTCCTTGTCTTTTTGTTATTTCAGAAATTATAAATGGCCATGTAAGAGGGTTTCAGCACAGTTAGACCACCACTTTTCAGTGGAGAAGACTTCTCCTACTGGAAGAGTCGGATGGAAGTCCACCTGAAAACTCAGGTGGACATGTGGATTATTATCCAATCTGGCCTGGAAATCCCCAAAAATGTTGAAGGAGTAGCACAGCACTACACGGAATGGGATGCCTCGCTGAAGAAAAAGATCGAGGCTTTTGCAGGCAAAAGCAACCTAGACGCTGCAGTGCGGATTAACCAAAGAAGAATTGAACCGGGTGGGACCCTTCAACAATGCGAAAGAACTCTGGAGTAAGCTGATCAAGTTGCACGAAGGTACCTCCGACACCAGAATCAGTAAAAGGGACCTACTGCAGAACAAATTATATACAATCAAAATGAACGAAGGCAAATCAGCAGCCTAGCTCCATGCTAGAATCCAGGAGCTGATGTACGGACTGCACACAATCGGTCACAAGGTAGAAAACCGTGACCTTATCAGGTATACTCTAAACGCTTTCCCAAGAAACACTCTGTGGGCATCTATGGTAGATGCTTACAAAGTTTCTAGGGATCTTTCTAAAATTAAATTAGATGAATTATTTTCAGAATTAGAACTACATGACCAGACTAACTTCACTTTGGCCGAGAAAGGTATCGCTTTTCTTGCAAGTAAACCCCAAGGAAAGGTGGCCAAGAAAAAGCCTCAACCTGCACCCGAGTCTGACTCAGACTCAGACTCGAAAGACAGTGAAGGGGATCGACCCAAGCTGGTTCGGCTAGCCCGGGACTATTACAAGGAACTGAAGCATCAGACCAACAGAAGAAAAGTTAGCCGAAAGAAGGAAGATCCAGCTGAACCCTCAACGTCAAAGACCAAATCAAATGTGACCTGCTACAAATGCAACAAGAAGGGACACTACAAATCGGAGTGCCCTAATCTAAAAGAAGCTAAGAAGACTCGAAGAAAGAAGGCTCTTCAAGCCAAGTGGGACTAGGGATGGCAATTTCACCCGAATCCGACGGAGAATCCGACATCCGACCCGAATGGAGGAGGATATGGAGGGACTACCAATACCCGATATCCGACCCGAATACCCGATTAAATAAAAAATACATATATACATTAAAGATTTTTTCCCCAAAACCTACTAATAATTTGTATTAATGTTAGAAATAGATTATATATATGTTTAATTTATTTTTAAAATTATAGATATATATTTTTTAACTTTAATGTTAATTATAATGTACTTTTGTTCAATGATATAGTAGGATAGAAAGAAAAAAAATTATTAGTATATAAGATATCCGATCCTTTAATGGGTATGGGTATACCCGATGGATATCCGATACCCGATGGGTATGGGTACGGAGGATATAGAATCCGACCCGAACCCGACCCATTGTCATCCCTACGTGGGACGAGTCTTCCTCCGAAGAAGAAGAAGAGGCCCCACAATCGAACCTTCTCGCATTGACCGCTTCGGAAGACATCGACACCGAATCGGAATCGGAGACGGACGACGGGAGGCTCACCATTTCGGAGAATGGCAAAATAACTGTAAGTGGTTATTCTAAAGTTCAATTATCAGAATTAATTGAATATTTATCTCGTAACTTGGCGAAAGCCAAAATCTGAGTCGAGTCCCTCCGACAGGAAGTAAAACTCCTGAAAGAGGAAGCTGACTCTAGATCTTTGACCAAGAAGGTTCAAGAAGGAACCTCTACTCAAGTTGAAAAGCTTGAGAAAGAGAACTCCTCCTTGAAAACTCAAGTCAAGGACTTTAGAGCGGCTTTAGAACGATTCACTTCGGGTTCCAAGGGTCTTGACATGATCCTTGGAAAACAGAAGTCTGTTCTAAATCGATCCGGGTTAGGGTATCGAACCAAGTCAAGACAACGGTCCTACTATGCTGTATTGAACAAATCTAGGCCCAAAGTTCAGGCATGGGTACCCAAACTTTGCCTGAACAACCAAGCTGGACTAAACCAATATTGGATCCCCAAGGACAAGATTCACATCTTGCCTAATCATTACCGTGACTTTAGTCCAGGGGGAGCCAATTTAAAAACAAGATTGTTTATTTATTTTTTGTATATTACCATGCTTAGACCTAGGACTGGTTAGATTAAGGACTAAACCGATTAACTAAAATTTGAATAACATAGTATTGGGTGGAGGTGAGATGATAGTACGTTAGGTAAACCTTTATGGTGGAACTAGCCGAAGTTACCGATCCAAAACTCAAACTAGTTAGACCAAAATCTTTCAAGGAGTAACTTGAAGATGGATTTTCAATAAAAGGCTTTGTCAAGGAAAGGGTTGATGATCCAATAAGTCTACGGCCAAAGAAGGCCTAGTACCTCGCCAAGACCTGGAAGCCGATTATTGAAAACCAAAGTCACTTTACTATTGTCAGATTTGAATCTAACACAGATTTCAATTAATCTTAGATTCAACTATTTTTTAAAAAATAAATTTAAAGCTTAATTAATTGTTTTTAAAGTTAATTCAACTTTTCAAAATTAATCATATTTTTCAAAATAAAATCTTTACTTCTATTAAAACCTGTCTCACAAAACCCATAAGGTTAACATGATTGATAACTCTAGATTGGGTGAGACAGACTAGGTTGTGAAAATCAATTTAAGCTATCCTTAATTCTAATTTGATCCAAATCAACAAATTCTTTATGTGTAGGAACATAAAGATTTGGACCAATGGATGTTGGATAGCGGATGCTCCAGACACATGACTGGAGACAAATTGAAATAAAAAAAACTCAAGTTCAAGAACCTAGGCTCAGTAGCATTTGGCAACAATGCTACACTCAAAGTCATTGGGTCAGGTAACATTGAGCTCAAATCTATTTTTGTAAATAAAAAGGTACTCTTGGTTGAGAACTTTAAATTTAATTTGCTTAGTATAAGTCAATTATGATGGATCATTTTCGGTGTGCTAGAGGGGGGGTGAATAGCACTTTGTCATTCGTTTCTCTACAAAGTCGTTAGCGCAGTGGAAACAATAATATGCAAAATAAAATAAACAATGCTAACAACCTGATTTACTTGGTATCCACCCCGGACGGGTGACTAATCCAAGAATCCGTCGGTGGATCAATCCCCGATAACCTTCGGCTAGCCCTCGTCGCTCCTTGTGGGTGGAGAAACCTCGCCACAATCACAATCAAGGATCTGAGCACAAAGACTACTATCTTGTCTTTTACCAAGACAAGATTCGTCAAAGAAGATAGTATGAAACGAGCCCCTTTAAATAGAGCTCGAGTCTGAAACAGCCGCTACCAGTCGATTGCCCCTGGGGCAGTTGACTGGTCCCACTCATATTCGACCGTTACAGTACAATGTTCGAATCTGCCAGCTGTTCCAGTCAACACCAGTCGACTGCCCCTTGGCCAGTCGATTGGGACACACCTAAGCCTAGGGTTTTACTCCTGAGTATAAGTCTCTTCGCACTCAAACCCTCCCGGCTTAGTCCCTGAGTACACACACTCATACTCAGACCCTTACAACTCAGTTGACTCTTCACCAGCAGTCTTGACTGTTGCCTTCATGCCCTCTTCATCTTCAGCCCTCGTCCCTCGGATGCACATGCAAACCTCCAGCTTGCCTCCATGCCATCCTTCACGTACGCCTCGAAGTCCGTGTCCCTCGGCTCATCATCTCTGCTATCCAACGGTCCCTCGGATGCGCACACAAGCCTCCAGCTTGCCTCCATGCCATCCTTCACCTGAAGACATCAACCAAGTTCATGTGTACCTGTACACCTGCACACTCATGTACACATATGAGAACAACACAAATCCTAACTTAACCATATTGCCCACACATCAAAATATCATGATCTTCCAGATCATCTCAGGGTCGATTGCCCCAACAATCTCCCTCTTTTTGATATGTGGCAATATGTTAAGTTAGGTAAACATATAGCAATGATAATAGCAAACGCAATTGAAATATCAAAGCATAATACACAAGAAGCAACCTCCCCCTTAACCTATGCTTTCTCCCACCTTTCAATTCTTATTGCTAAACCCAAAGTTAAGTTTCAACCCAAACCTAACTTAACACCCAAGTTCTCCCCCTTTGACACCATCAAAAGATTACCCCAATCAACCCTACCCTTAGTGCCAAATAGAACTTAACCAGATTTCTGAAAAACCCCTCAGAAATCACAAATTCACAATTTGCCCACACTACCAGTCGACTGCCCCCAGGGCAGTCGACTGATACGCCAATTTCAGAATTTCCAGCCGAAATTCAGAAACGCATAAAAAATTCCAGAAAATCCGAAAAAAGTGAAAATTTGCAAGCACGATTGTTAAGGTATTCCCTACCCTAGAAAAATATTGGTTCATTAAAAACATCAACCGTGCTTGACTTTTGGTACAAACTCAAAAATTTTCAAATAATGCCAACTTTGTATTAACATTGAATTCTAATCATGGTATCCTTTATTTGTCACTTTCCATCAACTCCATTTGACATTTAAAATGATTCCCAAACTTCCCTTTTTCATATAAATATTTCTATTTTGACAAGAGCTCCCCCTCTTTCCCTCTTAAGTCTAAATAATCATAAGAACAACATTTTCCTATGCCCTTTTACAAGAAAAATCATTGTGCAACTTGCAATCAATATATAGTAAATCATGTAACCGATATGGGATGACAACCATTTTAAGAACACATATATAACAGGCATAATTTAAACCAAAGTGTTTTAGCAATATATTAGCACTTAATCAACTATCAAAAACATTATCAAAAACATTATCAAAATAAGACAAGACCTTAATACGATAACATAAAGGAAAGTGTATAATACATGGAGTCATAAAATCTCTCAGGAGATAAACATCACAAGAGTACCTAGGGCCAAAAGGCCGGAAGTCATCCAAATACATACAATCATCAAAATAGAAAGTGTTTGAGAGGAATAATACATTAACTAATGATGCCACTCTCAACACTAGAACCACCAAGTCAAGCTGACTACATCTCGTCGCCTGGAGGAGGAGGAGGAGGACCCTGATATGCTAGATGTCACTGCTGCATCATCTCATACATGTCCTCCTGTCTGGTCATGAATCCCTGGCAAAACTCTGTGAGGCCGTGCACCTCCCTCTGAGTCACTGTCTGGCTCTACTGGAGGCTCTGGACACCCCCTGGATGGTGTCAACATCCTCATAGAGCCCGTGGACATCTGATTGAAGCTAGGTGAACTCTGCACGTGTGACTAGCTCGGCGGGCTCCTCATCTGCGTCAGCGGCCTTCGGGCGCTCCCTCCAATCAAATATCCCCTGTCTACACTCAATACCTGCCAAGGACAATTGGCGTGTGCCAATCTGATCATAGTCCTTGGATAGGTGCCTGACCTGACCACTACACACACGGATGCCAAAACATAAATGGAAAAACTCGGTCAGGATGTGGCAAAAGGGCATATATATCTTCCCATTAACACTATGGGAAGAATGACAAATGACACTAAGGACCTGTAGGGAGACATCGATGTCCAACCTCCTCTCCAGAGTGTACATCATCACCAGATGTGGGAGTCTGATCTGGGACCTCCCCTTGGTGACAATGGGCAAAATGCACTCGATGACGATTTTATACAAGACATGGCTAAACGGTCTCATGGGTTTAGCATCAAAAAGACGCTCTGAGTCATTCCTATGTCTTCTGAATTAATGCATATGTATCTGATCAATTGTGACTCAGGAAACTCTAATGGTTCAACAATAGTAGGAAAGTAAACAGATGCATTATTGGACCCTCTACACTGTAGGAACTCAGCTAAACCCATGACAGAGAAAGGGATAGGAACACCAGCAACTCGAGACTCATACACATTACTATCTGAGTCAATACAGGTCAAATTTGCATAAAACTCTGTACATAAGTCAATATATACGTCATGCTGGCAGTAAACCAACCCGATCCAGCCGAAAATAAGTGATCATTTTAGCTAGCTGAGGCGACTTCTCTTGAAAGAAGGTCTTGTTTTGGTATCTGCAATTCATTACTGTGAACTCATTTTCTTCAAAACGTTTCTTACATTCCAGGGACCTAAACCTGGACCCTCCTTGACTCTGTTGGGATGACCCTTCACCCCTAGATCTCTTAGAGGTCATCCTAAAATACATACACACCCATGTATGCCAAGACAACCCCCCCAAAAAGGAAAAACATCAAGGAACACACACAAAAATATCATATTAGTGTCAAAACATGGTTTAACCGAGAAAAATAAACCTTAAAACGCAATACCTTTTCATTCTCCTCATGATGACTTGATTTTGAGAGTATGGCTTGNTTTGTATCTAATACAAAAAAAATATAAAACAAAACGAGCACAAGCTTCGCTCGTGGCTCTGATACCACTGTAGGGTTTTTCGGGCCACGAAAACCGCTTTTTTCGCGTCGCGGAAACCCCGAAAGCCCCAATAGCAAGGATCCGAGCGACGAAAGCCATTTCAAAAATTACGGAGTGGCTCGTTTACATGCCTCAAAACCCGATCTACTCCTAGATCTAAAGAGGATAAACATTTTACCTTTGATGCGTGCCCCGTTTAATCCCGTTCGCTCCCTTTTGGATGTCGAATCTCTAGGACGTCAAGTGCCGTCCCTCTAGAAGTATTCACGCGAACAAAAGTAGATGGATGAAATCCTATAGGTGTGCTAGCACCTTGTAGGATTCGGCCAAGAGGAGAAGAAGAAGAAGAACTCCAACAATTGGAGAGGAAGAAGAGAAGACACCCTTAGAGGAAAAATGAAACAAAACCCTTTTTGTTCTCCCATGGTGGCCGGCCACTTAATGGCCAGTGGCCGGCCATAATGGCCACTAATGGCCATTAGGTGGCTTTCCTTAACCCCTTTCAATTTGAATTCAAATTCAAATGGGGGGGGGGGGGGAAACCAAGCCAAGTCATCACTTGGTCAAGTCAAGGTGAGGTGGCCTTTTGGTCAAGTCAAACTTACCTTTTATGGAATTTCCATATTTAGTCAAGTCAAACTTGACTCCATTTCTTCTCCCATGTCAAGTCTAACTTGAAGTGGAACCAAGTCAAGTCAAACTTGATTTGGATTTGGGTCAAGTCAAACTTGCCTTTTATGGACTTTCCATATTTAGTCAAGTCAAACTTGACTCCATTTCTTCTCCCATGTCAAGTCTAACTTGAAGTGGAACCAAGTCAAGTCAAACTTGATTTGGATTTGGGTCAAGTCAAACTTGCCTTTTATGGACTTTCCATATTTAGCCAAGTCAAACTTGACTTCAATTTTTCTCCATCTATTTGTTCTTTGCGTGTGACCCTATAGGTTCTTGTAACGTTGGCAATGCTTCTAACCTCTTAGAAACATAAGCAATGAGCGGTATCTAGCAACACATCATTGCTACCCAAGTTACAAGAATGTTGAGATTCAACATCACCAATGTGACTACTAATTATGACTTTCATAATATGTGACAGTGTCCTTCTATCGTCGATATCTAGATTGATCTTATATGAAGCATAGACAGTGTCATCCTCCAATCAATCTATGTGTCTTGAACTCCAAGTAGACTCACTATAATCAAATAAGCTCAATATCTCATATTGCCTTATTTGGGCATGGCCATGCACTTAGTGATCTCACTCTATCAAGACTATGATATCTCTCCCGTCATATAGGAGGGATAGATCCCATCTACATCACTCACATCCCTCCGCATAATTTGTTACATACCCAGTAATCACCTTTATAGTCCATCCAGTTACGGGTGACGTTTGACGAAACCAAAGTACATAACTCCTTATGTAGGGAACTATGGTGACTTCAGGTCTAAGGACTAATAGTCATACTAATAGTCACATGAGAAAGTATATGACTCTCATATAACGATCCATGATACTTTCTCATGGCGGGCCATTTAGTATACATTCTCTAATGTATACCCATGTGTCAACTTGATATCTCATATCCATGACTTGTGAGATCAAGTCATCATGTTGACCTACATGCTAGTCTCTATGCATTAACATTGTCCTTGAATGTTAATACTTGACTAGGAATAATTAAGAGTAGTGTTCTCTATATCATCTCACTATCGATTCAACTAATCGATTGATATAGATAAGAACCTTCTACTCAAGGACGTTATTATACTAAGTTATTTGACATCAATACACATAAGTACAATAACCATAAGAAATGCCTTTATATATAAGAAATATATATACAAGAATATAATACAATGAGTCCAAAAAGTAATCATCATATGATTGGCTCTAGGGCTCTCACTAACAGTGGCCGGCCACTTAACACACAAAAGGATGGTTTTTGTGTGGATGATTGATTCTTCTCTCCTTTTGGTTTATGGTTTTTGGCTCTCCCTTTTCCTCTTATCTTGCCGAGACCCTTTGTGGTGCTAGCACACCTTTGGGTTCTCCTCTCCACTCTCTTGCTTGTGTGGATACTTCTAGAGGGTTGCTACTTTGCATCCTTGAGATCCGACACCAACCGAGGAGCGAGCGGGATTAATCGAGGCACGCACCAAAGGTAAAATGTTTATCCCTCTTTAGATCTAGGAGTAGATCGGGTTTTGAAGCATGTAAACGAGCACTCGTAATTTTTGAAATGGCTTTCTTCGCTCGGATCCTTGCTATTGGGGCATTCGGGGTTTCCGCGACGTGAAAAAGCGGTTTTCGTGGCCCGAAAAACCCTACATGAATAATGCTGGAAACCGTTTTTGCAATCAAAATATGAAAATGTAGTAAAGGGGCTACAAGTCGTATTTTTCCTAGGGCTAGTTGATGTTGTTTGGTTCAAGCTTGTATTTATGTGTCATTTGTGAATTTGGGTTTCGAATAAGATGTGGTTTTGGGTTGCAATCTGAAAGGAAAACTAAATGAAAATGAAGGAAAACCAAACAAAGGAATTAAACAAACGATAGTGAGTGATAACTCAATAGACAGTAAACCAACTCAACCAAGGGAACTAAATCGAAATTAAAAGGGAACACAATGGATATTGAATGCAGCCTTGATGCTAAACAAATGAATAAGTGCAGTGATGGCAGATTTTGGAAACAAACAAGCTTAACACAATTAATAGCATGCGAAATTCAGAAATCAACCAAGCAATTCAACTCAAACTAGCTATAATTTTTGGGAGCCAACCAATGCAATGAAACTCAAAAATATTTGAATGCAAACCCTAACTAATTGCAAACACAATGGCTCACTAGAAGAAAGGTGAAAAATTCCTGATGAAAAACAATGCCAAATCAGCTTGGCACACAAAAGGAAACCCTTGTGCCAAAGCTGAAATTTTTGTGCCAACTTGTACTTGAAACTAATCGATTTAAGCATGGAAAGCATAGCTATGAATGCAGTGATATGCAAGAATAATTGAAGAAATTCAGACCCCAACAGACTAATCAAAACAAACGTTGATGAACTTGACACAACAAATCTGCAGAAAACTACAGAAAACTGCAGGAACGTTGCAGAAATTCTGTAACGACCCGGAAAATTTTCTTAATATTTTCTTTAAAATATTAAGCATGTCTAGATAATTTTCCGAAGGACCTAGAAATGTTATTATGAACCTTAGCCTAGGAACCCATGTTTTCTTATTTAAATTGAGAAACTAAGTATCAAGGGGCTTTATATGGGATTGCTAGTACCATGATTATTGGTGGATTTTGGGTAGAATTTAATATAAAAATAAATAGATTTTAATGAGAAATATTAACATAATTATGGGGGAATTTTTAGGAAATTTCAAAATTATTGGAAACAAAATAAAAATAAAATAGGAAATTAGTGCATGCACCAAGGATTGAACCTTGGACCTCTTGTACAACCAAGCATGCACTAACCAATTCACCTAGCAAGGGAGTGCTATGAGGGAATGAAGTGGATCTTAGTTAAGGCTTGGGAAAAATGAAGAGTCATCAAGAGAAGAGACACCATGACTCTTCACTTGCCCCTTTTAAAGTGGTATAAAGAATGACAAGGGAGTTACAACTTCCCTTCTCCTCTTCATTTCTTCTTCCTCCTTGCTTTGGCCGAAAACTCAAGGTGCTCTCCCCCTTAGGAAAAGTTCCACCAAGGGCTCTATTTTGGAAGATCTAGGTTCTCTTCCAAGGCTACAAGGGCAAGGAAGGTTCAAGTGTCAAAGGGATTTCCATTTTCCTTCTCCTTTAAGGTCTAAAAATCGAAGACAACCCAAGGTAAGACCCCCTCACCTGTGGTATGATAGCTTTCAAGATATTTATCATGATCTAAGTTTTGTTGGCATGATATGTTGGAAAAATCCATGGTTAGGGCTTATGGAAGTTTCGGCCAAGCCATTGTTTGGGCTAGAAATCATGTTAAAGATTTTCTTTATATTTGCAAATGGTTACCCATGATAGGTGAAGTATAAAAGTATGATTTTTGAAGTTTTATGGCACCATAACAACCCTCTAGGGTTTCGGCCACATCAAGGTCAAGGGGCTAGGGGAAACTCCAACCTTTCCAAGCATGATTAATATGTTTCTTATGATACCTTATGGGTAAGAATGGTGTTAAATGAACTTTTCCATGGGCTTGTTACCCTTCTAGGGTTTCGGCCAACCCTTGCTTTAGGCCTAGGACTTGGAGTTATGTCCAATCAAGGGTTCAAATGATTTTACTATGGCATGATATGTAGGTAAGGGATGTTAATCATGATTTAGGCAAATTTTCCATGGACCCATGGTCCTTTAGGACTTTCGGCCAAGACCCAAACCTAGGGTTTGGTTTGGGTTAAGGTCTCAAGAATGCATGTTTATAAGTTACCATGATGCTAGTACATTGTTAAGCATGATGTAAGGGTCTCCATGTGACTAAAATCTTAGTTTATGTGTGATATAACATGACCTTGTATGGTTGATTTTAGGTTATGTTTTTAATCATGAATATTTAGATCATATACCATGAATATATGTAATTGATGTAGGAGTATGTTATGATAAATAGAATGATGCATGTAAGTTGATAAATGCTTACAATGGATTTATGATTCACGAAGGTATATGCATGTTTTTATGATGAATGCCATGAACCCTAGTAGTATGTGTTAGGTTTATATGTAGCTTACCATTCATGTCTTATGATGAATACCAGGATTATGTATGCTAGATGAAATGTATCATGTATGAAGTACATGTTTATTTATGTATTATGATCATGCAAGTTTTACGAACCAAGATAATGTTTATGGCAAAAAAAAAACATGATTATGCATGTATGTCCTATTATATGAATAAAGAATGATAAGTATGAATGAAGATGATGGTTATGCCTTAAGTATGAATGATAAGTATGAATGATGAAGGTATAACGATGATATAAAATAAGTATGAATGATAAGTATGAATGATGAAGCATGCATATTTATTTTTATGAATGAGGCTTGTACCGGACCGAAGTAAGGGTCCAAGGGATGGGCACCTTAAGAACGCCCCGGTTCTGGACTACCGAAGCTGTCCACGGTTCTGGCACTACCGAAGCTGTGCAACAGGGATGGGCACCTTAAGAACGCCCCGATTCTAGGACTACCGACTATGCTGTCCTTACCCTAGTAGGTTGAGGCTAGCTACCTCATATTTACTTAGGGATGCGCGCTTATGATGTATGTATGTGGTACAAGCCGGGGACCCCAATAATGTTATGTTTATGTTAAGCATTTAAAAGTATGATTTTAAAATTAAGCATCCTTATGTAGTACATGCATTTGACTCATGCATACATCCAAGTTGTGCATTGCGCCCGGGGTAAGTACATTTTATTCTTATGCCATGAAGAAGTATGTTTTATGTTCATGTATGCTAAGAATTATGCCATGAAGAAGTATGTTTTATGTTCATGTATGCTAAGAATTATGCCATGAAGAAGTATGTTTTATGTTCATGTATGCTAAGAATTATGCCATGTATAAGTATGTTTCATGTTCACGTATGTATGTTTCATGTTCATGTATGTTAAGATTTATGCCATGCTAAGTAGGTTGTAGATCTATGGTGATGTGAAGAATCATGCTATGTTAGTTGTTTATATACTTATGACTTATGCCATGACTATACTTATGTTATGTTCGAAGTTATGTTACGTCAGATACTTGATATGTTTATGTTTAAGCGACGTATGGTTTTAGTGAGTAGGAAAGGGTTTTACTAAGCCTATGTGCTTATAGTTTTATTTTTCCTCGTACCGCAGAACAAGCAAGAGGCTATTAAGGGAAGCCGCAGGAGAGGCAAAAGCATGTGTGTGTGTGGCAGTGACTTGGCAGAAGGATTCCTCTTATTTACATATGTCGAATGCCTTGGGTTTTGGAAACGCCTCTTTAGACTTTATGTTACATTTATAATGGTTATGCCTGATGAATGACTTAAGACTCATGTTGCTATGTTTATGGATAAGTTACTTGCTACTTATGATGATGATGAATAAGTTATGGAACGGTTAGGTCATGATGCTATGCATGTAAGTTTATGAATGACAAGTTTAGGCATGTATAAATGTGTCATGTATTAGTTGCATGGTTAAAAGCATGTTTAGAAAAAAAATGATTCCGCTGTATTAAGATGTTCTCTAAGTCCATGTATGTTTAGCGTAACGACGTCTTTCTCGCCACATCATAAGGTGGGGGAAAAAGGCGGGCGTTACAAATTCGGATTCGCAGTTGAACAGAAACAAGCCTATGCGAGCTTAAGTCGAGTGCACTAATTCAAATTCAGATAAGATTCACTAAGCTAGAACTCACTTAAAACAAATTCAGGACTGATAAATCTATTTGCGCAATTGAAAACTAAAGTTGCAGAAATTGTGAGTTGGTACGCAAGGAACAAGCTGATACAAAGTTCAGAGGTGGCAAGCTACAGTTTGGAGTTGTTCCTTGATGCAAAAAGCAGGTCTACAACTGGTGTGAAGCCAAGAAAACATGAAACAACAACCGAATGCAAATTTCAGAAACAAAGGAATGCAAAAATAGAAATTCGGAACCCAGCTGATGTGCAGAAACAATTGATGCAGAGATGAAATCTGAAAACATCATACATTGAATGCAGAACTTCAATAACTGATTAAATGCAGAAGCTAACGAATGCAAGCTGAATTCGAGCACAAGGGACACTACAAGGTATATTAATTTGGACTCAAATCAGTGCTGAGACTGACTTGAAACTCTTACAGAAATGCAGAGTTTCAGAAACTAAAGTTGCACAAGAAAAACACTGGATTCAGAAACTATTGGTGTGCAGAATTGAACTCAAGGATTGCAGAAGTGAAACGTGGAGTTGAAGAAATGAAACTGAAGTGATACACAAGGAAGAAAAAATTGCTACACAGCAGCAGAAAACTGATACGCAGCAGCAACTTAATGCAGAAATTGCAATATGAAAACAGGGAACAATGCATTCAAAAACTCACAAAGCAATTTAGATCAATTATACCAAACTAATATCAGAAATGATTTGGAATTGAACTAGACTAACTGATATGAAATGTAGGAACTAAAGGCTGATACGCAGGATGAAGAGAAACTGATACGCTGAAACAAAATTAGAACGCAAGCTGAAAATTGATACGCTGGGAATTAAACAAGAATTAAACGAGAATTAAAAGCAATGTTCACTAAACAAACTATCTACTGATTAACTTGCAACATTGAAACACTAATTAAAGCAAAACAATCAAGAAACTGAAACTAAGTGGCTGATACGAAAAACAGAAACAGAATGTTGCGACAGAAATAAAAATTACAGCTACAAACTGAAATTACAATAAGAAATCTAAACCCCAATCCTTCCCTAGCTCAATGTACTCCATGTTCGTCACGTAAGGGTGAGCCTCGAACCCGTAAGCTCAGCAAATCAGTGGAAAACTCAATCTGCGATCCATTCCAGCTCAGCTCTTCCCAATTCTGAAAATTCCATTCGAATCCTTCAATCTAGCTGCTTCCAAATGCGATGATGATTCGGGGATGGTCAGAGCACTCTAGGGAACCCCTCCAGATAGCTCCGGTGGATGGAAATGGAGCACAGCCGAAATCAAAGACTTCAAACAGTAGAGCCATGGAAACCTCACAACAGCCCTGTTTCTTGGGCAAATCTGAGCTAGAACCTCGCCGATGATCTTCCCAATGACCTAGCACTCGATCTAAACAAGGAATTGAGGGGTCGCGCCCCTTAGATGAAGAAAAATTGAAGAAAAACTGAAGAACACACGAAGAAGGAGGCTTGCGGCGAAGAAGACGTGACAAGGAGAAGCTGCGCAGAATTTCTGATTAAGTACTTGACAACGGACGGCTCAGATTGATTTGAGGAAATCCAACGGCTGATCTTGCTCTGATTTAATCCAAACTTTGATGATGAAGATCGGGGGTCAGGATTTGCCTCGTGGTAGCTCGGATCCTCCAGATTTGCAACGGATGGTCAAGATCAACCTAATCTTTGAATGGACGATCTAGAGCCCTCCGAGCTTGATCCAACGGTTGATTTAGCTATGATTGGGATGAAACCTTCAGATCTTGATCAGAGTGCTTGATCAACCCTAACCCTAGCTCGGATTGCTTCAGATGGTCCCGGATGGCTTAGATCTAGCCGCTTTTGAATCGGACGATCCAGATTAATCCGAAACTTGATAACTCGATCTGGGTCCTCTTCCGACTCAAGTTTGACCCAGTATGCCCTAGGTCCATGAACCTTTCACGCCTATAAAAAATAAATCAAAAATTTAGTGGTCAAATAATCCAATTTTGTGCAAATTTGTAATTAAGTCCAAAATAAGAGGATGTTCTAAAACCTAGGGTAAATTCACAATTAAGCAAGTAAAACATGGGTCAAACATGGATTTTAGCAACTAAAATAATCATTAAAATGGTACTTATCACTCATCATCGCTACATCTCTAGAAGTAAGTGGAAGGATGCAATGAACGAAGACTCGGTATAACGCGTATTCCTGAATACGCAAGTCAAGAGGTTGGAAGATGAACACAGTAGGACCCCTCTCACCCTCGAAGAAGTAAGTGTAGAGTGTATCAAGGGTGATGTGAGAGTAAGGATCAGACAAAGAGAGGTGTCTAGGAGGGTAGCAGAGAAATGTGGACTCAGAAGGTCGCAGTCCTAGAAATGAGTGATCAAGGCAGGGGTAATGGAAATATCATGGGTCTGGACCCTAGTGGAGTATGTAAGAACATCAACCTTGACCAGGTTGATATAGAATTCTGCACATAAGGTGGTATTTACTGGGCTTGTGCAGTAGACTAAACAATCAAGTTGATAATGGTTAATGACCTCTATAGATAAGGGACAAGATTGAGTGGAAAGTTCTATTTAGATAGTGAGTCTTAAGGGGATTATAGATGATGGAATTAAACTTATTGAATAGAGCTAGTGAGGGAAACCTAGGATCAGGACTGAGCATAGTAGAGAGGTCAACCTCATTGACTCGGTGCTTACTAAACAAAAAAATATCATAATAAATAGCCAAAAAAAAATGAATTACAAAATATGAGAAAAGTTCAGATTAGGATCTTACCAAGGAAGCATAGTCGAATAATAAATAGAAATGATGACCCTCGATTGATCGTAATTGTTTGGTTAATGCTTGGAGTGAAAAGAGAGGAGAATGAGGAGTTTTTGAGGCTTGGAAGGCGCATAGTTTGGGTTTAGGGAGGTTTTGTCTGGTGGCTTATATAGCTACTGGTTGGGCACTCGGGAGCCAAAGGGCCCGAGTGCAGTACTGTTTGGGGTGCCCGAGTGCTTTCTCGAGCGTCCGTGATTAGATGGGCGCCCCTGATTTTGGAAAACCAGGGGCACCTTTGATTTGCACAATGAGGTGCCTTCGAACTTCCCAAGCGCCTGGTTCGAAGGCAGTCGGGCGCCCATGGTATCTCGGGTCCCCAGTTGACTGACTTTGACAAGGGGGGAAAAAAATAGAATCAAGCATAATGTTAAAATAAGCACACAAAAAAAAACTTCAGTAAGTTAAAAAAAAGTTTACTTGAAGAAATTTATTGAATTTGAATTAAGTTTGAAAATTTTGTTAAATTAAAAAACATTAGTTTAAGAATTTTATTAAGTTAAGCTTGAATTAATTTTAAAAATTTGTTAGGTTTAAAAAATATAAGTTAAGTTTTAAAACAAATTTATTAAGTTAAAATTGAATTAAGTTTGACAATTTATTAATTATGTTAAGTTGAAAAAAAGATTTTATTAAGTTTGAAAAGATTAAGTTAAGTTTGAAAATTTGTTAAGTTTAAAAAGAAATTAAATACAGTTTAAGAATTAAGTCAAAAACAATTATTAAGTTAAAAATTCAATTAAGATTGAAAATTTTATTATTTAAGTTAAGTTTTAATTAAGTTTAGAAAAAATTATTATGCTAAAATTGAATTAAGTGACAAAATAGAGAAATCTTATCTGTTTTGTGAGATATATAAAAGTTTTATCTTTGATTTTAAGTAAAATCTAAGTTTTGATTAAACCTTGAGTTAGATTCAAGTTTAACAAGTAGTAAATTGAAAATAAATTTCAATAATTGGCATCCAGGTCTTGGGAAGACATAGAGAACTTCTTGAGTATTGGAACAATGATCCTTTCCTGGACAAAGTCTTTTAAAGAAATTGTATTTTCAAGTTACTCTTTGAGAAACTTTGGTTTAACTAGTCAAGGTTATGACGAGATAGCTTCGGTTAGTTCCACCGGGCTAAAAAGACCAAATAGGGTACTCCTTACCCTACCTGATGTTGGAATAGCTCGGCGGGTTTCCTAAGTGAACACGGGGTCATCCATGAGAGACCTCACCATGTCTACGGATTAAAAAATTTAATCCGAATGGAGACCTATCTCCCAAACGACCGTCTCGTCATCGTACTAATTGGTTCGAGTTACAACTTAGCTAAACTTGATAGTTAAGCCTTGTAACCAGCCTAACCAATTGGTCACGGAAAAGATGATGAGTGGATCACCGATTTTTGTGTTTATTATCGGGATCCAAAATAATTATTTATCAACAATAATTAACAAATAATTATGAACATGATAATTAATTAATCACCACATGCAATGATAGAATCAAAGAGCCAAGGAAGAGGCTATACCTTCCCGTTACCTCGCGATCTTCTATTGTATGACCCTCTCCTCTTGGACGTCGTGTGGGCGACGATCTACCATGAACCGGAGTCACCAAGGCGTCTCAATATCACCGCCTTCTTCCCTCTTCCACACGCCAACAAAACCCTAAACCCTAGGGTTTTCCGCCGGCCACCACCTCCACCTTCTCCTTGCGCCGCCGGCCACCACCAAGCCCAAGGTGCGCCGACCACGAGGGACTGAAGTGGAGAGGAATAGGAAGATGAAGAAGAAGGAAGAAGAAGAATAAAAAACTTTTTCTTCTTCCCAAAACCCGCCGAAACCCTAATTCCTTTCTTCTTCTTCGCCGCCTCCAAGTGCTTCCAAAACACCACCAGGTGTTCGACCACCACCTTCTGCTCTGTTGCGCACAACTAAAAGGAAGAAGAGAAGGAAGAAGATGAAGAAGAACCGAAGAAGAAGGGAGCGAAACCACAACTTCTTTGGCTTTCCTTCTTCTTGTCGCTGGTGCCGGAAAACCACCAAGTTGTGGTTGCCGCCGGTGAGTTCTCCCCTTCTTCTCTTGTGTGTCGAACTCCTCAGCTTGCTCCCTTTCTTGTTCAAGCCCTACACCCAAAGGATAAGAGGAGACAAGCTTCCTTTCTTCAACCCTTTGCACCGGCGCAAATCCAACCTAGGAGAGAGAAAGAGGAAGAGAAAATAGGAAGAGGATCTAGGGTTTTCTTGGATGATTAATTAGCCTTGGTTTCATGACTTCTATGGGGTATTTATAGGGCTACAATAGGGACTATGAGGAGGAGTTGGGTCTTGGCCTGCTAATGGATCCAAACCCGATCCATTAATGAAGAACCATTCCACTAAAGGCCCTTCATTGAACTACCTCCCAACCCCATATTTACATATGGGCTCCACCTATTATGAGTACAATTTCTCCCTGTATTTAAGATATCAAATGCCCGTTGATTAATTTAAATTACTGATAATTTTAATTAATCAACATCTAACTCCTTGATTAGTACCACTCATCCTCATCATCATGTTGACAAAGTCTACTTGCAAGATTTAACTTGATGAACCTTATGAGCTCATCAAGGTGGCATCATCATCCTGACTCACCAGGACACAGATTCCGTCTATAATCAACGATATACCATATAAATGATATTATTTCCCAACTTACCAAGCCTATCAATTTAGTAGAATAAATCTCGCCCATTGGTAAATCAAAGAAATAACTACTAAGTACATGCACCCGAATTATATTGAGATTCAGAGCATGTACTCCATAATAAACCAAGGTTTGATTCAATTATTAGGTCAGTACAAATTGGATCACCTCTGTATTGGTCCTGCTCAATGCATACAAAGTGCACTAGTGTAATTCTATGGTCAAGACAAACCAATCCCAAATTACACTACAACCATCCCGATGGTTTGCCCAACTCCATCTTGTTTGTGAGCCTATACTTATACTCTGTAAGGAACTGATAATATGATCTTCTATGTGTCACCACACACCATGTTTATATATAATGCAATGTATTAGACAATTATGCATATACTAATATAAATATGCAACAGTGATCTTGTGATTCTCTTTCAAAATGTAGATGTCTATACAAAAGGCAAGACTTTTAGTATGCATCCTAACAATCTCCCACTTATACTGAAAGACTCTGCTGTCCTCATAATGCCATACATATGACTCCCTTATCCTCCACATGCCTAAAAGCTCTCGCTATCAAGGCCTCAGTGGAAAGATCTCTCAAGTTATTCTCTGATGTAATCTATGCGACAATAACTATTCCACGCTTGGGTGGTACTTGCGCTCTATGTGTTTACTTGCCTATGGGCACGTGGTTCCTTCGTGTGTGCAACTGAACCATTGTTATCACAACCAATTTCAATAGTTCTGGGAAAACTAGGAATCACATCCAAGTTCATCATGAGGTTCCTGAACCATATAGCTTTCTTTGGCCGCCTCAGAGGCTGTCACCTACTCAGCTTCCATGGTGGAGTCCGTCACGCAACCACTGCTTGACACTTCTCGTTACTATGGTTCCACCACCTAAAGTAAACACAAAACCCTGAGGAATACTTATATTTGTCCCTATCTGATTGATAGTCTGAATCCATATAACCCACAAGGAGTAATTGGTATGCCTGGTAAACCAGCATATAATCCCTAGTCCTTCTTAGGCACTAATATATGCTTTACCGTAGTCTAATTTCTCTGACCCAGGTTAGTCTGATATCTGTTAACCATGCCCACGACAAAGCAGATATCCGGTCTTGTATACAACATAGCATGAGGCTTCCTATAGCCGAAGCATAAGGAACCACCTTTTATCTCCTCTATCTCCTTTGATGTTTTAGGACACATCTCCTTCGATAGAGATACTCCATAGTTGAAAAGTACAAAACCTTTCTTGGAGTTTTTATCCTAAAACGAGCTAGGACAGTGTCTATATACAAAGCTTGGGATAATCACAACATCCTTTTCTGGCGATCCCTTAGAACTTTGATCCCAAGGATGTGTCCCGCTTCTCCAAAGTCCTTCATATCAAACTTTTTGGACAACCATACCCTTACGTTTGATAATACTTTGTCATTATCGCCAATGATCAAAATATTATCTACGTATAGTGCAAGAATACCACTACGTTTCTGTCACATCTCTTATGTACACAAATCTCATCCAGTCTTTGAATAAATTCATATGACTGGATTATCTCATCAAAGCGGATGTTTCTCGTCATAGGTCCAGGGATCCGATTCATGTTCACCTGGGACCAAATCCGATGACTCTCCCAAGAACATGAATTTTCCAGGTTGTCTAACAACCCTCCCACTATGATGAGGTACCACCTGTGTATCTTCTGTCACACGCGGTGCAGTAACTTGTGGTATATCCTCTTGTACAATTGGTACTAAGGTCAGAATGTCCCCTCTCAATTCCTTAAGAATAATTTTACTAATGGGCTTGTGGTTCATCACATAGTCCTTCTATATGAGTCTAGTATTCGTACTAACGATTACCCTCTGAACCTTAGGACTATAGAACCACCTTTCGTTCCTCTAGGATAGCCTACGAACAAGCTCACTTCTATACGAGATTCCAACTTATCAGTATCTCCCTTCAGCACATGTGCTGGACTACCCCATATCCGAATATGTCTTAGACTAGGTTTTCGCCTAGTCGACAATTCTTTGGGAGTAGAAGGTACTGACATAGATGGTACCAAGTTCAGTCCGTACACTGTCGTTTCCAGAGCATATCCCTAGAACGAATCTGGCAACTCGGAATAGCTCATTATCGACCTAACCATCTCCATAAGAGTCCTATTCCTTCATTCTGCTACACCGTTCTGTTGAGGCATACCGGGTGCAGACATTTGGGATTGAATCCCAACTTCTGATAAATAAGTCCTAAACTCTTCCAAGAGATACTCGCCACCACGATCCAATCGTAGTGTCTTGATACTTTTACCTTGATGTTTCTCCACATCAGCTTGGAATTCTATGAACTCATCAAAGGATTCAGATGTAACGATCCGGAAAATTCTCTTAATATTTTCTTAAAATATTAAGCATATCTAGATAATTTTCCGAGGGGCCTAGAAATATTAATACAAAATGTGGCCTAGAAATCCATAATTTTCTCATTTAAATTGAGAAAACTAAGTACTAATAGGCCTTATATGGGCTTTTTAGTACCATAATTATTGGAGAATTTTAGGTAAAAATTAATATAAATATAAAGGGGTTTTAATGAGAAATATTAACATAATTATGGGAGAATTTTTAGAGGATTTTCGAAATTTTGGGAAAATAATAGAAAACTAAAAGGAAAAATAAAATAAAAATAAGGTGCATGGGCCAAGGATTGAACCTTGGACCTCTTGTACAACCATGTATGCTTTAACCAATTCACCTAGCAAGGGAGTGCTATGAGGGAATGAAGTGGAAATTGGTTAAGGCTTAGAAGAAGATGAAGGGTCATGAAGAGACTCTTCATTTGCCTCCTTAATGGGTTATAAAGAGAGGGGTTTGGGAGTTATCTTCTTTCTTCCATCAATTGCATTTTCTCTCCTTCTCCTTCCTCATTCTAGCCGAACACCATAGGGGAGATTTTCCCTTGGAAAAACTCCACAAGAAGGTCTCATCCCCCAAGATCTAGAGATTTCCCAAGACTACAAGGGCTAGAGGTGACTTAGGGTCTAAGGAGTTCTTGTGATTCTCTATAATCAAGGTGAAAAATCAAGATCAACCAAGGTAAGACTCCCTCACCTGTGGTATATTAGTTCCTTTTTGGATTTTAGCATGATATGAAGTTGTTTGAGATTTTATGTTGAGGAAAAAAAAAGAAGGCATGAACCTCAACTTAGGGTTTCGGCCACTAGGAATTTTGAGCCATGATGATGCTAAAAATCTTTATTATGTTTTCTAATGTGTCCTCATGATGTGTAGAGACTAAATATAATTTTTGAGAATTTTTGGGGTACCCTAGGATCCCCTAGGGTTTCGGCCATTCCATGAATCCATGGATAGGGTTGAATCTAAACCCTCAAGCATGTGTTTGTGTATTATCATGATATAAGGGAGATTGAGGGAGGGCTTATGTGAATTTTTACAAGGCTTTGTGACCCCCACATGTTTCGGCCAAGTTGGACCTAGGGCAAAAAGTTAGGGATTTTCCCCAAGCAAGGGTCCCAATGGCTTTATGGTAGAGTATGTTTGGTGTTAATGTTTGATTGGGGGTTTCCATGGAATTTTTCCATGCACCCATGGCTTTGTAGAGTTTCGGCCAGCACAAGAAAAGAGGGCTAAAGGTTAGGGATAACCCTAATTATGAGCCCTAATGGTCTCCCATGGTCTTATAAGTAAAGTGTGATTGGTTCTTTACCTTATGCTAGCTTACATGATTAATTGAATGATGGAACCCCTTCCTATAGGTTTCGGCCAAGCAAAGGAACCTAGGGTTTGGAAGGAGTTAGGGGTCAAAGAATGATGATTTGTACTTTATCATGAAGTATACATGTATATATATATATATATATATATATATATATATCAAGGTTCAAGCATGTGGTAGAAATTAGGTTACCTATAACCCTAACCTTAAGCACCATGTTTATGTTATATGTTATGATTTGGATGCCATGCTTAATAGGGTTTATTATGAATGTCCTACGTTTTATGCCATGTACTTGAATTGTAGGATGAATATTATGGAAGTCCTACCTATGCATGCTTGAGATGAATACCATGCTTAGGCAAGAAATGCAATGTTTACCTTATGTATTATGATCATACAAGCTCTATGTAGTAGGATAAATATCTATGAAAACATGTCATGTTCGATGCAATGGTTACCTTATATGCTATGATTATGCAAGTACTAGGAATAGGAATGATGGTTAGGTATGCATGCCATGTTTTATGTATGAAGATATATGCCATGTTGTATGAATAATATGCCATGTTGTATGAATAATGATGCATGCCATGTTGTATGAATAAAGATGCATGCCATGTTTATAAAAGAAGATGCAAACCATATTTATGAATGAAGATAATGCCCATGCCTTCCAGGCATCATGATGCTATGCAATAAGTATGAACAAGGAAAGGACAAGCATGTGTTAAGTCATGCTTTATGTAACATGATTATGCTATGAATGTCTTATGAATGATGAATCATGTAAAGTATTTTACTTTATGAATGGGCTTGTACCGGACCGAAGTATGAGTCCAAGGGATGGGCACCTTAAGAACACCCCGGTTATGGA
This sequence comes from Boesenbergia rotunda, assembly GCA_024364735.1. Classification (NCBI taxonomy): domain Eukaryota; kingdom Viridiplantae; phylum Streptophyta; class Magnoliopsida; order Zingiberales; family Zingiberaceae; genus Boesenbergia; species Boesenbergia rotunda. Next base: position 183,004 of record JAGFNQ010000725.1, on the reverse strand, counting down.
CTACCGACTATGCTGTCCACGGTTCTGGCACTACCGAAGTTGTGCAACAGGGATGGGCTCCTTAAGAACGCCTCGGTTCGGGAACTACCGACTATGCTGTCCTTACCCTAGTAGGTCGGGGCTCGCTACCTCGGACTTGCTAGGGATGCGCGCTTATGATGTATGTATGTGGTACAAGCTGGGGACCCCAATGATATGATGATTATGTTTAAGCATTTAAATTTATGTTCTTAAAAGTTAAGCATCCTTATGTATATGCATTCCACTCATGCATTCATTCATGTTATGCATTATGCTATGCTAATAATGTTTATGCTTATGATTCATGTTAAGAAATATGCATGAGAGTAAATGATCTATGTCATGATTATGTTAAGAAGATGCTCATATGCTATGACAGGAAGTATGCCTATGTTTATGCCATACAGGTTGGTTTACACCTCATAGACATGTTTATACCATGTATTATACCATGTTAAGAATGTTTATTATGTTATGTTTATACCATGTATTATGCCATGTTAAGAATGTTTATTATGTTAGGTTTATACCACATATTATGTCATGCTAGAAACGTTTATTGTGTTTATGTTTATGCCATGTAACATGCCATGCTTAGAACGTTTACTATGTTTACGGTTATGCCATGTCTCATGCTATGATAGGAATGTTCACTTATGTTTATGTTCATGCCATGTCAAGTATATGATAAGCGATTCAAGTTGATATGTTCTAAGTAGAGCACCAAGTATGTTAATGTTCATGTGCTCATTACGAAATGATGAATGGTTTTTGTGACTAGGAAAGAGTCTTACTAAACCTGTGTGCTTATAGTCTTATTTCCTTATACCGCAGATTATTCAAGGGGACAATGAGGAAGCAGTAGGAGGGCATGAATGTATGTGTGTGGTAGTGGTTTGGCCCAAGAAAACATATGTTTATCGTTTATGCTAGAACTTTACTTTGGTCACTTATATGCTTGAATGCTTGAATAATGACTTATGGAACTCTATGATGTGATGTTAAGTATGACATGATATGATGTTTAAGTATGAAGTCAATATGCCGAGTTTCCATGTCGTTATGTTAAGGATGGTAGTAGGGCATGCATGTGTAAGAAAAAAGTTATTCCGCTGCCTCATGATGTCTACATGCCCTAAGTATGTTAACGTAACGCCGCTTTATGAAAAAAAAAAGCGGGCGTTACATCAGACTTGTGGCACATCAAGTAAATGTACTTATACCTTGAATAATTGTCAATAAAATAGACAAAGTATTCAAAGCTACCTCTATACTGGATAAACATAGGACCACACAAATCAAAATGAACCAACTCTAACACATCTTTGGCTCTATACCCCACGGCCTTGAAAAGCCTCTTGGTTATCTTACCTCCTAAGCAAGATTCATAGGTTGAAAAGTCTTCCACCACCAATGAACCCAAGCGCCCATCGACTATTAACCTTTGAATCCCACTAAAGTTAATATGACCAAGCCATAGACGCCAACGATATGTTTGGTTCATCTTGGAAGGTACCTTTCTCTTATTTTGGTTAGATGATGAGCAATTAACTTCTATTTGCATCGTGGGTGATTTTTGGTTCTTTAGAGTACAAATTTCTTATCAATGTACCTAAATAGATAATCTTTCTATAATACAAAGTAATAGAATATCCATTATTTCAGAAACTGAACCAGAGTTTTTTCTAAAAATTAGGTACATAAAAGCAATCTTCTTAAAACCAAAACTTTATTTTCCTATCTAAAGACAAATAAATAACTCCACTACAATAGTCGCCACCTCCGTAGTATATCCCATGGTGATCTTTCTCAGCTAGTCGTCGGATTTTCTGGCACCCCTGCAAAGAAATGCATACATGATTAGTGGCATTCGTATCTACACACCAGGTACCGGTAGATATCGCCGCTAAACAGGTTACAACGACAAAAGAAAAAGATATACCTGAATTATTCTTCTGACGGCGGGGACAGTCCTATTGGATCGATTCTGTACGCTAGAGGGGGGTGAATAGCGTTTCTTCGAATTCGTTCTTCCTACATGGTTAGTTGCGCAAGCGGAATATACAATAAAAATAATAAAACAATACTAACCAATGCTAACAAACCGGTTTTACTTGGTATCCACCCCGGACGGGCGACTAATCCAAGAATCCGTTAGTGGATCACTCCCCGGATAACTTCCAGCTAGCTCTCGTTGCTCCTTGTGGGTGGAGAAACCTCGCCATAATCCCATGCAAACCATTGAGCACAAAGACTACTATCTTGCCTTTAACCAAGACAAGATTCGTCAAGAGTCTCAGCCCAAATCGAGTTCTCTTTAAACAGAACTCGGGCTGAAAACCCTCGCTGGCAGTAGACTGGTCCCAAGGCAGTCGACTGCCCCACTCAGAATTCGACCGTTGACATCCAACGTTCGAATTCTGCTAGCTCACCAGCTGCTACCAGTCGACTGCTCCCAGGGCAGTCGACTGGTCCCTTGCTAAGCCTAGGGTTACATTCCCCGAGTACATTTCTCACCGCACTTGAACCCTAGGACTTCTCGAGTACAATCACACAGCATTCATACCCTCATGACTTGACTGACTCCTCACTCAGCAGCCTCGACTATCGCCTTCGCACCCTCTTCATCTTCGGCTCTCGTCCCTCGAATGCACGCAAGCCTCCAGCTTGCCTCCATGCCATCCTTCATGCATGCCTCAAAGTCCGCACCTCTCAGCTTATCGTCCCTACTCTCCAAGGTCCGTCGGGTGCACACAAGCCTCCAGCTTGTCTCCATGCTGTTGGGACCAGGTGCATGTCGACAAGGATACGAGTTCGTAAAATTTAAAAATTTTCGTGCAGCGGAAGAGTTTGCATAAAATAATTTCCCAAATTATCTTAACTTCGTATCTAGCATGCAACCTTATAGTGTGTTGACATAATCATTAAATAAAACGTTGCGGAAAGGTAAACTAATTTACCAAGTACCTCGCGTAACTCGAAGTAAGGGACGAGATCCAACCGTAGCGTCCCATGGAAGCTCCGCCTCTATTCGCGTCCACGCCGAGTTCTCTCCGGGATGACTTCGCAAAGTCACGAGTTTTGTGCCGACAAGAACTACTAGATTCTCGGAAGGCACAACTAGAAGAATAAGAGAAAACAATGAAAACTAACCAACGAAGTAACGGAATCGAATTCCGGGAAGAGAGGAATCGCTATCCGCTTCTTCTTCTTCGTGTTTGGGTTCTCCTTCTTCTTCTTGAAGCTCACGGCCTCCACCACCTTGGAAGAAGGTTTGCGCCGGCCCTAAGCCACCAAGAGTGGGCGCCGGCCCTAGGACTCCAAGAGTGGGCGCCGGCCCTAAGGGAGGAGAGGGAAGGGAGAAGAGAAGAGAGAGAGAGGGAGAGCTCCAATAATAATCACTTGATTGATTGTAATAAGGGCTAGCCTTTGGTTCTTTTATATAGTAGCAACTACTTTGCTAAGTCTCCCTCTAAACCGAATTAACGGAATTAGTTATAAGAAATTTATCTTATAAATTTTCTTATTAATTATTCCGTTTAAACCGAGTCATTATTATAAACTAATTTATAATAAAACTAATTCTTCTTCTCTTTAAATTATGGAATAAATTTTTATAAGAAATTTATAAACTTTCTTATTATGGAAAAATCAATTCATAATTGATTTTATAAAATTAAAATAAACAAATTCATGGATTATTTTAATCTTCCATAAAAGAATAAATTTCTATAAATTTATTTATATAAATTTCTTTATACAAATTTATTTATCCAAATTTATAAAACAAATCACACTAGATTTATTTTATTAATTAAACCAAAATTAATTGGTTTTCTCCTCTTATTGTGGCCGGCCACCAAAGGGGGTTTTGACACCCTCTTTGGCCGGCCAAACCAACCCGAACCGCCGCGAATTGAACTCATTTAATTCGCCCAAAAAGCCTTCAAAAGACTTAGCCATTTTTAGCTTCCATTGCGCCTCTGATAAATTCAGATTCGACTTATTTCTCTTGATCGGAAAATCCAATTTTTAACTCGTTTTAAATCCCTCGGATTACTCGTATTGCGTGTGACTAAATAGGCTTTCGATTTATGTTGGCCGTCTATAATTAACCCATTAATTATAGAACGATCATGAGTGGCACCTAGTAGTACATCATGATCCCCAATTAATCGAAAGATCAACGGTTTGATCTCAGAAGAAATTATTCTGAAACCCTTCAGCAGCTCTAATGAATCGTGCCTCATTCCCTTCACCACCTTATACCCACTTGGTTCAGGACACGGTCTATGTTGTCAGTCCCCACTAGGCTGACTACGTCACACCTAGCCCAAGTAGTGTCTTTCTCGTCCTTTGGATTTCTAATTACTCTCATGTATTTTAGAGACTCGCACTCTAAACATGATATACTCTGGCCAGAGGTTTTGAGTAACAATCTGACGATAGGCCTGGGTATACAACTCCTCGCAAGGAGTGGTGAATCCTTTGTAGGCTGTTCAAACATCTTCGGGCACTTCGGCTTATACCCAATCATCCTGGGTCCACACCTCCTTGGAGATGCTTGCTTAAGATGTTAAAGTATAAGTCTCCATGACCAAGATGACTTGAACACCGCAAGTCAAAGGAACATCGCACTTAAGCCGCAGTAAGAACTTCATTGACATATCTACATGTAGATTCCCATATGAAGTCTTACAGCTAGTCACTCCAATGAACTAGTTCCCTTAACTAGCATCCATGTTTATCTCCGGACATCCCAATGTCACCAGCCAGTGAGAATCAGCTGATTAGTGAATAACCCATGCTAGTCTCAACAGAATTGATAATGTCCATATTTATCAATTCATCGACTAGGGATATTTTCAATACTCCTTTCTTTTTCATTTCCCAATACTAGATCCCTATGGTAAACTTCCATATCCTTGCATCTATCAAAAACTTATCATTCATTGGATTTTAAAACACTCATCAATTCTCCTTGAATTTATTGATATCCATATAGCCTCATCACCATTAAACCATGTGGCAAACCTTTGTTCAAGGAGTATAATCAAGGATCTTAATTTGAGGGTCAAATTCTATCGTCCAAAATGCCTTTTCTTTCTAACCCTACTGGATCAGTTGACTGCCCCTGGGGCAGTCGACTGCGAAAACTTATAGAGAGTTTCTGGGCTTGAGATCAGTCGACTGCCCCAGGGCAGGCTTCTGATACCTTATTTTCATGTTTTCTAGTCGAATTTCAGAAATCCTTAAATAATTCTATAAATCTCCAAAAAATCTGAAATTTTGTGGGGAGATTTGTGAATCCTATATCTACTTGGGAAAAACATATTTCCAAATAAATGTACTCTAGATCCCTGGATTGCATGAAACTCAACTTATCCTTAAATGTATCAATTCAACTCATCCAAAAGTTCTAATTTAGGCCTCTCCTTGATGTATCCTCTCATTCCTGACCACAATACAAGTATATCATTGGGTTATATGACATTTGTACACCAAAACCTAATTTTATCAGATATAACCCTATTTTTCATCTTTTCTCCATAATTTTCCTCTTAATGTGCCAATTCCCCAGGATTAAGACTTACCCAAGCTTTCCAATCCCTTTGGCACATTTCCTAGTCCACCTATGCCGTCCTAGAGAAACCATCTAGAGATCCATTTACCATAGACCCCAAAGGCTCCTAGAGCTCCTCCTTGAGCTCTTAGCCCTAACCACCTCCCTAGGTGACTCAATCCACACTAAGCCACACCGGTGTACCACTGGTGATTCTTGGCCTACAAAATTGACCTTCTTAATCTTAGACACTTTGTCTTTGGTTAAGTTGCCCATTTTACCCTTGGATGGCACCCCCTTGCCATTCTTTGACTTCTCCTTCTTGCCATGATCATATGTCTTCCCAGCATATTTTTTTTTGTTGGCATTGGAAGTCTTAGACCGGTATCCCAAATCCGATCTATCATAGTTGAGTTTTATACTACCCAACACCATGTCTATGCCCTTAGATCCAACCGTGAATCTTTCTAGGGCCTTTTCTAATGTATCAAGCCTTGCCCTCAAAGCTTGATTTTTCCTTTCCAAATTTCTAACCTTAGAGTCCATATGTCCACTTTGGACATTCCTAGACCTACCCTCCTTTCTAGGCATATTTCTTCCCTTCTTGGGATTAATGCCATGATCCTTGGGTCCTATGGTTCTAGATTGATCATGATGCATGTTTTTATTAGGGTTATAATCTACCTTGTTAACCCTAGTCCTATTATTGTATCTAAATCCAAAATTATGCACCATTAAGCATTTTTCATGAGTTCTAGCATGCATGAATGGATACTTAACATTGTTTTTAATATGCAAGGAGGAACTTGAAATTGAATTGCATTTTAACCTAGGGTTAGGAATTACCTCCCTTACTCTTGTAGTCCCTCCTTGTTGTGGTCTTTGCTTCCTCCTTTCTTCTTTTTCCCATCTCCTCAAGTGTCCCATTTTCTTAACCTCTTTCTTCTTTGGACACTTGGTGTGGTAGTGCCCTAGCTCACCACACGTGAAGCATCTAATTCTTTTCTTCTTCTCTTGGGCTTCCCCAATCCTACAACCCTTGTTAGAATTTAAATGAATTGAAATGGGTCTAGATTTTACCTCCATTTTATCTTTCGGGCACTTGTCCTTGTAGTGCCCCTTTTCGTTGCACCCAAAGCTTGTTATATGGTCCTTTGATTTGGCTTTGGTGGAGGTGGAGGCTAGGTTGACTCCTTCTTCAACCTTGGATGACGTGGATGCTTTCTCTTGTTCTTGTATGGTTGAGGGTCTCTCCTCCCCCTCAATCCTTGAAATTGATGCTTCCTCTTCTTTTCTTGAGATGGATGCCCTCTCACTCTCTTCTTCTCCTTTACTTGAGGAAGTTGATGATTCTTCACTTGATTGTTCATCCTCTTGGACTCTTGTGCTCACTTCCTCGGGTTCTTCCACTAATTGACCTCGTGTAGGGTTTTCATGAATTTCTTCTATCTTTCTCCATAAATCATGTGCATTTTGATATTCTCCTACACGAATCTAAACATTATAAGGTAAAACATTTACTAGAATACCAAGTACCTTTTCATTTGCTTTTGCATGATCTTGTTGTTCTTGATTCCAATGTCTAGGACGAATCCTCTTTCCGTGCTTGTCCTTTGGAATCTCGAATGGCTCTTTAAGTGCAATTCTTAGTTCCCAATCCATTCCAAACCATGTCTCCATCCGTGACTTCCAATACCCGAAATCTTCACGGTCGTAGGCCGGCGGAGAGTAGATATCGTCTCCAAATTTATCTTCCATGTTCTTCCCTCTAGCTATTGCTCTTCTTGGTGGTTAGTCCAATCACGAGCGGTCCTTTGCTCTGATACCAATTGCTGGATCGATTCCGTATGTTAGAGGGGGGGTTAATAGCTTTTCTTCGAATTCATTTTTCCTTCACGGTTAGTTGCGCAAGCAGAATATACAATAAAAACAATAAAACAATACTATCCAATGCTAACAAACCGGTTTTACTTGGTATCCACCCCGTGTTAGTGATATGAGAGAAGTGTCCTAAGGCAATCGCCTTATGATTGTAAACATTTATTTTAATAAATGAATATTCACTATTTGAGTATACATGTTTGTGTATTTGATTGGGATCTTAAACTCATTTACTGAATGTCCGCAATACAATTCATAGCATGAGAGAATTTGTGATGAATTCACAACTAGTGATTATCTCTACATGTGCAATTGTGAAGTATTGAAAATGTCCCTAGTCGATGAATTGATAAATACGGACACTATCAATTCTGTTGAGACTAGCATGGGTTATTCTCTAATCAGCTGATTCTCACTGACTGGTGACATTGGAATGCCCGGAGATAAACATGAATGCTAGTTAAGGGAACTAGTTCATTGGAGTGACTGGCTGTAAAACTTCACATGGTAGTCTACATATAGACATGTCAGTGAAGTTCTTACTGCAGCTTAAGTGCGATGTTCTTTTGACTTGCGGTGTTCAAGTTATCTTGGTCATGGAGACTTATACTTTGACATCTTAAGCAAGCATCTCTAAGGAGGTGTGGACCCAGGATGGTTGGGTATAAGCCGAAGTGTCTGAAGATGTTTGAACAACCTACAAAGGATTCACCACTCCTTGCGAGGAGATGTATACCCAAGGCCTATCGTCGGATTGTTACTCGAAGGCTCTGGCCAGAGCATCACATGTTCAGAGTATGAATCTCTCAAAAACATGAGAGTAACTAGAATCCGTTGGACGAGAAAGACATTACTTGGGCTAGGTGTGACGTAGTCAGCCTAGTGGGGATTGACACACATAGACCGTGTCCTGAACCAAGGGGGTATAAGATAGTGAAGGGAATGGGGCACGACTCATATAGCTGCTGAAGGGTTTCAGAATAATTTCTGAGGTCAACCGTTGATCTTTCGATTTATTGGGGATCATGATGTACTACTAGGTGCCACTCATGATCGTTCTATAATTGATGAATTATAGACGGCCAACATAAATCGAAAGCCTATTTAGTCACACGCACTAAGAGTAATCCGAGGGATTTAAAACGAGTTAAAAATTGGATTTTTCGATCAAGAGAGATAAGTCGAATCTGAATTTTCAGTGACGCATCGGAAGCTTAAAATGGCTTAGTCTTTTGAAGGCTTATTGGACGAATTAAATGAGTTTAATTCGTAAGGGTTTCGGCTTGGTGTGGCCGGCCAAAGAGGGTGCCCACCCTCTTTGGTTTGGCCGGCCACAAGGAAGAGGGGAAACTAAATTGTTTGGTTTAAATTATAAAATAAATCGAGCGTGATTTGTTTTATAAAATTATGGATAAAGAAATTTATATAAATAAATTTATATAAAAGAAATTTTATATAAAGAAATTTATATAAAGAAATTTATAGAAATTTATTCTTTTTATGGAAATTAAAATGAACCATGGATTGGTTTATTTTATTTTATAAAATCAATTATGAATTGATTTTTCCATGATAAGAAAAATTTGTATAATAAATTTCTTGGATAATTTTATTCCATAATAAAAGGGGAGACATGGTTGTTTTTATTATAAATTAAGTTATAATAAAAACATGGCATAACAAAATAATTCATAGAAAAATTTATAAGATAAATTTTTTATGAAAATTTATTCCGTTAAAAGGAGACTTGGCGATAAAGAGGCTACTATATAAAGGTACCAAGGCAAGGCTTGGAAATTAATTAAGAGATCAAGGATTCTTACCTAGCCTCTCTTCCTCTCCTTCTCTCCCTCTCCCTCTTCTAGGGCCGGCTACCCTCTCCCTCTTTTAGGGTGGGTTGCCCTCACCTCCTTTGTCGTGAGTCTCCACCTCCGAGAAGAGGTCGAAGAAGAAGAAGAAGCGGGTGCGACTCCTTCCTTCCTCCCGGAATCTCGATTCCGTTCTTCGTTTGGTGGTTAGTTTTCCATCTCTCTCTCTTGATATTCTTGTCGTACCTTTGGAGAATCTAGTAGTTCTTGTCGGCACGAAACTCGTGGGTTTGCGAAGTCATTCCGAAGAGAACTCGGCGTGGACGCGAAAAGAGGCAGAGCTTCCAAGGGACGCTACGGTTGGATCTCGTCCCTTTCTACGAGTTACGCGAGGTATTAAGTAAATTAGTTTACTTTCTGCAAAATTTAAATGTATGATCATCTCTCCACAATATAAGGTTGCATGCTTGATACGTGGTTAAAAATAATTTGAGAAATTATTTAGGCTAAAACTTCCGCTGCACGTAATAAAATTTAAAAAATTACGAACCCGTATCCATGTCAACATGCACCCGGTCCCAACAGTGGTATCAGAGCCGGTTAGTGTTCGACATAATCATATAATTGTTTTGCGGAAAACTTTGTCATGATCTCAATTTTGGAAAATTTTCCAATTATGAAAACTTTCCAATTATGATAAATTAGATTTAGAAATTTCGAAGTTTGGAAATCCTCATGAAATTTCGCAAACTTTTAAAATATCCTAATTTCTGAAATTTTATGGTAATTGTGAAAACTTCTCATTTTGGAAACTTTCCAATTTTTGAAATTTCCTATTTTGGAAAATTTCCAATTTTGGAAATATGTAAGTTTTCTTTGTACCATAAACTTACAATTATTCTGAAAACCTATTATGAAATCTCGCAATTTTGGGCACTTTCTTTCAAGAAAGTCTAGACAAATTTATGGATTATTAATTGACAATTAAATTCAAATTAGTTTTAAATTATTAACAAAATTCTTTATTTTGGATTGAGCCTCGGGGAGCCGTCCAATTTAAAGTTAGTTGTTGTAATTTAATTTCCTATTTTGAATAAAATTGTCATGTTTAATTTGGTTACGTCTCGGGGAGTGGACCAAATTAGATTTACAACGAATTTCTTTTTTTTTTTGGGTATCTAAGCCTCGGGGAGCCACCGAAAGAAAATAATTTGTTGAAATTAATAAATCCATAAATAAAATATGTAATCAAATCTTGGAAATTTTGAGGTGATTCTCAAACGATAATTTTCTTATTTGATTTAAGAGGTGATGCTCTTACATATTGTTGTCTCCAAAATTAATTAGGAAAATGGTTTCCTATAGAGTTTTCTTAAATAAGATTTTCATGAAAATAATATATGGTTGAATTAAGGAAATCTGTCTCTTAAATTAATAAGATTTGATTTAGAGAAATCAAAGTCTTAAACATATTATTTCCGAAATTGATTATGACAATTTAGGAAATTGTTCCCCAAAACAATTCCTTGAATAAAGTATGAAATTAGAATTAGGAAATCCGGTTCCTAATTCAATTAATGAGACTTGATAAATTAAGTCACATACATACTTTATTAAGGAAATCGTTAGTACATGACATAATTATATGTCATGAATGTGCTTAGAAAAGAAAGGATGAGACCCAAAACCCCTTACAAAATATTAAGGCCAACACCTTCCATTAATATGGTTAGAACCGGAGTTTTGTTTCTCGTTTGGGTTGATGGACACATCCATGCCCTGCTTGAACCTCAACATGTTCAAACCATGGAATTAGTTTATGATTAATATAGTTGGAGTCAGAGGTCAATCCTTAGTTTTGGTTGTTGGACACATCCAAGCATGACTAAGCGGTTGAATGAGCTCCAATCATATTAAAACTATTTCTTGATTAATGGGTCAGCCTTAAGCTTGGAGCATTGATTTGTTGTGCCACAGCCAAGGTCGATGTAAAGAGAGGTGCAGTTGGGTGCTTTGTATATTGTTGCATACTTGTTAATGAGTTAACAACCCAATGATTTATGCAAATATTCAATTAGTTGATAGCATAAAGTGATAGTTACATATATGCGATATGTGATCGGTATAATTACCTACCTTCATAGCTAAGAATAACTTGATGGCCACAGCCATGATTGTTCTTATCTATGGTTGGATATCAACCTATTTGGAGATGTTCCTACGATCTCCCGAATTGATAAAAAGGGTTATTCAATTCGATAAATAAATAGGATTAAATTAATGTATGTTGATTCATTCTTTATCATTCTTCTCACATAAGCTCAATTTGTATTTCTAGGATAATCTCTCGATCATGTCTTCTCTGAATTTGCGTTCCATTTTGGACACCAATAAACTGACTGGGCCAAACTTCATGGACTGGCTTAGAAACCTAAGGATAGTCCTCAAGGCAGAAAAGCTTGCTTATGTCCTTGAAGAATAACTTCCCAACCGTCCTCTTGAAAATGCAACTCCAGACCAGTTTCCTGAGTTGCTCAACCTGTTGAAGACTGTAGAGCCTTCTGTAAAGCAGGATCAGAAGACGGTACTGTTAGTTGGTTCCTCGAAGAAAGGTTCTAAGAGGAAGGCCAAAGAACAGAATAAGGGAAAGAAGAAAAAGGCCAAAAAGACTGAAAAGATCCCAAAAGGCACTTGCCATCACTGTGGCAAGGAGGGTCACTGGCGAAGAAACTGCAAGGTTTATCTTGAGTCCTTGAAGAAGAAGGCATCCGATGCCCCATCCTCTTCAGGCATCTTCGTTATTGAATGTCACTCTATTTCCTCAAACACCAGGGTACTTGATACTGGGTGTAGCTCACATATATGTAATGACATACAAGGGCTAAGGAATAGAAGAAGACTCATCAAGGGAGAAGCGAATTTGCAAGTTGGAAATGGAGCAAAGATTACTGCTGTTGCCATCGAAACATATTTGCTAAAGCTCCTTACTGGACATGTCTTAGAATTGGATAATTGTTATTTTGTTCCTTCGTTAATAAAGAACATTGTATCTATTTCATGTTTGAATGAAAAGGGTTATCATTTAACTTTTAGTAACAATTGTTGTTACATAACTTTAAATGGTGTTCTTTATGGGACCGGAACTTTGTGCAATGTATCTACACATTAGATTTATCCGGTGACGTTTTCAATATCGAAGTTAGCAGCAAACGTGCTCGTATAGATAATCGAATAGACTCCTACACGTGGCATTGTCGTCTTGGCCATGTAAGTAAGAAACACATGACTAAATTACACCGATGTGGAATTCTGGAATCATTTAAACCCGGTTCATTTGATACATGCGAATCATGCTTAAAAGGCAAGATGACCAAATTACACTTTTCCGAAAAAGGTAATCCAGTGGGAGAATTGCTTGGTCTAATACATACTGATGTATGTGGACCAATGTCAACTCTTGCACAAGGAGGCTATAGCTACTTCATTACCTTTATCGATGATCACTCACGATTCGGGTATGTGTTCTTGATGAAACACAAATCTGAAGCTTTTGAGAAATTCAAAGAGTTCAGAAATGAAGTAGAGAAACAGCTTAGCAAAAGTATTAAGATACTTCGATCCGATCGGGGTGGTGAATACTTAAGTCAAGAGTTTCAAGATTATCTTAGGGACAATGGGATATTGTCCCAATGGACTCCGCCATATACACCACAACATAATGGTGTATCTGAGAGGCATAACCGAACCTTGATGGACATGGTTAGATCCATGATGAATCATGCAACTCTTCCAAAATCCTTTTGGGGCTATGCACTAAAGACAGCTATTTACTTGCTAAACAGAGTCCCGACCAAGGTAGTCTCTACTACTCCATATGAGACATGGAATAGTAAGAAACCCCACTTAACTCACCTTAAGATATGGAGTTGTCTTGCTTATGTGAAGCGGACTGTATCAGACAAATTGGATGCTAAGTCTGATAAATGTCTATTTATTGGATACCCTAAGGAAACAAAGGGTTACCAATTCTATCATCCCTTGGAACAAAAGGTGTTTGTTTCAAGGCATGTTGTATTTCTGAAAAAAGAATTTCTTTTACAAGAAAACAGTGGGAGTGGCATTGAACTTGATGAAGTTCAAGAAACTCCAATAGACATTACAGAGACACCTAGTCTAGACCGACAACCAATAACTCATAATGATGAGCTATCAGTTGAACCTAAAACACCACCACCTCTTCATAGGTCTGATAGGACACGCAATATTCTAGAGAGATACGGATTTCTCATAAGTGAATCGAACGACGTGTTACTCATAAGCGATGACGAACCTATTAGTTATGAAGATGTTCTGAAAAGTTCAGAAAGGGACAAATGGCTTGAAGCCATGAAGTCAGAAATGGATTCTATGTATGAAAATCAAGTATGGGACTTGGGTTCCATGTAATAAATGAATATTCACTATTTGAGTATACATGTTTGTGTATTTGATTGGGATCTTAAACTCATTTACTGAATGTCCGCAATACAATTCATAGCATGAGAGAATTTGTGATGAATTCACAACTAGTGATTATCTCTACATGTGCAATTGTGAAGTATTGAAAATGTCCCTAGTCGATGAATTGATAAATACGGACACTATCAATTCTGTTGAGACTAGCATGGGTTATTCTCTAATCAGCTGATTCTCACTGGCTGGTGACATTGGAATGTCCGGAGATAAACATGAATGCTAGTTAAGAGAACTAGTTCATTGGAGTGACTGGCTGTAAAACTTCACATGGTAGTCTACATATAGACATGTCAGTGAAGTTCTTACTGCAGCTTAAGTGCGATGTTCCTTTGACTTGCTGTGTTCAAGTCATCTTTGTAACGCCCGAAAATTCTCGAAACTAATTTTAGAAATATCTTAGAATTTATTCCGAATTTATGGATATTTTTATAGAATTTTTCCGTAAACGAAAGTGGCAAAAAGGGGTAAAAATAGAAAATCGCATAGGTGGGAATCGAACCAGTCACCTGCGGTTGAGAGAAGAGTGGGCGGACCAGCTGGGCTGGTTTGTTTTGTTGATAGAGAATAAGCGAACCAATTGATAAGTTGTAGTTAGGTCAATCCGCCCCATAAGTATAAGTAGATAAGTTAAGAGAGGAAATTGGATTTTTGGTTTTCTCTCTTCCTCACCCTAGCCGCGCGACGCACGGGAATTCTCCCCCTCTCACGCACGCACGCCAACACCAAGCCTTCTCTCGTCTTCCAAGGGGCGCCGGCCAAGGAGGGATCAAGGAGAGCGGAGTGTTGCGTTCGTCTCGACGAGGAGAACGCGTAGGTGCGAAGAAATCTCCGAGACTCCGAGTTTCTCCGGAACACCCAACGCCAATTTCGGTCGTAAGTCCAAGATATCAATGTAAGTACTGCTCACCTGCAGTAAGAGGTGGTTTTTCCGCAAGAATTTCCTTTAAAAGTTTTTAAAAGAGATATTTCTTTTTTGTTTAAGTATTTGCATGTGATCTTAGTTCATTATATGCTTATATATGTTTGATTTGGTACTCTATGTGAGTTTAGGGTCCAAGAAAAGCTATGAGAAAAGAAAAGATAAGATAAAGATAAGAAAAGAAAAGGCCAAGGCCTTAAGAAATCCCCAAAAGTCAAGACTTAGGGATTTGGGCACACAAGAGGCTCATTAAAATGCCAAGGCATTTAAAGATAAGAAAGAAAAGAAAGAAAAACTATTTTATTTTATAAGGCCAGTACCCGGCGTCCAAGGGCGTCGTTAAAGAAATCCAGGTGTCCAATTCCAAGGTCTTGGCCCTGGTAGACCAAGGTCTACTCTATTAGGATTGGTGGCTCGCTACCCCAACCTTTTAGGGAACGCGCATAAGATGGTACTTACGTCTTAAGTGGATCCAAGTTATTATTATTTTCAAGTATATGCTTTAGCAAAGTTTTCTAAAGTTTAAGAAAGTTTTCAAAGAGTTAAAGAAAGATTTTAAGTTAAAGAATTGCTAAAGTTTCAAGTTAAGCCAAGAAAAGTGAGTTAAGATTTATAAATGCTTGAGTATGCATGTTTTCAAGTTATACATGTTCTTAGTGTTTCTTTCAAGCATATTAGTATCTCATGTGATTTCATATTGTTCAAGAAGCATGTTTGCACATTTCGAGATTTTGTGGGCTAGATAGTACTTACTAAGCTTTTTGCTTACTAGTTGCATTTCCTCTTACTGCAGATAAAAGTAAAGGCAAGCAATTCTGAAGGAAGGCGATGAGGCGGTGCTGAGTAAAGTGTGTGTGGTGGCTGATTTTGGAGAGATCCTTGAGACGAGACAATTTTGTTATTTGAATTACAATGTTTTAGTTTATTCAAATTCCAAGTTATTGCTTAATGGAGTTTAGCGAACATTTAAGCTTTGGATAGTTTTACATGCTCAATTTCTTAGAGTAAAGATTCCATGTCATTTCATTTAGCATACATATCCTTATGATTGCATTGGATGAGTAGAAGTGTGAGTAGTTTGGAATATTGATACTTTGTTGGAGTTATTGATGCATGTGCCAAGATAGTACTAGTTCCCTTTTGAATCAAGTTTTTATTGCTTAAATATGTTTAGAAAAGTTGCATTCACATTTCATAATGCTTTAGCAAGGTTATAGGACATGTATTTGGTGTTATGAATGCATAGGAGTCAAGATTGGTACAAACTCTAAGGTTAAAGTTCATATAACCTCGAATAGCTTATTTACTTCCACAAAAGTTCTAATTTCGAGTTTATGAAGTTGTTTTGATTGGCTAAAATGTTTAGGAAACTAGTATAGAGTATAGAAATGGTGTTGTGTTTTGTTATGGCTTGAAACTATATGTTTGGTGGGCTTTTGGAAACTAAGTTTCGAATCTGAATTTTCAGTTTTCAGGCGTGCCAGTCGACTGGTTCAGAACCAGTCGACTGCCCTATCGAATAGTAGCTTCTGTCCGATACACCAGTCGACTACCAAGAGGCCAGTCGACTGGTGCCGCGCCCAGAAACTTTCTGTGGCCGATACCAGTCGACTGGTCAGATAGCAGTCGACTGGTACCATTGCAGAAAAGCCCTATAGATGTAAAGAAGTGTGCCATGGTATCATGCATGACTATTAGAGTTAGTATATCATAGATAGATTTAAATTGAGAAGAAAAAAAAGATTTCCGCATTCTTAGTCGTGCATTAGAGACAAAAAGTAGATAAAGTAATGATCCGTCTAAGGCAGAGAAGGCGGGTCGCTACAATCTTGGTCATGGAGACTTATACTTTGACATCTTAAGCAAGCATCTCTAAGGAGGTGTGGACCCAAGATGGTTAGGTATAAGCCGAAGTGCCTGAAGATGTTTGAACAGCCTACAAAGGATTCACCACTCCTTGCGAGGAGATGTATACCCAAGGCCTATCGTCGGATTGTTACTCGAAGCCTCTGGCCAGAGCATCACATGTTCAGAGTATGAATCTCTCAAAAACATGAGAGTAACTAGAATCCGTTGGACGAGAAAGACATTACTTGGGCTAGGTGTGACGTAGTCAGCCTAGTGGGGACTGACACACATAGACCATGTCCTGAACCCAGGGGGTATAAGATGGCGAAGGAAATGGGGCACGACTCATTATAGCTGCTGAAGGGTTTCAGAATAATTTCTGAGGTCAACCGTTGATCTTTCGATTAATTGGGGATCATGATGTACTACTAGGTGTCACTCATGATCGTTCTATAATTGATGAATTATAGACGACCAACATAAATCGAAAGCCTATTTAGTCACACGCACTATGAGTAATCCGAGGGATTTAAAACGAGTTGAAAATTGGATTTTTCGATCAAGAGAGATAAGTCGAATCTGAATTTTCAGTGACGCATCGGAAGCTTAAAATGGCTAAGTCTTTTGAAGGCTTATTGGACGAATTAAATGAGTTTAATTCGTAAGGGTTTCGGCTTGGTGTGGCCGGCCAAAGAGGGTGCCCACCCTCTTTGGTTTGGCTGGCCACAAGGAAGAGGGGAAACCAAATTGTTTGGTTTAAATTATAAAATAAATCGAGCGTGATTTGTTTTATAAAATTATGGATAAAGAAATTTATATAAATAAATTTATATAAAAGAAATTTTATATAAAGAAATTTATATAAAGAAATTTATAGAAATTTATTCTTTTTATGGAAATTAAAATGAACCATGGATTGGTTTATTTTATTTTATAAAATCAATTATGAATTGATTTTTCCATGATAAGAAAAATTTGTATAATAAATTTCTTGGATAATTTTATTCCATAATAAAAGGGGAGACAAAAAAGTTGTTTTTATTATAAATTAAGTTATAATAAAAACTTGGCATAACAAAATAATTCATAGAAAAATTTATAAGATAAATTTCTTATGAAAATTTATTCCGTTAAAAGGAGACTTGGCGATAAAGAGGCTACTATATAAATGTACCAAGGCAAGGCTTGGAAATTAATTAAGAGATCAAGGATTCTTGCCTAGCCTCTCTTCCTCTCCTTCTCTCCCTCTCCCTCTTCTAGGGCCGGCTACCCTCTCCCTCTTTTAGGGCCGGCAGCCCTCACCTCCTTTGCCGTGAGTCTCCACCACCGAGAAGAGGTCGAAGAAGAAGAAGATGCGGGCGCGACTCCTTCGTTCCTCCCGGAATCTCGATTCCGTTCTTCGTTTGGTGGTTAGTTTTCCATCTCTCTCTTGATATTCTTGTCGTGCCTTTGGAGAATCTAGTAGTTCTTGTCGGCACGAAACTCGTGGCTTTGCGAAGTCATCCCGAAGAGAACTCGGCGTGGACGCGAATAGAGGCGGAGCTTCCAAGGGACGCTACTGTTGGATCTCGTCCCTTTCTACGAGTTACGCGAGGTATTAAGTAAATTAGTTTACTTTCTGTGAAATTTAAATGTATGATCATGTCTCCACAACATAAGGTTGCATGCTAGATACGTGATTAAAAATAATTTGAGAAATTATTTAGGCTAAAACTTCCGCTGCACGTAATAAAATTTAAAAAATTACGAACCCGTATCCATGTCAACATGCACCCGGTCCCATCACCCCGGACGGGTGACTAATCCAAGAATCCGTCGGTGGATCACTCCCCGGATAACTTCCGGCTAGCTCTCGTTGCTCCTTGTGGGTGGAGAATCCTCGCCACAATCCCAAGCAAATCACTGAGCACAAAGACTACTATCTTGCCTTTAACCAAGATAAGATTTATCAAGAGTCTTAGCCCAAACCGAGTTCTCTTTAAATAGAACTCGAGCTGAAAACTCTTGCTGGCAGTCGACTGGTCCCAGGGTAGTCGACTGCCCCACTCAGAATTCGACCGTTGATACTCAAACGTTCAAATTCTGCCGGCTCACTAGCTGCTACCAGTCGACTGCTCCCAGGGCAGTCGACTGGTCCCTTGCTAAGCCTAGGGTTACACTCCCCGAGTATATTTCACTCCGCACTTGAAACCTAGGACAATCACACATCACTTGTACCCTTACGACTCGACTGACTCCTCACTCAGCAGCCTCGACTATCGCCTTCGCGCCCTCTTCATCTTCGACTCCCGTCTCTCGGATGCACGCAAGCCTCCAGCTTGCCTCCATGCCATCCTTCACTCATGCCTCGATGTCCGTGCCCCTTAGCTCATCGTCCTTGCTCTCCAAGGTCCCTCAGGTGCACACAAGCCTCCAGCTTGTCTCCATGCCACCCTTCACCGTACCGAGACCGTCCAGTCAAGTCCATATGTGTAGCCTATACAACCTGCACACTCAACATACACATATAAGATCACAAGGGTTAACCTAACTTAAACCCTTTGCCCAAACATCAAAACACTTGGTCACTCCGGACCACAGATAGCCTCAACTAGTCCGCCTTCCAATGTCTAGACTACTTGCACGTGATGCTCTTGCCTTTCGCCTTCTTCACGCCACCCTGAGGTCCCTGTAATCCAGCCACTTTCTTTGCTTCAGTTTGTTTCTTCTTCTTCTTGCCTTTCGATTTAGAAGTAGAAACCTCTTGAGCAATGAAAGTATGTGAACTCAGAGGAGAAAACCTTTCTGCTACCTGGAGTTCTGTCAGAAGTTCCACCCATGAATATGTACGTTTGTTCATATTGTAGCTTAGGTGAAACTTCTCAAAACTCCTTGGTAGAGATTGGAGGATGATATTGACCTGGGTTTCCCCATCGATTTCTGCTCCAAGGATCTCCATCTCCTTTAACCAAGCCATCATTTTGAGAACAAGTTCCCTCACAGGCATACCCTCAATCATGGTGGTTGTCATCAAGTTTCTCATGACCTCTTGCCTAGTGGCCCGATTATGATATCCGAAGAATTCGTCGAGATTGGATGTTTTATCACTGGTAGTAGAAGAAGCCTAATGTTGATGACTCTGCGCTATCTCGTCTGCTTTTATCCATTGCCTAAAACATTCCTTCTCCTCTTCATCATAAATCACGCTAGGCTTTTCAGCACTGAACTCGACAAGATCACAATTAGATTCCTCGGCCATTGAGACAAATTCTAGGTTTAATTCCCAATCATTATTATTAGGGGCATTAAGTTGGTTTTCTCTTAGAATTAAATCAAGTGGGTCTAGATTCATTTTGAAAACACCTGAGAATCACAACAATCACACAGTTAGATTTCAATAAATATTGATTCCTAAAACTAATAAATTTGAAATCAACCAACACCTCAAAACACCGAGAATTTCACATGCCACGATGGTGTGGACATATACGAATTCTTCATTTGTAAGAGGAGATTTTACCCATTAATTTTATTATCTTGTCAACCTAACTTTTTTGACAAATACAATTAATAGTGTCCTCTTCAGCCCTATAAATAGTAGCAGTAACTCTGATGGGGAGGATACTATTATTTGCATCTAAATGTTTACCATTACACGATACTAAGAAAATTATCTCAGATTATGTGTCATCTGATGGGGAAAATCACACACTCATCAATAATTTTCTATAATCATGTCTGACCCAGTGACCCGCAGAACAAGCCCATCCGATGGGGAGGAAGGCACTCAAAGCCGACACACAGACTTATTCTCATCACTTGTCAAATTAGTAATGGAGGCCGCGGGACCCTTAGGGTCCCTCTCCCACATAGTTATTTATAATGATGAATTTTCATACACGCATGACAAGAACATAAACCAAAACAATAAACAAGAAAAATTCTAAATTTTTCCAACTATCATGGTTTTGGTCTCCAATGCGCCTCCAGTCGTGTCGCCACCTCGTCCGCTCCTCCCTACACCATGTGCAAGCCACCATTGAAGGGATTTCCAAGCCGAGATAATAAGCTACTTATTTACATCCATCAATCCTATATTGCACAAAGGAGTGTACATAAAATCTGGATTCAATACCTATTTAATTACATGTGTCATATTTAATTACAAAAATTAAATACCTATTTAGCCTCGTCAAATTCAAATAAATTACAACCATGCACGACCAATCATGTACACATTATTTAAGCCATAATAGTTGGAATCTCGTATCTGCAACAAAGAGTTAGCCTATGTACATGCTATTATTATTCGGCAAAAATAAAATACATGATAATGTGCAAAAAGTAACCGAATCCTAAACACACAAAACTGGAGACCTCAGATCTGATAGCAGTTGTTGGAATAGCTCGGCGAGTTTCCTAAGTGAACACGGGGTCGTCCATGAGAGACCTCTCCATATCTACGGATTAAAAAATTTAATCCGAACGGAGACCTATCTCCCAAATGACCGTCTCATAGTTGTACTAATTGGTTCGAGTTACAACTTAGCCAAACTTGATAGTTAAGCCTTATAACCCGCCTAAGCAATTGGTCAGGGAAAAGACGACGAGTGGTTCGTCGATTTTTATGTTATTTATCGGGGTCCAAAATAATTAATTATCAATAATAACAAATAATTATGAACATGATAATTAATTAATCACCACATACAATGTTAGAATCAAAGAGCAAAGGAAGAGGCTATTCCTTCCCATTACCTCGTGATCTTCTATCGTATGCCCCTTTCCTCTTGGACAGCGTGTGGGCGATGATCTACTAAGAACCGGAGTCACCAAGGTGTCTCAATATCACTGTCTTCGTCCCTCTTCCACACGCCAACAAAACCCTAAACCCTAGGGTTTTCCACCGGCCACCACCTCCACCTTCTCCTTGCACCGCCAGCCACCACCAAGCGCAAGGTGCGGTGGCCACAAGGGACTAAAGTGGAGAGGAATAGGAAGATGAAGAAGAAGGAAGAAGAAGAAAAAAAAACTTCTTCTTTTTCCCAAAACCCGCCGGAACCCTAATTCTTTTCTTCTTCTTCGGCGGCACCAAGTGCTTCCAAAACACCACCTGGTCTTCGGTCACCACCTTCTGCTCTATTACGCGCAACCAGAAGGAACAAGAGAGGGAAGAAGATGAAGAAGAACCGAAGAAGAAGGGAGCGAAACCACAACTTCTTTGGCTTTCCTTCTTCTTGTCGCCAGCGCCGGAAAACCACCATGTTGTGGTTGTCGCCGGTGAGTTCTCCTCTTCTTATCTTGTGTGCCGAACTCCTCAGCTTGGTCCCTTCCTTGTTTAAGCCCTATGCCCAAAGGAGAAGAGGAGACAAGCTTCCCTTCTTTAACCCTTTGCACCGGCGCAAATCCAACCTAGGAGAGAGAAAGAGGAAGAGAAAATAGGAAGAGGGTCTACGGTTTTCTTGGATGATTAATTAGTCTTGGTTTCATGACTCTTATGGGGTATTTATATGGCTACAATAGGGACCACGAGGTGGAGTTGGGTCTTGGCCTACTAATGGATCCAAACCCGATCCATTAATGAAGAACCATTCCACTAAAGTCCCTTCATTGAACTACCTCACCAACCCCCATATTTACATATGGGCTCCACCTATTATGAGTTCAATTTCTCCCTGTGTTTAAAATATCAAATGCCCGTCGATTAATTTAAATTACTGATAATTTTAATTAATCAACATCTAACTCCTTGATTAGTATCACTCATCCTTATCATCATGTTGGACCAAGTCCACTTGCAAGATTTAACATGATGAATCTTATGAGCTCATCAAGGGGGCATCATCATCTCGACTCATCAGGACACGAATTCCATCTATAATCAATGATACACCATGTAAATGATATTATTTCCCAACTTACCGGGCTTATCGATTTAGTAGAATAAATCTCGCCCATTGGTAAATCAAAGAAATAACTACTAAGTACATGTGCCCGTTATTATATCGGGATTCAGAGCATGTACTCCATAATAAACCAAGGTTTGATCCAATTATAATGTCAGTACAAATTGGATCACCTCTATGGTTGTCCTGCTCAATGGACACAAAATACACTAGTGTAATTCTATGGTCAAGACAAACCAACCCCAAATTACACTACAACCATCCTGATAGTTTGTCCTAACTCCATCTCAGTTGTGACCCTCTACTTATACTCTGCAAAGAACTGATAACATGATCTTCTATGTGTCACCACACACTATGTTATCTACAATGCAATGTATTAGACAATTATGCATATACTAATATAAATATGCAACAATGATCTTGTGATTCTCTTTCAAAATGTAGATGTCTATACAAAAGGCAAGACTTTTAGTATACATCCTAACACCTGACTCCCTAGACAGGCCTTCCTAACATACTATCAGCTCGCCCCACCCTGATACTAGGTTATGCAAATTTCAATCAGGTCTAGTCTTTATCTAACTATACTTATTCCTACGCATGGCAATTTACAGAAAATTAACTAAACAAGCATTCAAGTAAATTTTTTTACAAGCATGCAAAGAATTTATCTAATAATATAAATGACTTTTCTATTAGCTCCCCCTGGACTAATGCCTCGATATGGACTATCTAGGAAATGAATTTTATCCTTGGGGATCCAAAAGTAATTTGGTCCTACTTGATTTGTCAAGCTATGTTTGGGGACCCATGCTTAGACTCGGGTGCTATTTCGGTTCACAATTGAAGTGTAAGATCTATATTGTGAGTTGGTTCTTTATCCAAGTCTGGATTGATTAAGAATGACCTTTTATTTTCCAAGAATCATGTCAAGATTCTTAGAACCCAAATTGAACCACACTAAGGTTGCTCTAAGTTCCTTGACTTGAGTTTTCAGGAAGAAATTCTCTTCCTCAAGTTGTTGGACTTGAGTAGAGATTCCTTCCACAACGGTCTTAGTTAGGGAGCTTGAGTTAGCCTCCTCCTTAAGAGCTTTTATCTCCTTTAGAGTGACTTGACCCAGAAATTGGATTTAGCCAACTTATGAGTAAGATAAGAAATCAAGTCGTAGTGTTCTTGTTCAGAGTAACCACTTACAGTGAGTCAACCTTTTTCCTACAAGAAGATCATTCCGGTTCTGCTACTTTGCTCTGGCTTTGCTTCTGACTCAGACTTAGTGTTGATTTTGTCTGATGTCGTCAGCACGAGAAGGTTCGAGTGGGGCAATTCCTCTTCGTCTGACTCCTCTAAGGAAGACTCATCGCAGGTAGCTTGAAGCACGTTCTTTCTTTGTTGCTGCTTCGCTTCCTTTAAGTTAGGACATTCTGATTTGAAGTGACCCTTTTTGTTGCACTCATAATAGGTGATCTCCGTCTTGTTCTTCTGTCTCATGCTTTGTTCAGTAGGATTATCCTTTGACTACGCTGGTTTCTTCTTTCTCTAAACCTTGCTCTTTTTGTACATTCTTCGAATTAGATTAACTAGTTCTGAGTAGTCCATGTCTTCGGTGTCAAACTCTAAGTTGGAGTCAAACTCGGGTTCAGGTTGCGACTTTTTCTTCTTGAGTTTACCTACAACCAAAGCGATACCTATCTCGGTCTGTGTAGTATTAGTTTGTTCATGCAATTCAAATTCAGAAAAGTGTTCATCTAATTTGATTAAACCTAGATCCTTAGAAACCTTGTATGCATCCACCATGGATGCCCACAAAGTGTTCCTTGGAAATGAGTTTAGTGCATACCTTACTAGATCACGATTTTCTACCTTGTGGCTGATTGCATGAAGATTGTTCATTAGCTCCTGGATTCGAGCGTGTAGTTGTGCCGCAGTCTCACCTTCTTGCATCTTCATGTTGTACAACTTGTTGAGTAGCAAGTCACGCTTGCTAATCTTTGTATCAGCGGTCCCTTCGTGTAATTCAATCAACTTGTTCCATAGATCTTTTACACTGTTGAAGGGGTCAATGTGGTTGAGTTCCTCTTTGGTGAGGCCACACTGAAGTGTTTAGGTCACCTTGGCGTCAACTTCTATCTTCTTTTTCAGAGTTGTGTCCCATTCATTATATCCCTGAAGCTCACCTTGTGAGTTCCTTGGAATCTCGAGGTCGACTTGGATAATAATTCACATGTCCACCTGAGTTTTCAGGTGGACTTCCATGCAGCTCTTCCAGTATCTGATGTCCTCTCCAGAAAAGAGAGGAGAGCGGGTGGTGCTGTAGCTTTCTTATTGGGCCATTGAGGAAGTATGAAAGAGTTCTGTAATACACAAACAAGTAAATTTATGTCAAGACCTGGTCTTGGATTAGTAGTGCAGGAATAAATGTAAGAAAAAAAAATCTCTAGTGGTGTTGAACCAACTTCGAGAAATGAAAAAACTTGCGAATGAAAAAAATATCAGAAATAGGCAAGAATACCATTTCTGATTAATTCGAAAAGCACAAAATCTGAAAAATGGTTCAATTGGTGGTTTCATCGAATTTGAGCAAACCCTGCTCTAATACCACTTGTGGGATCGTAGAGACCGATAGGGGGGGTGAATATTTTGTTTCAAAAATTCTCATATTCAGACAAGAGTGTACACAGCTGAAAGAACATACACAAGTCAAACAAGCGCTAACACATTTTTTTACTTGGTTCGAAGTCTGTGACGACACCTACTCCAAGGCCTATGGTCCTTGACCATTTATATTGGGAAATTCTACAAGTCACAAAGATGTTACAAAAGATGCAAGGTCATGTACAAAGAAAAATAATAAGTTATACCGACAACTCTTAAGTAATAGATGGAAGTAGCATGTCATTGTCGGAGCAGTATTTCAGTGTGTCTAGATCCCTTTAGAGCAGCACACTTGAGCAAAAAAGCTGTAGAAAACTATTGTTTAGAGGCTATGGTCGAATCCCCTTATATATAGGCATACGTGCACCTAAGTACCTATAGGGGCGCTCCCATTGCAGCGATCCAGCCACACCCCAATCCATTGACTGGTCAAATCATATCCTTCTCAGGTGCTTGAGAGCCTCTGGGGCGCCTGTGTTGTTGACATGGTGACTCCAACTAGTGCACACTAACTCAGCTTCGACCAAGCTGAGTCATTCACACAGGGGCACTCGAGACCTCTAGGGTGCTTGTGTTCTCGGGCGCCTGAGTCCTCTTGGGTGCCCCTGATGCCGCCAGTCCCCATGTACTTCAACTGCAACACAAGGTTAGTTCGAATACAAATAATATATAGAATAATTGCATGCATGACAGCTAGTGTTGCCCGATCCTGACTTTATATTTCAACTGAAATCCTAGGTTGGATCGATGCCTACTGTTCTCTCTTTTGGGGAACGCATTCTCACCTACTCCACTCTGAAAAATTTACCTGTTGCCAACCGGTACCTCTGGTTGGACTTTTGCTCTGTCTCTGAAGCTTCAGGATCTTTAGACATCCATACCTTGACCCATCCCTACTTTTCTCCATTGTCCTCGCTTGGCTAAGACGCCTGCCTGATCTTCCAGATCATGTCTTCGGTGCCCAATCCCCAGTCAGGTCTTCATGCCTAGTCCTCTAAACTAGGTTTTCTTGCCCGACTCCCGATCAAGTCTTCGTGCCCAGTCCTCGACCAGGACTTTGGTGTGTAACCCTTGGCCAGGACTACATGCCCAATCCTTGACTAGGACTTTATGCTCAACCCAGTAGGTCAAGGCTTCGTGCCTAGGTCAACTAGGACTTTCCTTCATATTTAGTGAAACATGTTAGATCCAAAAGTACACTTAACTTTGAACCCTTTACCATTATAAAAATCAGGTTCGATCTGGTGTTTCCGACACTAACATTCTCAATGTTCAAAATGTAATCTATAGAGATCCCAAAAAATCAGATTTTGCAAAAATAATTTATGATTTTTTTTCAAAATTTCAAAATTAAATTTTGAATGAAGATTCATATAAATTATCTAACAGTCATAAAATTCTAAAAAAAAATCTATGAGTAGATATGAGTAGACTCTATCATAGAAAAATTTAAAAATAAATTTTTTACAAAGATTAAATATTTAAACAAAATAAAAAATGATAAGCAAAAAATAAAAATTCACAAACACACATTAATTATTAGAAAAAAAATTAACCGTTCAATTCAGATTTAGGGATCCAAAATAAGTTTTTACCTACTGGATTTATAAAATATTTTGATGAAATATAACTTCTTCGTAGTTTTGCAATTTACCGCCATGATTTCTGTTAAACTTTTTCAGTGCTCCATTATATCTAGTATTTCCTTTTGGTAAACAAACTTGTGCATATATGATTATTTTTTCAATAATTTTATTTGTTGTTTCAAATTGACATTTTTAGTTTTCAGTTGTTCATAAAGCTCTAGTGGACATGTAGAAGATAGTTTCCTTTTTAGGTCTTAATTTTTATTTTTTAATTTGTATAAAGACCTACTCATTTGTTTAATGCCAAAATATAACTGATTAGGAGATAGAAGACATACCTCACTTACCATGTCATGTTTGAAGTTGGATGCTCTGCCTTCATCGTTGCTTTCTTCCGATGTGGCTCCCTCTTCATCGATGCTCTCTTCTTGGTAGTTGACCATTAGTACTAGTCTGACATGTTCCTTAAGTTCGAAATCTTTTGATGATGATTCGCCCCATGTGACCTTCAAGTTCTTATGTTTAGACTTGTTTACTTTTTTCTCTTTTAGTCTTGGCCAGTTCTCCTTGATGTGTCCTTCTTGATCATAGTTATACCAGCGAACTTTCCTTTGTTTTGGAGAATATTTCTTACCCTATACTTTATCAAATTGTTTCAATTTGAAATACTTATAAAGCTTTCTTACCATATACGTCGTTTCTTCTTCATTAGCTGAAGATACCTCCTCGTGCTAGATCTTCCTTGTACTTAGGGCGATGTTGTCCATCTTTTTATTCTTTCTTGTGCACCAAAACTTATGAAGTTCTAAACTAGAAAATAATTATGTTGGATCGTGAAAACCGAGATAGAGGGGGGGGTGAATATCGGAAACTTTCGGATTTGACTAAGAGCAGGTACGCAGCGGAAATTAAAAAACAAGACACAAAGACACAGTCGATTTATTTGGTTCGGAGCCTGTGTCGACTCCTACTCCAAGGCCCACGGTCGTTGACCGTTTACTTTGGACAATTCTATATAGGCGCAAAAAGGTTTACAAAATTTAATTACAAAGATAAGTGCAGTAAATAAAAAGAACGCTCTTCTTTACCGACGTCCGGAGTAGATCAACTTTTTCGGAGCAGCGGGACGTCGTCGGCTCGAGTTGGAGAGTTTTCGGAGCAAGGCGCGAGAGTAGAAGAGCTTTGAGGCGTTGAGTGAACAGTTGTGTTGAAGCCTTGGTCGAAGGCCTTTTATATAGGGCCTTGGGGCGCCCGTGACGTCGGGGGCGCCCCCCACGTGGCCTCTGATCCGCAGAGCTCTCGGTCAGCGTCTATCCTCTGGATCCGCTTTGACCGGGGCGCCCGGAGCGCTCGGGGCGCCCGGATTGACCGGGTCAAAGTCCTATCACCTTGGCTTCGAGGGGTTCGGGTTCGATGTTGCGCATGGGGGTGCCCGAAGCGCAGGGGGCGCCCGGGAGCAGCGGGGGCACCCGGGAGCAGCGGGGGCGCCCGGGAGCAGCGGGGGCACCCGGAAGCACGGGGGCGCCCGGCCCAGTGTGTATTCGAACCCCTTTTTGCTTTACCTGTTTTGTATGGCCCTTGGGGGCGCCCGAGATGCTCCGGGCGCCCTACCCAGCCCTTGCCTCTCTCCTTTGAGGCATTCTGAGCTGCAGACACACGTTCCTTCGGTCTTGCATCCAGGGTTAGTACAAAACACAACAATATATTACGTTATTAGATTATACAGCCTTAGCTGTCTTGGTTCTGACTTTGGTCTCCAAAATGGAGCCCTAGGTCGAACCGACGCCTACTGTTCCCTCAACGGGGAACGCGTCCTCACCTACTCCTCTCGGGAGAAATTACTTGATGCCAACCGTTCCTCTGGTTGGACTTTTGCCTGACGGTCCTTTGTCAGGGCTTGTAAACTGGCAGTCCTTGGCCAGTTGCCTAGCAGTCCTTCGCTAGGGCTTCAGTCCCAGGCTGTCCTTCGCCTGGAGCCTAGCAGTCCTTCGCTAGGGCTTGATACTGGCAGTCCTTCGCCAGTGCCTAGCGGTCCTTTACTAGGGCTTATTTCCCTGGCATTCCTTTGCCAGTGCCTAGCAGTCCTTCGCTAGGGCTTTTCTTGCACACTAGATTAACTTGTTAGAAAACAAGAAAGACTTAACTTTTGACCTATGTTGCCATTATCAAAACACGGGTTTGACTTAGGTGCATTCTGCACCAACAATCTCCCCCTTTTTGATTTATGGCAACCCTAGTTCAAAAAGTTAAGTTTAAGCAAAACATGAAAAAGTTTTTGTTCCCTCCCCCTGGAAGGAATCTCCCCCTAGATTTTTCAAAAATTCGTGGGGTAAAAAAACTTTACTTGTACTTGAAAACATTTTGAAATTGTTAGCTTAAGTAAGAATTTCAGTCTTAATACAGTTTTGAAAAACTTAAGCTTTAGAGTACTTAAAAAAAATTTGACAAGCTTTAAGAACTTTTGAAACTGGAGTACCTAGGCAAAATTTTGAAAGCTTTAAGAACTTTTGAAACTGGAGTACTTAGGCAAAATTTTGAAGGCTTTAAGAACTTAAGTACTTCTTCAAAAAGTTTAAGCTTTTGAATAAAGGATAAGTATATTTTTGAACCTTTTTGAATAAGGGAAAAATTTTGAAAAAGTAAAAGTAATTTTTCTCTTTCCTCTCCTATCTCTCCCCCTTTGTCATATATCAAAACAAGATAAATATGATTGCATAAAGGAAATAAATAAGAATTTGCTGTACTGAACCAATTCATAATTAGATTTACACTAAATCAATCAATTTTCTCTGTAGGGACCTGTCTAACCCAATTAGCTACTTACTAACTGTTATAAACAGTAGTTTTTGCTAGGGTTAGTCAAGTTAAGTGTTTCTGTTCAAGTTAGATTTTCTAAACTTGACACTTAACTGGATTGCTGTTTAAGTTGTATTTAGTGCCCCAATTACTGCAGATGCACTGACTTAAAGCATCTTGAATTAAGGCAAAGTCCTAAGCATCTCAACCCTTTCTAGGTTATCAATCAAAAGTACCCTAAGGTGCTTGTGAGATGCTGGCTTCTAAGTCTATAGGTGCATGCAGTTCTAGGGTTAGGGCCTAGGCTAAGTCTATTTTCGAAAAAGCCCTAATTTTTAAAGGGGTAGTTTTGCAAAAAAAAACTAAGTAAAAAAAATGAAAACTGATTTTGAAATTAAGTAAAACAATTTTTCAAAATTATTTTTTTTTAAAACCTATTTTAAATCAAGTAAAAAAAATTAATCTATTCTACAGAGTACAATCCTAATTGCAACAAGTACTCATAAACTGGTCAACAGAAAATAAAGCAGGCAATCAAGGTTTAAATACAGTCAAACAGTCAAACCAAGTCAACCCTACTGAGTAGGGGCAGTCAAATAGGTACAATACTAAGTGAATCTAAGACGAAGGATCGGGATGATCGGAGGAGCCTGGCTGCCAGGATCGAAATAGAGTCATCATCTCATGATACTCTGCCTCTCTGGCCTCCCTCTCGGCTCGAAGGGCGCTCATGTAACTGTTGTAGTAGCCCAGATTTGTCTCCATGTCTTCAGCGTGATTGGCCTCCACTTCCTCTCGGAGGCTCTGAACACGGGTCTCTAGCTGAGTCACTCGATCGTAGAGTGTCGGTGGAGCGGGCTCATCTATGTGCGCTCGGGCTGCTGCTGCTAGATCTCCGACGTTGACCTCAACCTCCTCGTCTGAGTCGACTGGTGCTCCGGCCTACTGTCGTCTCCAACTAAGAACCCCGGTGGCCGACACCTCTAGACCCGCTAAGGAAAAGTTCCTAAATCCTATTTCGTCAAAGTCGGTCATAGCGGTAATTTCACCAATGGTAATGTCCCGACCGTGGTGATGAAGAAGGGATGTGATGATGTGGCAATATGGTGTCCGTACTCGTCCCTGGGTCGTGACACTGGACGCATGCAAAATGGTATGAAACATATGGAGCCAATGTCTAGGTCAAGGTGGTGGACTAGGGCATAAAGAAGGAAAGCATGAAAGGGTCGCATAGTCCCTAGGTCTCTGGTGGAAAGTGGTAGGATACAGCGAACTAGAACTCTATACAAGACATAGTTCTGGGCCTGAAGTTCAACAGCTAGGAAGCGTCTGTTTGCGAGGAGGTCTGCCCTAAAGAAATAGGAGTGAATGGTATCTAGGGTAATCTCTGAGTAGGGAGGATCAAATGGGGGGTTCCTAGGAGGATAACAGCAGAATGTGGACTGTGAGGGTCGCAGTCCTAGAAAGCGGTTCAACATAGTAGGGGTGATGGTCAAAGGAATCCCTTGGACAGTGGTGTGAAACATAAGATTATCTTGTCGAATAATATTATTGTAAAATTCTGCGCATAAAGATTCATTAATGGTATGCGTGCAGAAGACAAGATTGTCCAATTTATAAAAGTTGATGATGTTCATGGCGACAGGGCATGATTGGGTAAAAAAGTGCCTATTGAGATAGCTCGTTTTAATAGGCTTGTAGATTGTTTGTGCAAACCTATTACATAACTCTAGATTAGGAAATCTAGGATCGTGACTAGGTTGGGCACTGGGGTTGGCCGGGTTCGGTCGGCGTCTTCTAAGTTAAAAGAGTTAAAGGAAGAATAAAGATATTGCATGAAATAATTTTAAATGCAATAAAAATAAATGATAATCATACCGGACGGCTCGGGGAGGCATGGTTGAGGAAGAGGACTTGCAAGGTCTTCTTGAAGAGTAAGAAGTGGAGAAGAAGATTGATTTTGGTGTGGGGAGTGAAGGAGGTTCGGGTGCCTTTTATAGGCAAACTCACGGGGGCGCCCGGGAGTTTCCGGGCGCCCTGGTCAAGGTTACTGCCAAAGGCAATAACTTTTGGCTGCTGGGGGCGCCCGGGACAGCCCGGGCGCCCTCAGCAGAGCGCTTTGCAGCTTTTGCTGCGTTGGAGGTGATGGGGGCGCCCGCGTGGTTCCGGGCGCCTTGGTCAAGGGCAAGGCAGCTTTCCTGTCTCGGGGAATGAAATAGCTATGGGGGGCGCCCGTGTGGTCCCGGGCGCCCGGGTTTGTATAGAAAGGGACAAGCTTTATGTCTTGCCATCTTTTGACCATGATTAAATTGGTTTGACCATGGTTTGACTGCTTTGACTGTGGTTTGACTGCTTTGACCATGGTTTGACTATATTAATCATGGTTTGACCATGATTTTGACAAATACAAGAATATCTCATCCTATAGGTAAAAGAATTTCCAACTTAGTCTTAATCCTACTGTCTCACCCAAATCTAGGGTTTTCAATCACGTTAACCTTATAGGTTTTGTGAGACAGGTTTTGATAGTGAAAATTATTTTGAAAATTTTGATTAATTTTGATTAATTTTGAAAACAATTAAATTTTAAAACCTTAATTAATTTTGAAAACAATTAATTTTAACAAAAATGTTTAAATCTACAAATAACTGAAATTTTATGTTAGATTCGAATTTGACAAAAAAAATTTGAATTTGAATTTCAGAAATTGGCTTCCAGGTCTTGGCGAGGCACTAGGCCTTCTTTGGCCGTAGCCTTATGGGATCATCCACCCTTTCCTTGACAAAGCCTTCTAATGAAATTTCATTTTCAAAAATTCATTGAAAAATTTCTGGTCTAACTAGTTTGGGTCTTGGATCGGTAGCTTCGGCTAGTTCCGCCAAATTGGCTTCCCTAACGTACTATCATCTCACCTCCACCCAATACTATGTTGTCAAATTTCAGCTAAGTTTGTTTAGTCCTTAAGCTAGCCTAAGTCTAAGCATGGTATATTGCAGAAATTAAATAACCAATCAATCAAGCAATTTAAATCAAGAATAACAAATTTATCTAATAATAAAAATAGTTTTCAGTTTGGCTCCCCCTGGACTAAAGCCACGGTGATGGTTAGGCAAGATGTGAATCTTGTCCTTGGGGATCCAATACTGATTTGATCCAGTCGGTTGGTTCAGGCACAGTTTAGGTGCCCATGCCTGAACTTTACCTCTGGACTGATTCAGTACAGCAAAGTATGATCTTTGCCGGGATTATGTTTTATAGCCCAGTCCGGATCGATTTAGAACTGATTTCTGTTTTCCAAGGATCATGTCAAGACCCTTGGAACCAGATGTAAATCGTTCTAGTGCTGATCTAAGATCCTTAACCTAAGTTTTCAAGGAGGAGTTTTCCTTTTCAAGTTTTTCAACTTGAGTAGGAGTTCCTTCCTGAACCTTCTCGGTTAAGGGTTTAAGTCAGCTCCCTCTTTCAGGAGTTTTACTTCCTGTCGGAGGGATTCGACTCGGAGTTTGGCCTTTGCCAAATCTCGGGAAAGAAATGAAATTAACTCACTTAATTGCGATCTATTAAAACCAGTTACCTTAATTCCTCCGTCTTCTGTGAAGGTCAGCTCGCCATCCTCTTGTTCTGTTTCTGACTCAGTCTCGACTTTATCTGAGGCGGTCAGAGCTAGGAGGTTGGACTGGGGTGCCTCTGTAGCGACCCGCCTTCTTCTACCTTAGACGGATCGTTACTTTTCTCTACTTCTCGACTTTAGATACATGACTAAAAATGCGGAAATGTTTTTTTTTTAAACTTTTAAATTCATCTAACAATCATATTCTAACTTAAGCAATCATGCATATTAACATATCACACTTACTATCTCAAAAGCTCGCAATTGGTACACTTGAAGCTTGCCTCACCCAACTCAAACTGCAGGTATCAGTCGACTGATACTGTATCAGTCGACTGATAGGCCTGTAATTTGAAACTCAGGTTTCGGCCAGTTACTTCACAGCTCATCCAAACCTATAATTTCGAGCCATATGGAATCATGACACCATTTCTACACTCTATGACAGTTTTTTAATGAGTTTAGCCAATCAAAACGAATCCATAAACTTGAAATTTGGACTTTTGCGGAAGAAAATAAACTATTCAAGATATATGAATTTTAACACTAAAGTTTGTACCAATCTTGACTTCTATACATTCATAACACCAAATACATGTTCTATGACCTTGCTAAAGCATTATGAAATGTGAATGCAACTTTTCTAAACATTTATAAGCAATAAAACTTAATTCAAAGAGAATTTGATACTATCTTGGCACATGTGTCTATTTTCCTAACAAAGTATCAATATCTCCATCTACTCACATTTCCACTCATCTAATGCAAGCATAAGAATATATAAGCTAAATGAAATGACATGAAATCTTTACTCTAAGAAATTGAGCATGTAAAACTGTCCAAAACTCAAATGTTCGCTAAACTTTATAAGCAAGAACTTGAAATTCAAATGATCTATAACATTGTGAATTAATAGCTAAATTGTCTTGCGCCAAAGATCTCTCCATAATCAGCCACCACACACACTCTACTCAGCACCGCCTCATCGTCTTCCTTCAGAATTGCTTGCCTTTACCTTTATCTGCAATAAGAGGAAATGCAACTAGTAAGCAAAAAGCTTAGTAAGTACTATCTAGCTCACAAAAATTTGAAATATGCAAACATGCTTCTAGATCAAACTGAACATCATATGAGATACTAATATGCTTGAAAGAAAAACTAAGGACATGTATAGCTCAAAACATGCATACTCAAGC
Organism: Boesenbergia rotunda; assembly: GCA_024364735.1. Taxonomy (NCBI): domain Eukaryota; kingdom Viridiplantae; phylum Streptophyta; class Magnoliopsida; order Zingiberales; family Zingiberaceae; genus Boesenbergia; species Boesenbergia rotunda. Next base: position 148,717 of record JAGFNQ010000725.1, on the reverse strand, counting down.
AATAATAAATCTCATTTTACTTTTCTTGGCTCAACTTGGAAACTTTAGCTATTCTTTAACTTTTTGAAAACTCTTTAAATTTTCAAAACTTTGCTAAAGCATATACTTGAAAATAATAATCACTTGGATCCACTGAAGACGTAAGTACCATCTCATATGCGCGTTCCCTAAAAGGTTGGGGTAGCGAGCCACCAATCCTAATAGAGCAGACCTTGGTCTACCAGGGCCAAGACCTTGGAATTGGACACCTGGATTTCTTTAACGACGCCCTTGGATGCCGGGTACTGGCCTTATAAAATAAAATAGCTTTTCTTTCTTTTCTTTCTTATCTGTAAATGCCTTGGCATTTTCTGGAGCACCTTGCGTGCTAAAATCCCTAAGTCTTGACTTTTGGGGATTTCTTAAGGCCTTGGCCTTTTCTTTTCTTATCTTTATCTTTTCTTTTCTTTTCTCATAGCTTTTCTTGGACCCTAAACTCACATAGGGTATTAATCAACATATATAAGCATATAATGAACTAAGATCACATGCAAAAACTCAAACAAAAAGGAAATATCTCTTCTAAAAACTTTTAAAGGAAATTCTCGCGGAAAAACCGCCTCTTACTGCAGGTGAGCAGTACTTACCTTGATATCTTGGACTTACAACCAAGATTGACGTCTAGAGCTCGGGAGAAACTTGAGATCTCGGAGAATTCTTCGCACCTACGCGTTCCTCTCGTCGCGGGGATCCCGAATATAGGAATATCTCTTGGAGGAAAGCCTTGGCCGGCCCTCTAGGGTTTGGTGTGGCGTGCGCACAAGAGAGGAGAGGGAGAGGGGTCGGTGCAACCTTGGGAGAGGGAGAGGGTTTGAGAGAAAATAAAACTTCTCTCTTTAATAACCTATTTATACCTATGGGGCGGATCGACCTAACTACCCCTTAAATATCCTTCTCTCCATCCCTTGTTGTGCTTGATACCCTAGCCCAGCTGGTTTGTGCGCTTGCCTTGTCTTGCGCTGGTCGCGGGTTCGAACCACCGGCTGCCCCAAAGTGGTTTTTGGTTTTTTTTTTATTTCTTTCTCTTTTCTTAAAATATCAAACGGACTCGGAAAATTCCATAAAAATACTTTAAAAATTCCTAAAAATATCTAGAACATTTCTAAACCATTTCTAACTAATTCTAAGGACTTTAAGAACTAAAAATGGAAATTTTGGGGCGTTACAATCCCCCATACCTTATAAAAAGTTCGTCCTCGAACTTAGAATAATTCTGGATATCTCTCTCTCATGCTGTCCTCACGTTCCCAAGTAGCCTCTTCATGCTTTTGATTCTGCCAGATGACCTTCACTAGTGGCACTTCTTTGTTTCTTAATCGTTTAACTGCTTTGTCCACTATTTGTGTCGGCCTGCTCTCATAGCTAAGATCTTCTTGAATCTGTACTGACTGAGGCTGAATCACTTGGCTAGGGTCGTGAACACACTTCTTTAGCATAGAGACATGAAATGTACTGTGGATAGCTGACATATCCTCTGGTATGTCCAGCTCATAGGCTACCTTCCCAACTCTCTTTATAATCTCATAGGGTCCTATGTAGCGAGGACTTAGCTTGCCCTTCTTGCCAAATCTCATCACTCCCTTCATAGGAGCGACCTTGAGAAATACTGAATCTCCAACTTGGAATTCAAGTGGCCTACGGCGTGTGTCAGCATAACTTTTCTGTCTACTTTGGGCAGTCTCAATCCTCTGGCGGATCGTCTGGATAGCCTGAGTGGTCTCATCTATAAACTCAGTCTGGCTGTCTAGTCCTGACTCCATCTCTTTCTTCTCACCAGCTTCTTGCCAACATATGGGTGATCTACATTTCCTGCCATATAATGCCTCATAAGGTGCCATCCTGATGGTGGCCTGATAGCTATTGTTGTAGGCAAACTCAGCTAAACACAGAAATTTGCACCAACTACCTTTAAAGTCCAATGCACAAGCCCTGAGCATGTCTTCTAAAATCTGATTTACTCTCTCTGTTTGTCCATCTGTCTGGGGATGGAAGGCTGTGCTGAACTGAAGTTTGGTGCCTAGGGCATCCTGAACACACCTCCAAAAATGGGAGATGAACCGCCCATCTCTGTCAGAAACGATCGACTTCGGGACTCCGTGAAGCCTGATTACTTCTTTCACGTACAGCTGTGCTAATTGCTCTACCGAATGCGATAACATGATGGCTAGGAAGTGGGCAGACTTGGTCAATCTGTCCACTATCACCCAAATTGCATCGTATCCATGGGTGGTTCTTGGAAGACCTGTGATAAAGTCCATGGATATTTCTTCCCACTTCCACTCTGGAATGGGGAGTGGCTGTAGAACTCCTCCTGGTCTCTGGTGTTCTGCTTTGACCCTCTGGCAGGTCAAGCAGGTACTGATATATCTGGCCACGTCTCGCTTGAGTCCAGACCACCAGAACCTTTGCTTTAAATCTTGGTACATCTTGGTAGAACCAGGATGCATAGAGTATGGGGTACTGTGGGCTTCTTCTAAAATATTCTTTCTTAGTTCCTCATCATTGGGGACGCAAAGGCGGTCTCCAAAATAGAGTATGCCACTGTCTGATACTCGAAACTCTGAATTTTCTGCCTCTTGGATCCCCTGCTTGATCTTCTGGATCTCTGGGTCTTGAACTTGCTTTTCTTGTATATCCTTAAGCAGGGTTGACTCTAGGGTCAATGCAGAAAATTGCCCAACCATAACCTCAACTCCAAAATCTTTTATTTCTTTCTGAAGTGGTAGAGACAGTGATGATAAGGACATCAGTGCCGCACAGGATTTTCTGCTCAGTGCATCTGCCACTTTATTAGCTTTACCTGGGTGGTAGAGGATTTCACAGTCATAATCTTTGACCAACTCTAGCCACCTGCGCTGCCTCATATTCAGATCCTTCTGAGTGAAGAAGTACTTCAAACTCTGATGGTCTGTGAAGATTCTGCACTGCACTCCATATAGGTAGTGTCTCCAGAGCTTCAGTGCAAAACCACAGCTGCTAGCTCAAGGTCGTGGGTAGGGTAATTCTTCTCATAGTTCTTGAGCTGTCTGGAGGCGTATGCTATTACTTTACCATCTTGCATGAGGACAGCTCCAAGGCCCATCTTGGATGCATCACTATAGATGTCAAAGGCCTTGTCACTCTCTGGAACAGTCAGGATGGGAGCACTAGTCAATCTCTTCTTCAGCTCTAGAAAACTGTGCTCGCATTTATCTGACCACTCAAACTTCTTGTTCTTTCTGGTCAAAGCTGTGAGTGGAGAGGCTATCCTGGAAAAGTCCTCTACAAATTTTCTGTAATATCCTGCCAGGCCTAAGAAGCTTCTGATCTCACTGGCACTCTTGGGTCTACACCAGTTGCTGACTGCTTCTATCTTGGCTGGATCAACTTGAATGCCTTCTTTGGATACAATGTGACCTAGAAAGGTCACCTGATCTAGCCAAAACTCACACTTCGAGAATTTTGCATAGAGCTTCTCCTGCTGAAGGATCTGCAACACTATCCTCAAGTGTGTAGCATGGTCCTCTGGAGTCTGTGAGTATATGAGGATATCATCAATAAACACAATGACGAATTTATCGAGATACTCCCTAAAGATGTGATTCATCAGCTCCATGAAGACTGCTGGAGCATTGGTTACTCCAAAAGGCATTACCACAAATTCATAGTGGCCGTATCTTGTCCTGAAAGCCGTCCTGGGGATGTCACTCTCTTTAACCTTTAGCTGATGATACCCAGAACGCAGGTCTATCTTTGAGAACACTGTGGCCCCTTTGAGTTGATCAAATAAATCATCTATTCTAGGAAGGGGGTACTTGTTCTTGATGGTCACCTTGTTCAGAGCTCTGTAGTCTATGCACAGACGCATAGACCCATCCTTCTTCTTCACGAAAAGTACAGGAGCTCCCCAGGGTGAATGACTCGGGCGAATAAAGCCCTTGTCTAGTAGCTCCTGGAGTTGCTCTTGTAATTCCTTTAACTCTGCTAGAGACATAGGATATGGGGCCTTCGAGACCGGACCGGTACCAGGCACTAGCTCGATCTCAAATTCCACTTCTCTGTTGGGAGGTAGTCCAGGTAATTCCTCTGGGAACACTTCTGGATATTCGCAGACTACCCGTACATCCTCCTGCTTGAGTTCTTCCTTTGCTTCTGAGTCCACTATGTGTGCAAGAAAACCAGCACACCCTTGCTCTAGCATCTGGTGGGCTGCCAAGGCTGAGAGAAATTTCTGAGTCTTCCTCCTTGGGGCTCCTTGAAACTCGAATGGTGGTTCCCCTTCTGGGCTGAAAACCACCTTCCTTCTACGGCAGTCCACTGAAGTGCTGTACTTACTGAGAAAATCCATGCCCAATATGATGTCGAAGTCCTGCATCGCAAGGACTATCAGATCGACATGTAGCTCTCGGTCTGAAATCTTGATTGGCACAGCCCGGAGCCGCTGGGTGGATTCCATGATTTCCCCTGAAGGGAGAGTTGTCAGGAATCTGGACTCCCAACTCTCTATAGGCACCTGTAACTTACTAGAAAAAGGTACTGATACGAAAGAATGGGTCGCCCCAGTGTCAAACAGTGTAGTAGCTAAATGCTGAAAAATAACTATTTGACCTGTTACGACCGTGGAGGCGCTGGCAGCTTCTTCCTTCGTGAGGGAAAAGACTCTGGCATTGGTTGGAACTGGTGCTGCTTCCAATCCTCCCTGACTGATCTGAGGTCCCTCCAGCATAGTAGGCATGTAATGTAACTGGGGCTTGCCTCCATACTGTACGGACTGCTGAGAAAGTACTTTAAACTTGTTTGGGCATTCTTTGGATCTGTGTCCCTCTTGTCCACATGAATAGCATCCAGTTACACCCAAAAGGCATGCTCCTGGATGGTTCCTTGACGAAACCCAAATTATACTAATTAAAGTTGTCACGAAATGTATGGGCTCATCAAATTTAAATTTATAAATGAATGAAATGAAATGAATAGCTGGAAACCCTTTTTACAATCAAAATAGAAAAGCGTAGTAAGGGGCCACAGGTCGTATTTTTCTCGGGGCTAGTTGACGTTGTTTGATTCGCGCTTGTATTTAGGTGTCGTTTGTGTTTGTGGGTTTCGAATGTGAATTGGGTTCAATTATAAATGAAATCACAATAAAAAGAAATGAAACTTAATGAAGCAAACTTAAGCTAGATAAATGCACTGGAAGACTCAACCAATTGAGACTCAATCAAACTCAAGTAGAATTGGAAATTCTATGTCAATTGCATTCCAAATACTGAGTTATTGAAGCAAACAGTGAAGCCATTATGATTGAAACTGATACAACATTATAATCATAATTTCGGAAACAACTTGATACAACTAAGTGCCAAAACTCAACTTGATACAAAGATGAAAACACTTGTGCCAAAATTTCTACTGTTGTGCCAAGAGCTGAACAAATTGCTAAAGCTGTAACCTAGCAATTCAGAATAGCTGATCGGTTCAGAACATTGTGGAAACAGGAAGGAAAATTGCAGCAAATGACTAGACTGCAAAACTCCAACACTCTAGTGCAGAACTCAGCTGCATAACTGCAGAAAATTGGATACCGGAATGTTACAGCAGATCAAATGCTGAAATTATCACTTTCAAAACAAATTTGCATCACTAATTGAAGTGAAGGAAGGCTTGAAATGAACCAAGGTTTACTTGACATGAAAATCAGAAGCTACCAATACCATTTGCTGATACAAAACTGAAAATTGCAGAATTTTCCAATTTGATATGCATGACTTGAAATCAAATGCAGAATTTGAATTCGAATACCTGGTATGAAACTAGCTACAATCTGACTTCAGAAGATGAAACTGAATCTAGCTAACTACGACATTCAGAGCTAAGCTAGAAAGCTGATACAAAAGGAAAAGAGAGAATATGCAGAAAACAGGGCTGACACTGGATTGATACGCAAGCTGGAATTTCAGAAATGCTAAGCTAAACAAAAACAATTCAGAAACAAATTAAGAAATGAAATGAAGTTAGATCAACTAAATCCACACACTACTGTGGTCTCTAATTGCAAGAAATAAACTAAACTCTAATCGGATTCCACAAAAACTGCAAAAACCAGAAATGAAACATTGGCACGCAAAAACAGTTTGGCACGCAAGAAGTTAAGCTTCAAACTACTGAAATTGAATCTAATTGTTATCTAAACAAGTTAACTAGCTAACTACTTGCAAGAATTGAACCTAATTGAGCTTGAACAATTCAGTAACTTCGAATTAAGCTGCTGATCTAATTGCAGAAACTAAACAGAAGCTCACGGCAGAAATGAAATCTACAGCTAAACAATGAAAATAAACTATCTAAGCTACTCCTCAATCATTCCTCAACTCAAGAGCTCCTTGGTCGTCAATCAAGGGAGAACCTCGGACCCGCAAGCTCCGCAAATCAGTGAGAATCGCCTCAGCTACCGAATCTGATCAGATCACGCTCAAACTGAAATTCAGCTCCGAATTCTTCAATCTCGCTGTTATGGCTTGCGAATTTGATTTGGGAATGACCGAGACCTTCCAGGGAACCCCTCTGGTCAGCTCGAATGTGGTGGAAATGGAATACAGCTGAGTTCGTTGAGTTAGGATAGCAAATCTGCCGAGACCTCGCGCAACTTCGCTATTGAGCAGAAATCGAATCTGAGACCTCGCTGAGAATCTCTTCACTGACCTAACCCTTGTTTTGATGATGGATTGAGGGATCGCGCCTCCTTGATGAAGAAATCTAGCTAAGAAAATGGAAGAAAACTGAAGAAGATGACTGCTTGCGGCGGAGACGCGACGAGGAGAAGCTGCTGGGAAAATCTGATTAAATAGCTATCAATGGACGGTTGTGATTAATTTGAGAAATCCAACGGTTGATCTTCATCTGATCTGACCCAAACTTTGAGGATGTTGATCTGGGGTCAGGATCTGCCTTGTGGTAGCTCGGATCCTCCAGATATGCAACGGATGGTCCAGATCAACTCAATCTGTGAATGGACGCTCTAGAGCCCTCCTTGCTTGATCCAACGGTTGATTTAGCTCCGATTGGGATGAAACCTTCAGATCTTGATCATAGAGCTTGATCAACCCTAACCCTAGCTCGGATTGCTTCAGATCGTCCCGGATGGCTCAGATCTAGCCGCTCTTGAATCGGAGGGCCCGGATTAATTTTAGGCTTGATAATTCGATCCGGTTCACATCCGACTCAAGTTTGACCCAGTATGCCCTAAGTCCTTGAACCTTTGGTGCCTACAAAAATAGATCCAAAATTTAGTGGCCAATTAATCCAATTTAATGCAAATTTGCAATTAAGTCCAAAATAAAGGTAAGTTCTAAAACCTAGGGCAATTTCACAATTAATCAATAAAAATATGAGTCAAACATGGATTTTAACATCTAAAATAATCAACAAAATGGTATCTATCAACTCCCCCACACTTAACCTTGAGCGTCTCGCGAAAACACTAAATATGTATCCCCTAGATTTTCTTAAGCATAATTAGAAGCAATTGAAAAGAAATTACCTAGGGTTGTCAATTCTCATAAATCTAAGCTCTATGGATTACTATCTTGTCCTTAAATCAACAACTCAGCCCTTTCATCCATCATGAATCATTGAGATGAATTTAAATCTCTAGCCTTTCAAGGAAAATTTGGTGGCTCTCTTCTTAAGTTCTAACTTGATGATGGAAGTGGAGCTCACTCAAACACACATGCTTCTTGCACTACCATAGGCTTGCTTATTATCTACTCTCCACCATTAATCATGATTAGGATCAATATCTACAAAAACAAATGAAATCATGGAAAATGGCAAGAAATGGAGTAAAAATCAAAGAAATGGAAAAATGGATAAAGTAGAAGACTTAAGTGCTTGAAAATGTTTTTGATGCTCTTTGCCCTCCTTAAGAGTCCTCTAGTGATATCAAAAGTTGTGAAGTCAATCTTGAATAAATTCCTTTGATTTGGATGAAAAACCTTTCCTTGACTTCCTTGTGCCATTTCTTGTCTATTTGTGCCAACTTTACTTTACTTTTCTCATTCTTCTTTCTATTCTTTCTTTTTAGCTCTAACAAGGTCAGAAATGTATTGCAATGTGCTCACTCCCAAATTGTGATCAGATTCAGCTTCAATTCTTTCTGTGCCGTGAGCTTCAATTTAATTTCCACTTGCCAGTTTTTTTTTTTTAGCTCCCAGTTTTTTTTTTAGTCTTTTCTGGCATAACTGCATTTTTTTATTATCAGAGCTAGCAGATTTTCTTCATAAGGGTTCCAATTGATTTCGGCACTGCCTCTCTGATTTCCAAAATCAAGATTTCAATTTGAAGTTGCTACTAATCTGTGCCCATTGTAATCGAAATAATCTGTTTTTCCTTGAATTCTTTGCATGTAAATTCCATCTTTTGATACTCTCCTTGGCCACTGCTTTTCCACTTCAATTCAGAACCTGCTTTGCTGCTCTGTTCAGATGTTTTCAGCTCCTTTCACTTATGGCTTCCACCTTAGCACAGAATTCTCTCTTAGGTTTCTTAACTGCCCAGCTTAAGTTCAGGAACTGCTTTGTTTCCATTTTCGTCTTTTCTCCTTTGATCAGCAGTGGACATTCCTGATACAAATCTGGTACATTCAGGAACTTAATCCCTTGATTCATAACTTAGAAAACCCAATTTTCAACTTCAACTTGACACAAACTGCACAAAACTGCTTCATGTGCTGATTTTTTTTTTCTTTGAGTTCAGCCCTAATGCATTCTGTTTCTGATCAGGATTCCTAGCATCCACCTTTCTTCCTGGTTTGGTCACGTTTTGCTTAATCTTGTGGTGCTCATGCTCCCCAATTCCTTGTTCAGAAGTTTGCTCCAATCCATCACTAATGCTGTGAGCTTCCATGGAGTTTCCACTTCCTGGCACAGAATTCCTGAACTTGCAGATATATCCAGCTGCTGTTCAGCTTCCAATTAAACTCTGGCAAAATGTCACTGACCTTCTAACAAAGTGCAGCTGCAAGCAAGTTCAATTCTGCCCATAGCTGCAATTTCAGCATTTTCTTTTTCTTCTTTTTCTGCTTTTGTTCCACTCTTAAATTCTATACAGCTGTCCATACAGCCACCTTCTTCTGTGTTGGTCAATAATGGATGAGTTCAACCAATTCTGGCATGTCAAGTACTCAATTCCCGAATGCATAGCCAGCCTAAACCAACCAATTCAAATTCACTTTGGTACAAAATCTGTCTCACTGCATTTCCTATTTTGTTCTTCTCTGCTGGTTTCATCAGCTACTCGGCTTCTGATTCTGGTTGCAGATCAGCTGCCCTTGCAATGCAGTTTGTATTGTTTCAACAGCTTCTAGCTTTTCTCAGCTTCAGCTCAGAATTAATTTCAATTCAAACTCACTGAATTCTCAGCTATTTTCAGCTCCAATTCAGCCTCCTTTCCTACTGATTTCTCAGCTTCATTTCAGACTTTGGCTTGTATCATTCATCAGCTCTAAAATTCTGCACAGATTTGGCAGATTACAAGCAGTGCAGTTTTTCAGCCTTTGGTCAGCTTCTATTGCAGTCCAGTCTCAGCTCCTACTTCTCAGATTCTCTCAGCTTCAGTTCATTCTTCAATTCCAATTGTTTTCAGCTGGAGTTCAGCTTGTTTCAGCTGCTACAAGTCAATCTCAGCAGATCACAAGCTCTGATTTTTCAGTACTGCTGATTTTGCAGTTCTGATTTGTGCAATTACAGATTCTTTCTTAGCTTCACGTACTTCCCAGATTTCCTTTCACTGCTGATTTGATGCAGAAACAAAAATCTGAATGTAGACAAGGGAAGGGGTTGGTACTGCCCATGGTTGAGTTTCCTTTCACTGCTGATTTTGGCACACATTTTCTTTCGAATGCAGATTCTACATCAGCCTCAATTTAACTTCAATTCAGCACTTAGCAGCAATCTAAATTCCAAAAATTTGGATTCCGGCCATGGCACAATTATCTTCAAATGTGATACACTGTTTTTTTTTTCTTTTCTTTTTGGCATGGCACAGATTTTCAAAATTTTCAATTGCTTGCCACTTGAATCTTCAAAGTGTAGTAAAGAATCTAAATCTCCAATTGCTTCCACCTCTCTTGATCATTCTTGGCACCAAACTCAACTCCTTTGGCACAAAAATTTTTTTTTTTTCGAAATGATGAAAATGATGATGCTCTTTGATAAAAATTGCTTCCCTATCACTAGTCACTCCCCCACACTTAAATCCTTGTCCGTCTCGGGCAAAATAGTATCAAGAAAACATCCCAAGCAAACAAATTCATAGAAAAATTAGGGTTAAGATTAGCAATAAGGAAAGACAACTAGAATAGAATAGACAAATAGATGTAGAAAGGTGAATAAAATGATTAGTCCCTATAGATGTGATCCAACCATTGAAATATGACTTTGAAAGAACCTAAGCAAGTTCTAGAGTTCAATAACATGTGTGTCACAAATAAGGCTAATTCTCACTAGGTAAAAATCATTCATCTCAATTCTTCAATCAAGAATCTAAAGCATAATCGTACTCAAGCATCCAAGACTTCATCCATGAACTCAAATCCTAAGTTTTGACAACCAAATTTAATTTATTTTCTAAAAGACTCTAAAATGCTATGGAGAAAACCTAAAGGGATACATTTATTCCTAATCATGGAAGAAAAAGTGCTAAAAGGAATAACAAGGTATTTACATTGACTCCTATGCATTCTGCTCTACTCATGCATTTATTAGCAAGGACACGATTTGAAAGAAAATTCTAAAGGTCATAAAAGTGAAAGAAAATGCAAAAAGAAATAAACTCCCCTTTATTTCAGGTGGACGGAGTCTATCCAGAAGGAGCCTCCATCTTGGTAGTGGAGGAGTATGAGTGGCTGGGAGAAATAGGACTCCCCCACACTTGAACCTCACAAAAATTTCTCTGGTGGCCTAAGGCGATTCAGGTTCAAGAGCCATTCAAGGGATGGAGTGCTTTTAATTAAAGTCAGATCATCTCCTCCTTCTTGATGCCCTTCAGAAGTCCTTCCAGGAGGCTGGAGTCTGTTCAGTTGGAGTACCCACTCCTGAAGTCTTCTGGACCCTGCAAAACAATGTAATACCTTTCTCAAGCGTGCAGGGTCAAAAAGAAATAAAATGATATCAGTCTCTGCATGAGATGTATTCAAAACTGCATCATGTCTAATGAAATCAATTCTCTGTGCCTCAATAAATTTTTTATTTCCTACGAGATTTGCATCCAAAAACTCATCACAAATAATAAAATCAATCCTTGGCACTTCAATAGAAATTTTACAATTATTTTTCAACACAGATGTATCACAACATGCTTCATTTTCAACCAATTCAACACTAGGTACCTCTATGCAAATTTCAGAAAAGTTAGGAGAAGAATTTACCTGATCGTGCTGAAAAGTACCTGGAGATTCTACAAAAGTAGATATATCTGTGGTCTCCTCCTGATCATGTGCAGTCTCCTCTTCAGCCTCAAGTTCTGGTGGACACTCAAATAAAACAGGTGATCCTTGGGTTCTTGCTTCCACCATGCAAGTCCCTACACTTCCTGGAAGTTGTGGTGGTCCCTGGGGCTTAGTGCAGTCCCCTACACCTGTGGAATCATCTCCTCTGCATGCTTCTTCTGTAATATCTGCAACAACAGTATCAGAAAAATTAGGACCACTAATAACACTATCATCACAAAATAAAAGACTAGAATGGTCCTGTGAAGCTTCAGTTTCTTCTGCTGGAGCTGAAAAATTTGGAATTGGATTTTGAATAGGAGTCTCCGGAGGAATGCATGCTGTAGGTGCCCAAACTTTAATGTATTCTTCTTCTTCTTCTATCACATTTGCAAGATTACTTGAAGAAGGACTTGAACATACACTAGGGTCACCTTGAACTGATATAAAACCAACTCCGGGGCTCTCAGAATCAAGAGTTGCTTGAGAATATAATTGTCCTGATTCTTGGGCTAGCCTTTGTTTCACTTGATCAACTAATTTTGCAATGCGTTGTAGTTGTTGTTGATTTTGCTCTTGTTGTTGTTGTAACATCTCCATCATCCTTTGTTGTTGAGCCTCACTCCAATCAGGATCATTAAAGCCTCCTTGGTTAAACTGCTGAAATGGAACATAAGGCTGCTGAAGTCCAGGAGGAGGCTGCGCATTCTGAAATGGAAACTGTAGGGGCTGATCAAATGGATGCATGGACTGATTAGATTGCTGAAAATTTGGCTCACACCATGGTGGAGATAGCTGAAAATTTTGATTATGAAATTCTTGGATCTGAGGTTGAAATTGTTGTAGTGAACACTCAAATTGATGTGGGGGCTGTTGGTACTGATTTTGGTGCTGAATTTGTTGAGGATATGGCTGGAAATTGCTTTGGAAATTCGATGGACCTTGCTGAAAACTATTCCCCGGAAAACCTTGATTTTGGTTAAATGTTGACTGTTGATGCTGAAAACCTTGCTGAAAAGGCTGAGACATCTGCTGGAAATTTTGAAAGCTTCCTTGAACTTGCTGATTTTGGTGGTATTGAGGCTGAAAATTCTGATATTGCTGTTGGAATTGTGGCTGCCCATTCTGAAATGTTTGCTGAAAATTCGAATTAGGCTGCTGAAAGTCTTGACTTGGTTGCTGAAAATTTGAATAGTATTGCTGAAACATTTTGATCTTGCAGCCCTGTCACAAAACAAACAAGACAAATAGCAGCAACCCGTATACAAAAGATAAAGCAAAATAAAATAGAACCCAATGATATGTCTAAAGAAACATACAAGCAAAAATCAAACAATTCAACTAGTTGCTTCCCCGGCAACGGCGCCAAAAATTTGACGAAACCCAAATTATACTAATTAAAGTTGTCACGAAATGTATGGGCTCATCAAATTTAAATTTATAAATGAATGAAATGAAATGAATAGCTGGAAACCCTTTTTACAATCAAAATAGAAAAGCGTAGTAAAGGGGCCACAGGTCGTATTTTTCTCGGGGCTAGTTGACGTTGTTTGATTCGCGCTTGTATTTAGGTGTCGTTTGTGTTTGTGGGTTTCGAATGTGAATTGGGTTCAATTATAAATGAAATCACAATAAAAAGAAATGAAACTTAATGAAGCAAACTTAAGCTAGATAAATGCACTGGAAGACTCAACCAATTGAGACTCAATCAAACTCAAGTAGAATTGGAAATTCTATGTCAATTGCATTCCAAATACTGAGTTATTGAAGCAAACAGTGAAGCCATTATGATTGAAACTGATACAACATTATAATCATAATTTCGGAAACAACTTGATACAACTAAGTGCCAAAACTCAACTTGATACAAAGATGAAAACACTTGTGCCAAAATTTCTACTGTTGTGCCAAGAGCTGAACAAATTGCTAAAGCTGTAACCTAGCAATTCAGAATAGCTGATCGGTTCAGAACATTGTGGAAACAGGAAGGAAAATTGCAGCAAATGACTAGACTGCAAAACTCCAACACTCTAGTGCAGAACTCAGCTGCATAACTGCAGAAAATTGGATACCGGAATGTTACAGCAGATCAAATGCTGAAATTATCACTTTCAAAACAAATTTGCATCACTAATTGAAGTGAAGGAAGGCTTGAAATGAACCAAGGTTTACTTGACATGAAAATCAGAAGCTACCAATACCATTTGCTGATACAAAACTGAAAATTACAGAATTTTCCAATTTGATATGCATGACTTGAAATCAAATGCAGAATTTGAATTCGAATACCTGGTATGAAACTAGCTACAATCTGACTTCAGAAGATGAAACTGAATCTAGCTAACTACGACATTCAGAGCTAAGCTAGAAAGCTGATACAAAAGGAAAAGAGAGAATATGCAGAAAACAGGGCTGACACTGGATTGATACGCAAGCTGGAATTTCAGAAATGCTAAGCTAAACAAAAACAATTCAGAAACAAATTAAGAAATGAAATGAAGTTAGATCAACTAAATCCACACACTACTGTGGTCTCTAATTGCAAGAAATAAACTAAACTCTAATCGGATTCCACAAAAACTGCAAAAACCAGAAATGAAACATTGGCACGCAAAAACAGTTTGGCACGCAAGAAGTTAAGCTTCAAACTACTGAAATTGAATCTAATTGTTATCTAAACAAGTTAACTAGCTAACTACTTGCAAGAATTGAACCTAATTGAGCTTGAACAATTCAGTAACTTCGAATTAAGCTGCTGATCTAATTGCAGAAACTAAACAGAAGCTCACGGCAGAAATGAAATCTACAGCTAAACAATGAAAATAAACTATCTAAGCTACTCCTCAATCATTCCTCAACTCAAGAGCTCCTTGGTCGTCAATCAAGGGAGAACCTCGGACCCGCAAGCTCCGCAAATCAGTGAGAATCGCCTCAGCTACCGAATCTGATCAGATCACGCTCAAACTGAAATTCAGCTCCGAATTCTTCAATCTCGCTGTTATGGCTTGCGAATTTGATTTGGGAATGACCGAGACCTTCCAGGGAACCCCTCTGGTCAGCTCGAATGTGGTGGAAATGGAATACAGCTGAGTTCGTTGAGTTCGGATAGCAAATCTGCCGAGACCTCGCGCAACTTCGCTATTGAGCAGAAATCGAATCTGAGACCTCGCTGAGAATCTCTTCACTGACCTAACCCTTGTTTTGATGATGGATTGAGGGATCGCGCCTCCTTGATGAAGAAATCTAGCTAAGAAAATGGAAGAAAACTGAAGAAGATGACTGCTTGTGGCGGAGACGCGACGAGGAGAAGCTGCTGGGAAAATCTAATTAAATAGCTATCAATGGACGGTTGTGATTAATTTGAGAAATCCAACGGTTGATCTTCATCTGATCTGACCCAAACTTTGAGGATGTTGATCTGGGGTCAGGATCTGCCTTGTGGTAGCTCGGATCCTCCAGATATGCAACGGATGGTCCAGATCAACTCAATCTGTGAATGGACGCTCTAGAGCCCTCCTTGCTTGATCCAATGGTTGATTTAGCTCCGATTGGGATGAAACCTTCAGATCTTGATCATAGAGCTTGATCAACCCTAACCCTAGCTCGGATTGCTTCAGATCGTCCCGGATGGCTCAGATCTAGCCGCTCTTGAATCGGAGGGCCCGGATTAATTTTAGGCTTGATAATTCGATCCGGTTCACATCCGACTCAAGTTTGACCCAGTATGCCCTAAGTCCTTGAACCTTTGGTGCCTACAAAAATAGATCCAAAATTTAGTGGTCAATTAATCCAATTTAATGCAAATTTGCAATTAAGTCCAAAATAAAGGTAAGTTCTAAAACCTAGGGCAATTTCACAATTAATCAATAAAAATATGAGTCAAACATGGATTTTAACATCTAAAATAATCAACAAAATGGTATCTATCATTCCTCCCACACTTAGGACAAGGTGGATACCTAGCTTGCTTATTCTCTGGTTTTCCTTTTTGGCTGCCAGACCACTGCTTCCTTTTGTGGTTCTTGTTCTTCCAGTTCTGGCTATTTGGCTGAGGCTTCTGGCCTCCTATTGTCTTGTTCTCAATCAGGACTGGCTTCTGCTGTGCATGCTGTGCCTTGATGCTATTCAGGTAGTGCTCTGAGATTAGAGCACTACTGACCAACTCCTTGCTGGTCTGGGGTCGGTGCATCCCGCTGTTCACGTTGAGTGCTATCTCAGGGTTCAGCATGCGGAGCATCAGTCTGACTCGCTCCTTCTCTGTGCTGACTAGCTTTGGGCAGAGGCGAGCTAGTCTGTTGAACTTTGCGACTGCTTCTCCCACTGGTAGGCTACCCTGTCTGAACTCCATGAAGTCCTCGAAGTGCTTGTTGGTAACCTTCATGTGGAAAAATTCCTCATAGAACTCGTGCTCAAAATCTGCCCAGCTCATCTGGTTGACTATCTTCTTACTCTTGACTCGCTCCCACCACATACGAGCATCTCCAGTTAGGCAGAAGGAGGCACATTTGACCTTCTCAACCTCTGGCCAGTCAAGAAGCTCCATTGTGCTCTCTAAAGTCTTGAACCAAGCCTGGGCATCCCAGGGCTCAGTCGTGCCTGAGAAGCTTTCAGGTTTCAGCCTCTGCCACTGGACGAGGTACGCTTTTTGTCTTCGGTTCACGACAGGGGTCTCCTGTGTGACTGCTGGAACTTCAGCCACCACTGGAGTTCCCACTCCTGCCGTGGGTGGTGTAGGGGGCACTGGGTGCTGATTCGCCATCATTGTGGCGATGGTCTTTTGTTGTTCTGTAATTTGAGCTTGCATTTGAGCAATGACTGCCATCAGGTTTGGCTGTTCTATGCCAGGCTCACTGTTATCTTGAACTGGAGTTCTGTTATTAGCATTAGGAGCTCGGCCTCTTCTTGCCATCTAATAATGCATAAGGAAACAAGAAATCACTACTACTTCTCTAAGTATAACTTATCTTCTTACTTAGTATCCTAATGTTCATTCTAGGGATTAAACATGATTCCGTGATACTAAGGTATTAAACATGCTTCCTTGTTCTATGCACATGTGAGTAGTACTTAAGCATTTCTCTATACTGCAATTAAATAAAGGAGCAATAGAAAAACTGAAACTTAAAACTTTCTTACTTGAAGACGGCAAGGTTGATGCTGATGTGTGTGTGATGCTGGAGAATGGGAACTGCTCTGATACCAACTGTAGCGACCCGCCTTCTTCTACCTTAGACGGATCGTTACTTTTCTCTACTTCTCGACTTTAGATACATGACTAAAAATGCGGAAATGTTTTTTTTTAAACTTTTAAATTCATCTAACAATCATATTCTAACTTAAGCAATCATGCATATTAACATATCACACTTACTATCTCAAAAGCTCGCAATTGGTACACTTGAAGCTTGCCTCGCCCAACTCAAACTGCAGGTATCAGTCGACTGATACTGTATCAGTCGACTGATAGGCCTGTAATTCGAAACTCAGGTTTCGGCCAGTTACTTCACAGCTCATCCAAACCTATAATTTCGAGCCATATGGAATCATGACACCATTTCTACACTCTATGACAGTTTTCTAATGAGTTTAGCCAATCAAAACGAATCCATAAACTTGAAATTTGGACTTTTGCGGAAGAAAATAAACTATTCAAGATATATGAATTTTAACACTAAAGTTTGTACCAATCTTGACTTCTATATATTCATAACACCAAATACATGTTCTATGACCTTGCTAAAGCATTATGAAATGTGAATGCAACTTTTCTAAACATTTATAAGCAATAAAACTTAATTCAAAGAGAATTTGATACTATCTTGGCACATGTGTCTATTTTCCTAACAAAGTATCAATATCTCCATCTACTCACATTTCCACTCATCTAATGCAAGCATAAGAATATATAAGCTAAATGAAATGACATGAAATCTTTACTCTAAGAAATTGAGCATGTAAAACTGTCCAAAACTCAAATGTTCGCTAAACTTTATAAGGCAAGAACTTGAAATTCAAATGATCTATAACATTGTGAATTAATAGCTAAATTGTCTTGCGCCAAAGATCTCTCCATAATCAGCCACCACACACACTCTACTCAGCACCGCCTCATCGTCTTCCTTCAGAATTGCTTGCCTTTACCTTTATCTGCAATAAGAGGAAATGCAACTAGTAAGCAAAAAGCTTAGTAAGTACTATCTAGCTCACAAAAACTCGAAATATGCAAACATGCTTCTAGATCAAACTGAACATCATATGAGATACTAATATGCTTGAAAGAAAAACTAAGGACATGTATAGCTCAAAACATGCATACTCAAGCAATAATAAATCTCATTTTACTTTTCTTGGCTCAACTTGGAAACTTTAGCTATTCTTTAACTTTTTGAAAACTCTTTAAATTTTCAAAACTTTGCTAAAGCATATACTTGAAAATAATAATCACTTGGATCCACTGAAGACGTAAGTACCATCTCATATGCGCGTTCCCTAAAAGGTTGGGGTAGCGAGCCACCAATCCTAATAGAGCAGACCTTGGTCTACCAGGGCCAAGACCATGGAATTGGATACCTGGATTTCTTTAACGACGCCCTTGGACGCCGGGTACTGGCCTTATAAAATAAAATAGCTTTTCTTTCTTTTCTTTCTTATCTGTAAATGCCTTGGCATTTTCTGGAGCACCTTGCGTGCTAAAATCCCTAAGTCTTGACTTTTGGGGATTTCTTAAGGCCTTGGCCTTTTCTTTTCTTATCTTTATCTTTTCTTTTCTTTTCTCATAGCTTTTCTTGGACCCTAAACTCACATAGGGTATTAATCAACATATATAAGCATATAATGAACTAAGATCACATGCAAAAACTCAAACAAAAAGGAAATATCTCTTCTAAAAACTTTTAAAGGAAATTCTTGCGAAAAAAACCGCCTCTTACTGCAGGTGAGCAGTACTTACCTTGATATCTTGGACTTACAACCAAGATTGACGTCTAGAGCTCGGGAGAAACTTGAGATCTCGGAGAATTCTTCGCGCCTACGCGTTCCTCTCGTCGCGGGGATCCCGAATATAGGAATATCTCTTGGAGGAAAGCCTTGGCCGGCCCTCTAGGGCTTGGTGTGGCGTGCGCACAAGAGAGGAGAGGGAGAGGGGTCGGTGCAACCTTGGGAGAGGGAGAGGGTTTGAGAGAAAATAAAACTTCTCTCTTTAATAACCTATTTATACCTATGGGGCGGATCGACCTAACTACCCCTTAAATATCCTTCTCTCCATCCCTTGTTGTGCTTGATACCCTAGCCCAGCTGGTTTGTGCGCTTGCCTTGTCTTGCGCTGGTAGCGGGTTCGAACCACCGGCTGCCCTAAAGTGGTTTTTGGTTTTTTTTTATTTCTTTCTCTTTTCTTAAAATATCAAACGGACTCGGAAAATTCCATAAAAATACTCTAAAAATTCCTAAAAATATCTAGAACATTTCTAAACCATTTCTAACTAATTCTAAGGACTTTAAGAACTAAAAATGGAAATTTTGGGGCGTTACAGCCTCTTCTTCTTCTTCTGAGGATGATTCATCCCAGGTTGCTTGCAGTGCCTTTTTTCTTCTCGTCCTTTTTGTCTCCTTTAGGTTAGGGCACTCTGACTTGTAGTGGCCTTTTTTCATGCACTCGTAGCAGGTCACATTAGGCTTGTTTGCGGGTTCAGCTGGTTCGTCCTTTCTTCGGTCGGTTTTCCGTTTGTTGGTTCGGTTCTTCAGCTCCTTGTAGTAGCTTCGAGCGAGCCGGACCAGCTTAGTTTGTTCTTCTTCTTCTTCTTCTGAGTTTGAGTTTGAGTTAGACTCATGTTCAGGTTCAGGCTTCTTCTTTTTTGTCCTTCCAGTTTTACCTGCAACGAAAGCAATACCTTTCTCGACCACATTGGTGTTAGTTTGTTCGTACAGTTCTAGTTCGGAAAATAATTCATCTAATTTTATTTTAGAAAGATCCCTAGAGACCTTGTATGCATCTACCATAGATGCCCACAAGGTGTTTCTAGGGAAGGCATTTAAGGCATACCTGATTAGGTCACGGTTTTCAACCTTGTGACCTATTGTGTGAAGACCGTTCATTACCTCTTGGATTCGTGCGTGGAGCTGGGCTGCTGTTTCGTTGTCGACCATCTTGATGGTGTAGAGTTTGTTTAGTAGCAGATCCCTCTTACTGATCTGAGTATCTGAAGTCCCTTCGTGTAGCTCGATCAGTTTTGTCCACAGCTCCTTTGCACTGTTGAAGGGGCTCACGCAGTTCAGCTCTTCCTTTGTCAGCCCACATTGTAGGGTTTGTGTTGCTTTTGCGTCGGCTTCTATCTTGCGTTTTAGGGAGTTGTCCCATTCGGAGTAGCTCTGAGGAAGTCCTTTGGCATTTCGGGGGATCTCCAGACCGGACTGGATAATGATCCACATGTCCACCTGAGTTTTCAGGTGGACCTCCATACGACTTTTCCAGTAAGAAAAGTCTTCTCCACTGAAAAGTGGAGGTCTGGCGGTGCTGAATCTCTCTTGCATGGCCATTTTAATCTGTAACAAAAAACTAACAGAAAAACAAATTTTCCAAGACTAGGTCTTGGATTAGTAGTGCTGGATAAGGGAAATAAAGTATCGAGGGGTGTTGCACCAACCTCGATTAACGAAAAAAATTCGAACGAAAAAATATTTAAAAAAAATCGAAAATGATAAAGAAATTCCGAAAAAAAATTTTCAAACTGGTGGTTGCATCAAGTTTGAACTTCCCCACTCTGATACCACTTGTTGGATCGTGAAAACCGATAGAGGGGGGGTGAATATCGGAAACTTTCAGATTTGACTAAGAGCAGGTACGCAGCGGAAATTAAAAAACAAGACACAGAGACACAGTCGATTTACTTGGTTCGGAGCCTGTGTCGACTCCTACTCCAAGGCCCACGGTCGTTGACCGTTTACTTTGGGTAATTCTATATAGGCACAAAAAGGTTTACAAAATTTAATTACAAAGATAAGTGCAGTAAATAAAAAGAACGCTCTTCTTTACCGACGTCCGGAGTAGATCAACTTTTTCAGAGCAGCGGGACGTCGTCGGCTCGAGTTGGAGAGTTTCCGGAGCAAGGCGCGAGAGCAGAAGAGCTTTGAGGCGTTGAGTGAACAGTTGTGTTGAAGCCTTGGTCGAAGGCCTTTTATATAGGGCCTGGGGGCGCCCGTGACGTCGGGGGCGCCCCCCACGTGGCCTCTGATCCGTAGAGCTCTCGGTCAGCGTCTATCCTCTGGATCCGCTTTGACCGGGGCGCCCGGAGCGCTCAGGGCGCCCGGATTGACCGGGTCAAAGTCCTATCACCTTGGCTTCGAGGGGTTCGGGTTCGATGTTGCGCATGGGGGCGCCCAGGAGCAGCGGGGGCGCCCGGAAGCACGGGGGTGCCCGGCCCAGTGTGTATTCGAACCCCTTTTTACTTTACCTGTTTTGTATGGCCCTTGGGGGCGCCCGGGACGCTCCAGGCGCCCTACCCAGCCCTTGCCTCTCTCCTTTGAGGCTTTCTGAGCTGCAAACACACGTTCCTTCGGTCCTGCATCCAGTGTTAGTACAAAACACAACAATATATTAAGTTATTAGATTATACAGCCTTAACTGTCTTGGTTCTGACTTTAGTCTCCAAAATGGAGCCCTAGGTTGAACCGACGCCTACTGTTCCCTCGACGGGGAACGCGTCCTCACCTACTCCTCTCGGGAGAAATTACCTAATGCCAACCGTTCCTCTGGTTGGACTTTTGCCTGACGGTCCTTTGTCAGGGCTTGTAAACTGGCAGTCCTTGGCCAGTTGCCTAGCAGTCCTTCGCTAGGGCTTCAGTCCCAGGCTGTCCTTCGCCTGGAGCCTAGCAGTCCTTCGCTAGGGCTTGATACTGGCAGTCCTTCGCCAGTGCCTAGCGGTCCTTTGCTAGGGCTTATTTCCCTGGCATTCCTTTGCCAGTGCCTAGCAGTCCTTCGCTAGGGCTTTTCCTGCACACTAGATTAACTTGTTAGAAAATAAGAAAGACTTAACTTTTGACCTATGTTACCATTATCAAAATACGGGTTTGACTTAGGTGCATTCTGCACCAACAAATTATTCTAAAGTACTTATCTCTAGGTCTTTGGAGATGTACTATGAATCTATTATTTATGATCACTCCGGTGTTCTTGAAAATACATTTAAAGTATACCTTTGAGAATATCGATTAGTTACCAATTCTCCGAGATTCATGAGTCCAGTGATCAACTCCTTGATCCTTGTATATAGTTGAGCTACCATCTCTCCTTCTATCTGGAGGTTGGTTAGTTGGTTTCTTAGTAGATCTCGATGAGCTAGTTTGGTTTCAGAGGTTCCTTTATGCAACTTCAGGAACTTCCCAAGAGCTCTTTTGTAGATTTGTAGGACCCGCCCTGGTTGACTTCTTATACCAGTAGGATAGATAGTAAGTAAAATTCTACTCTCCCATTCACCACAAAATTGGCATGCTCCTTTATAGACTAGAGGTGTTCTTTTTTATCCTCGCCGTTGTTGTCCTTAGGAGATACAAAGCCATGTTTCATTATTAAAAGTAAATCAAAATCAGTTTTAAAGAAAACATGCATTCACCATTCCATATTGCGAACTCCCCCTCGAAATTTGGTAGGTAGATATTTGGTCTAGCTATTTGTATGTTGCTTCAGTTGGCAGTTAGTCCTTATAAAGCGTCCTTATTTTGATACCAATTGTTGGGATCAGTTGCAACTTGGGTGGTTTCTAATCCAAGCCAAATTACATGCATAACTCTACAATAACTCCTTATGGGTGGATAAGTCTCTTTCACACTTTAGAACTCAGAGAAGACAAAACAGAATTAACACAAAAGTTGTTATGGCTCAAATTATTGAAAATTTCTAAGTTAAGGGGCCTATTTATAGTCCCAGACTGTTGGACCTTGGATGGCTAGAGAGAGGGGGGTGAATGTAGCCAGACACTTGAAGTTTTAGCGTTTTTGAAATTTCTGTGACTCGAAGGTTTAGTAGCACAGCGGAAGCAATAAAACAGAGTATGCAGTAAACTAAACCCTAAGTTAATCACAAGAACAAGAACGCTAACAAGAAGATTTATAAGGTTCGGGGATAACTTGTCCCTACTCCTTGGCGTGCTCGTAAGGTGGGCGATCCCTTGATCGTCGGCAGATCAAGCCCCGAAAAAATCCGGATAGTAAGCAACCTCCTTCGCGGTGGAGTAACCTCTCCAGAGCGTTTCAACAAAGATAGAGTTTTAAGCACAATGAAATACAAGAAAGTTCTTACTTAGCACTTAGAACAGGCAAGAACACAAGCAGAACTTCTCCCGAGCTCCACCCAGCGACGATCTCACGCAAGAACTCCCTTCTTCGTGTCTTCTCGCTGATGGACTCACCAAGCCTCTTGTTTCTTCCTCCATGTGCTCAAGTAAAAGATGGTTGCTTCAAAGATTGCAGTTGCTTGCTCAAGAACGATGGAACAGCAGAGAACATAAGCACGCAGCAAGAAGTCACAACAAGCTCAACCAGCAGAAGTCTCTCTTTCACATCTCCACCACGCTGCTTATGTCTTCTCCACAAGCGCCAGGTCACCACCTCACTGCAGCCTCCAGCTACTCTCCTGCAACAACCAGCCACCACTGAGCTCTTCTGGACTCACTGAGCTTCCCTCAGACCAGCCCCAGTCAGCAGCTCCAGCCAGCGCCAGCGTCCGTTGCAACCTAAGATGGAAAACAGACAAACCTGCTCCAAGGAAAGGCCTCTATTGACTCTCCTTGAGTGTTTGAATCCATCCCTGTCTCTTTCACACTTAATCAGAACATTAGCACACCATATCACACAGAGAATCAAAGATCAGATATTAAGCGCAGAGAAATCAGACTTGTTCAGACGTGACCAGAGCGTCTGACAGTGCAATTTGAATTAAAGTGATCAGTCACCGGACCGATCTAGGGCTTGTGGATCGGTTACCAGACCAATCCACCGCTTTGCTGGGATTCGTAGGTTTCTCGGTGACACATGCCTGATCAGGTAGCTCCCTGACCAATCAGGCTCTATCCTGATTGGTCACCCCAGTGAGAGAACTTTAATCGTGGACATCAGATCCTAGGTCTTGGATCGGTCACCGGACCGTTCAGGAGCTGATCAGCGGGGGAACTCAACTCACTATGTGCTCCCTGATCGGTCACCAGAACGATCAGGAGCAAAGCAGTGAGGAAGATGTCTGCTCCCTGATCGGTCACCGGACCGATCAGGAGACAAGCAATGAGGCAACTGCCTGCTCCCTGATTAGTCACCGGACCGATCAGGAGCCGGGCAGTAGGTTCCCAACATCACTGTGTGCTCCCTGATCGGTCACCAGACCGATCAGTCATCGCTGGATCGGTCAACAGACCGATCCACGAAGGAGCAGCGTGCCAACTTCCCTGATCGGTCACCAGACCGATCCAGGGACTCCAACCTAGCCCTCCAAGCTAGGAATTCATACAACCTAGCCCTCCAAGCTAGGACTTTTCCACCTAACTCTCCAAGTTGGGACTTTTCACCTAACCCTCCAAGTTAGGACTTTTCACCTAGCCCTCCAAGTTAGGACTTTTCACCCAACCCTCCAAGTTAGGATTTTTCCAACCTAGCCCTCCAAGCTAGGACTTTTCACCTAACCCTTCAAGTTGGGACTTTTCACCTAACCCTCCAAGTTAAGACTTTTCACCTAGCCCTCCATGCTAGGACTTTTCACCCAACCTTCCAAGTTAGGACATTTCACACACCTAGCCCTCCAAGTTAGGATTTTCTACACCTAACCCTCCAGGTTAGGATTTTCCAACACCTAGCTCTCCGAGCTAGGATTTTCCATACCATGCCTAATCCTCGATCAAGACTTAATCATAATCATAATCATAATCATCAACCTAAACTAAAATTGATGTCAACACCAAAATAACAATCAGGGTCAAACTGCATCAACAATCTCCCCCTTTTTGTTATTTGACAACCCGATTTTAAGTTTAGGGATTCAAAATCAATTTTCGCAAATTTCAGAATCATAGAGGAATCAGGATCCTCCCCCTACAAACATGATCATCCTAAACTTAACCAACCACACTCTCCCCCTTTGTCGAACATCGAAAAGGGTCTGGTGGGGCTGTTAAGTTTAATCATACTCCCCCTCAACCTTAGGGGTATCCCAAAACAACAAAAGATGAGATAATTTTGAGGGCATATGAAAACATATGACAAGGATAAGGCATGGAAAAACAAGCATATGTATCATATGAACATGGCATCATAAGCATAATCATATAACGAGGCAAACATAAAGATAGCAATTTTATAACTATCATATCAACCAACAATAACCATGGCACAACATAACCATAGCAATCATGTGAATAAGCAGATAAGTCAACCATCAAAACATGTTAAGATAAATATGAAAGACATGCAAAATATCAGATGCATCATACCGCATCAGAGTCAAGGCAAGTGTGGCACAAGGCCATAAAAGTCAAGTCATGAGACATACATCTCGAAAGTCATACAATCTAACAGTCAGATAGTCAAATCACAAACAGATGCAGAGTATATCAATCATCAGTGGGGGGGGGGGTCGGCGTCCTGCATAGGGTCATCCATCGTGTCATCATCGTCAGGAGCAACAGACCCTGGTGCAGTACTGGCAGAAGGCACACCTCCAGGGAATGTGTGCTGGCGTCAATCATCATACCACATTTGCTGCAGTGTACGGACCCCGGAGACATTAGACTCCACCGCGGTCAATCTGCGGTCGAAAGATCGGAACTCCGAACGGATCTCCTCTCGATAGAGCTCTCGTATGTGAAGATCATGCTGGATCGTCTAATCCAGCTCGGAAATCTGCCATCGTAGATCTGGGTCTGGCTCATAGTCGTAGTGAGCAGCAGCAGCGGCGGGAGCCTCCTGAGGTGCAGCAGCATCTGCTGGTACCTGAAAGTGTAGACCTCCAGGAAGCTCTCCAAGTCCCCTCCCGTCCTTCCAAACCGAAGCCCCATCGAGATCCCGTATGATGATGCCGGACTTGGCAAATGCCCATCGGCCAAGTCTGCAATCCTGTCGGACCATGGGCATATTGGGACCGGGTGCATGTTGACAAGGATACGGGTTCGTAAAATTTTAAATTTTTACGTGGAGTGGAAGAATTAGCATAAAATAATTTCTCAAATTACTTTAACCACGTATCTAGCATGCAACCTTATGCTGTGTTGACATGATCATAAATTAAAACTTTGCGGAAAAGTAAACTAATTTACTAAGTACCTCGCGTAACTCGAAGTAAGGGACGAGATCCAACCGTAGCGTCCCTTGGAAGCTCCGCCTCTATTCGCGTCCACGCCGATTTCTCTTCGGGATGACTTCGCTAAGTCACGAGTTTTGTACCGACGAGAACTACTAGATTCTCTAAAGGCACAACTAGAACAACAAGAGAAAAGAATGGAAACTAACCAACAAGAAACGGAATCAAAATTCCGAGAAGTGAGGAGTTCCGATCCGCTTCTTCTTCTTCTTGTTTGGCTCCTCCTTGGTGGATGTTGCTCACGCCAACTTCTTGGAGATGAGGGTGTGCCGGCCCTAGGAGGAGTAGGTTGGGCGTCGGCCCTAGGAGGGGATGGGGGGCGCCGGCCCTAAGGGGAAGAGAGAGGGAGAGAATAAGAGAGAGAGGGAGAGAACTACTAGATCTCTTGATCACTCTATTAGGAATTCAAGGCTTGCCTTTGGTTCCTTTATATAGTAGCCTTTCCCTTGCCAAGTCTCTCTTTAACGGAATTTTTCATAAGAAATTTATCCTATAAATTCTCTTATTAATTATTCCGTTTAAGCCAAGTTTTATTATAACTAACTTCATAATAAAACAAATACATCTCTCCTTTTAATTATGGAATAAATTTTCATAAAATTTATTATATAAATTTTCTTATCATGGAAAAATCAATTTATAATTGATTTTATAAAATAAAAATAAACCATTTAAAGTTTATTTTAATCTCCATAAAAAGAATAAATTTATTATATAAATTTTTCTTATCATGGAAAAATTAATTCATAATTGATTTTATAAAATAAAATAAACCAATCCATGGTTCATTTTAATTTCCATAAAAAGAATAAAGTTATTATATAAATTTTTCTTATCATGGAAAAATCAATTCATAATTGATTTTATAAAATAAAAATAAACCATTTAAAGTTTATTTTAATTTTCATGAAAACAAATTTATTTATCCATAATTTTATAAAACAAATCGCGCTAGAAATATTTTATTAATTAAACCAAATAAATTGGTTTCTTCCCCTTGTTGTGTCCGGCCAAACCAAAGAGGGTTGGCACCCTCTTTGGCCGGCCAAACCAAATCGAACCGATCACAAATTAAACTCATTTAATTCGCCCAATAAGCCTTCAAAAGACTTAGCCATTTTAAGTTTCCGTTGCGCCTCTGATTAACTCAGATTCGACTTATTTCTCTTGATTGGAAAATCCAATTTTCAACTCGTTTTAAATCCCTCGGATTACTCGTAGTGCGTGTGACTAAATAGGCTTTTGATTTATGTTAGTCGTCTATAATCAACCAATTATAGAACGATCATGAGTGGCACCTAGTAGTACATCATGACCCCCAATTAATCGAAAGATCAACGGTTGACCTCAGAAGTAATTCTGAAACCCTTCAGCAGCTCTAATGAATCATGCCCCATTCCCTTCACCATCTTATACCCACTTGGTTCAGGACATGGTCTGTTTGTGTCAGTCCCCACTAGACTGACTATGTCACACCTAGCCCAAGTAGTGTCTTTCTCGTCCTTTGGATTTCTAATTACTCTCATGTATTAAGAGACTCGCACTCTAAACATGACATGCTCTGGCCAGAGGCTTTGAGTAACAATCCGACGATAGGCCTGGGTATACATCTCCTCGCAAGGAGTGGTGAATCCTTTGTAGGCTGTTCAAACATCTTCGGGCACTTCGGCTTATACCCAATCATCCTGGGTCCACACCTCCTTGGAGATGCTTACTTAAGATGTTAAAGTATAAGTCTCCATGACCAAGATGACTTGAACACCGCAAGTCAAAGGAACATCGCACTTAAGCTGCAGTAAAAATTTCATTGACATATCTATATAGATTACCATATGAAGTTTTACAGCTAGTCACTCCAATGAACTAGTTCCCTTAACTAGCATCCATGTTTATCTCCGGACATCCCAATGTCGCCAGCCAGTGAGAATCAGCTGATTAGAGAATAACCCATGCTAGTCTCAACAGAATTGATAGTGTCCGTATTTATCAATTCATCGACTAGGGATATTTTCAATACTTCACAATTGCACATTTAGAGATAATCACTAGTTGTGATCCCATCACAAATTCTCTTATGCTGTGAATTGTATTGCGGACATTCAGTAGATGAGTTTAAGATCCCAATCAAATACACAAACATGTATACTCAAATAGTGAATTATCATTTATTAAAATAAATGTTTACAATCATAAGGCGATTGCCTTAGGACACTTCTCTCATATCACTAACAGGGCACTGTCCTGCCCTTGGTGACATTAACACCTACTGACAAAAGCCAGTCGGTGATGACATTGTTAGTGAGTGCCCTAGAGCCAATCATATGATGATTACTTTTTGGACTCATTGTATCATATTCTTGTATATATATTTCTTATATATAAAGGCATTTCTTATGGTTATTGTACTTATGTGTATTGGTGCTAAATAACTTAGTATAATAACGTCCTTGAGTAGAAGGTTCTTATCTATATCAATCGATTAGTTGAATCGATAGTGAGATGATATAGAGAACACTACTCTTAATTATTCCTAGTCAAGTATTAACATTCAAGGACAATGTTAATGCATAGAGACTAGCATGTAGGTCAACATGATGACTTAATCTCACAAGTCATGGATATGAGATATCAAGTTGACACATGGGTATACATTAGAGAATGTATACTGAATGACCCGCCATGAGAAAGTATCATGGATCGTTATATGAGTGTCATATACTTTCTCATGTGACTATTAGTATGACTATAGTCCTAGACCTGAAGTTACCATAGTTCCCTACATAAGGAGTTACGTACTTTGGCTTCGTCAAACGTCACCCGTAACTGGGTGGACTATAAAGGCGATTACTGGATTTGTAACAAATTATGCGGAGGGATGTGAGTAATGTAGATGGGATCTATCCCTCCTATATGACGGGAGTGATATCTTCGTTCTTGATAGAGTAAGACCACTAAGTGCATGGTCATGCCCAAATAAGGCAATATTAGATATTGAGCTTATTTGATTATAGTGAGTCTACTTGGAGATCAAGACATATAGATTGATTTGAGGATGACACGGTCTATGCCTCATGAAAGATCAATCTAGATATCGAGGATAGAAGGACGTTGTCACATATTGTGATGGTCACAATTATTAGTCACAATGGTGATGTTGGATCTCGACATTCTTGTAACTTGGGTAGCAATGATGTGTTGCTAGATACCTCTCATTGCTTATGTCCTTAAATAGGTTTAAGGGCATTGCCAACGTTACAAGAACCTATAGGGTCACACACATAGAGCAATAGATGGAGAATAAGTCCATATGATGGACCGAGAGTAATGAAGTCAAAGTTTGACTTTGGCTAAATATGGAAAGTCCATAAAAGGCAAGTTTGACTTGACTCAAATTAGACAACTTGAGTTGGACTCGAGTTTGATCCAAGTGTTGGATGAATCTAATCATGGGAGAATAATGAAGTCAAAGTTTGACTTTGGCTAAATATGGAAAGTCCATAAAAGGCAAGTTTGACTTGACTCAAATTAGACAACTTGAGTTGAACTCGAGTTTGATCCATGTGTTGGATGAATCTAATCATGGGAGAATAATGAAGTCAAAGTTTGACTTTGGCGAAATATGGAAAGTCCATAAGAGGCAAGTTTGACTTGACTCAAGCCACATCACCTTGACTTGACCAAGTGATGACTTGGCATCATCATCAAGGCTAAGTAACCTCCCCATTTGAATTTTGAATTCAAATAGGGGGTTACCAAAGGTGGTGGCCGGCCACTTAAACACACAAAAGGAGTTTTGTGTGTGTGTGTGTGATTGATTCTTCTCCTCACTTGGTTTTGTTTTGTTTTGCTCTCCCTCTCCTCTCATCTTGCCGAGACCCCAAGTAGTGCTAGCACACTTTTGGGCTCTCCTCTCCACTCTATTGCTTGTGTGGATACTTCTAGAGGGTTGCTACTTTGCATCCTTGAGATCCGACACCAACCGAGGAGCGAGCGGGAATTGCGGGGCACGCATCGAAGGTAGTTTTCTCTTCTCTAATAGATCTAGGTTGTAGATCGGTTTTGAAGCATGTAAACGAGCACTCGTAAATTTTTGAAATGGTTTTCTTCGCTCGGATCCTTTCTATTGGGGCTTTCGGGGTTTCCGCGACGCGAAAAAGCGGTTTTCGTGGCCCGAAAAACCCTACACTAGATACTCACAAGGGATAACTTTCATATGCTTCTTTAAAGCCTTAGTTATGCTAGTCTCCTTAAGGTCAATTCTAAGGATAACCTCCCTTGTAATTTTGACTTGACTCTTTGACTTAGGATTAGTTTCATAGCTATATGGAACTTTATGGTATGAGGGCACATGCACCTTCCTTGGACTAAGGTTTGTATCCCAAACACATCTTGTCCTTAGATGATTTATGTCTATCTAAATCTAGATTTTATTCTTTTGACCCCTTAAACATATTTTCCATCCTTTTAAGGGTCTTTTCCAATTTACTTAGTCTTAACCTCAAGACTTGATTTTCAACGTCTAAGTTTATAATTTTAATTTTTTTTCTTGTTTTCTTTGATCATTTTTCTTCCTAAGCATATATCTATCTTCCTTAAAATTTTTGCCTAGATTCTTCGTATTCTTAGATTTTGTAGGTCTACTATGAAATATCTTAAAATTATACTTGGGTCTATCATATTCCCAATTTTCATGATATTTGGCACTAAGACTATAAAATTTATTTCTAATATACTCGTTATCATGATATATTGAAATTGCATTACAAAATGATACCTTAATTAGGTTTCCTCTTAGAAGCTCCCTCTTTATTTGAGCTTCCTTCTTTGCTTTTATTTTGGTGCTTCATTTTTGAACATTGATTTCAATAATATTCGTTTTGTCTTTTTTCACCAAGGGTTCAACTTCCTCTGGCTTCTCTTTTGCCTTAGGAGTCATTTGAGTTTTCTTCTTGATTAATTGTGAACACTTGCTATTGTAGTGTTCATTCTTCATACACTCAAAACATATTATGTGATCTTTATTTTTTTTAAATTGAGCTTGTCTTACCTTCATGAATGGAGCTTTCTCTACTTGTAGAGGTGGTACAAGCTTCCTCACTAGCTTTGGATGTTGGGGTTCTTCTTATTCCAATGCCAATTACCTATGGTCCCTCTCAATCCTTGAGATGAGTGCCTCTTTAATATCCTCCTTCAATGTTGAGCATATTTCAACCTCTAAATCCTTATGTTTTTGATCCAAAGAGTCCCCATTTTTGGATTCGCCTTCACATTGATGTTGAATCTTCATGGAGCTTGGTCAACTAGCTTTATAGCTCCTTAGCATTTTGATATATACCTATTATGCACAAAATGTCATTAGGAACCAAATTAACTAAAATTTTGATTACCTTGTCATTTGTGTTAGGATTGGTCAGGCCAACTAGAGGAGGGTGAATAGCTTTGCAAGTGTAAAATTAGATTTTTTGTCTTCTTTAACAATGAAGGAAGATTAGTTAGCAGCTAAAGAAACACAACATAGAAATTAACTGAAAGAAAGAAGAGACCCTGAGTTTAATTGGTTTGCGACCTAGGTGGTTGTTAATCCAAGGCTCTACTCTAAATAACTCTTTGTGTGGGCGAAGAAGCCTCTTACATACTTTTAAACTCAGAGAAGACTCAAGAAAGAATTATAGAAATTGTGTAGAATGAATTTCTTCAAAACTTTGAGCAAAGGGGCTTTATTTATAGGGCCCGGAAACATATTGACATATTGACATGCTAACGTGGCACATCACGGGTGCTTGAGTGCAACACGGGTGCCTAATATTGGTCAATGCCTATCCATGTCACAAATGATTGAAAACGACTAGTTAGTGATAAGCTTGGGGTCGGTCACCTGAGAGAATATGGACACTCGGATACCCGTGTGCCCAAGTTAACTCGGGCGCCTGATTTGGGGCAGTTCTTGTCAACCTTTGGTTGACCAATCTTATGGCGCTTCCAGGTGATTTTTGATCATTTGAAGTTGAGTTAGGGTTGAGCTCACCCTATCTCAACTTCTGATCTTCTCCTCGAATGGACTTCCTTCCCGGCTTATCATCCCTCGGACGTTGCATATGCCCTTCTCATCCACTAGTGTACTCTTCCACAGACTTTGTATCTCTCAGATACACTGAGCCCGACGACTCCCTTCCCGTAACATCCTTCTCGTCTGCTGTGTCTTCTCCTCGATTTCCTATGCTCCTAAGCTCCTGCACACTTAGACACAGGGATTAAACCAACAGGACCTAACTTGACTACAACAAAACTATCCCAGGGTACTTATAATCTCTCCCTTTTAGATGTGCATCCATACGAGTGAAGTTAGGGATATATAAATAGAAAAAAAATAAGTAAAAAAATTTTACAATAAAAACAAGTAAAAAAACTTTGCAATGAAGACCTCCCCATTAACTTAATTCCTATTTTTTCCGCTTTTGATCACATCAAATAAAAAGTTAAGGTAAAATTAAAAAACCTTCAAAAAAATTATTTATCCAAAATTCTTTGTAATTTGTCTAACTTTGTAAAAACATAATCATGAGGTATCAAAAGAGTATTTTTTTTTTGTCAAAAATCTATTTTTAAGGAATTTTAAAGTTAAAAACTCAATTTTTGATATAAAAACCATAAAAAATTATCTGTTTATTTGAAATTTTTCAAAATTTTGAAAATATGTCAAAATATTGGATATAGTCATATAACATTTTTCAAGGCAAAATATATTTTCATTGAGTGTGAAAAAATAATTCATTAATAATGCATGAATTTTGAAAAATAAATACTTAAAAATACATTTGAATATAAAAAATCTTTATAATTTTTTGTAAGAGTCAAAATCTAACTGTTTGTCTTCAAAAAGTTGAATTTTAAAAATCAACTCCATAATATATATATATATATATATATATATATATATATATATATATATATATATATATATATATATATATATATATATATATATATATATATATATATAATATATATATATATAATTTTATAACTTTGAATTTTGAAAGTTTTGAAGAAATTCGTTTAACAATAATAAAAATCTCAAAAATTTTTTGTGGATATATATAAATGATGTCTATCACAAAAAGAATTTAAAAATAAAATTTCTGCAAAAAGTGAAATTCTTTAAAAATAATCCAACCGTTCAATACAGATTTAGGGATCCAAAATATATTTCTACCAACTGGATTTATCAAGTATTTAGGCGAAATATAATTTTTGGGCAATTTTATAATTTGGCCCCTGTGGTTCTTGATATACCAATTTAATCCATAAAAATTTATATAATTTAAATTTCAAAGATTATTTGAATTTGAACATACGGATTTCTTTTCTATCATTTTTTTTTCTTCAAGTTCATATTTTCAACATTACTTTTGTTAAACAGTTCTAGTGGATATGCATTAGAAAATTCATTTTTAGTTCAACATTTTCTTTTTTAAATTAACGTTGTGGGTTCGTAATTTACATAATGATCTACTTAACATTTAGATGACATTATATTGTTTATCAGAAGAGAGGTTTCGTATCTCACTTACCGTGTCAGATTCGTAATCTGACGCTCCTCATTGATCGATGCTCTCGATGCTTATTTCGGATAAGCTTTCCTTGCCCTCTCCTTGATAGATTGCCATTAAAGCAAGCTAGGATACTCCTCTATCTCGGATTCCGAGGAAGATGATTCACTCCACGTAACTTTTAGGTTTTTCTGTTTGCTTCGGCCAGGCTTCTTTTTCTTGTCTTCATTTTTTAGTCTCGGACAGTTGTTCTTGATGTGTCCTTCCTCTTGATAATTATAGTAGCGAACCTTCCTTTTTCTTCTAAGTAGTTTCATTGCCCGTGACTTATTAAAATTATTAGTTTTAAGGAACTTTAAAAATTTCGTTACCATATACTCTTTTCCGTCCTTGTCAAGCGATGTGTCTAAATTAGATTTATCTCTTTACGACTTCAATGCTAGGTTCTTACTTGGCCTTTCTTTTCTATATCCTGCCCATCTAGATTCGTGAAGTTCAAAGGTTGAGAATAACACTTCTAACGAACTTACCATGGGATTTTTGGAAATGTAGTATGAGTCTATAATCGAAGACCAATCCTGCATCCTTGGAAATGAGTTTAGGGCGTATCTGATCACATTTTGATTTGATATTGATTCTCTAAGGTTTGTTAGTTCGATTATAGTTTCCTTGATTCTCACGTCTAGTTATATGACAGTTTCTTTAGTGTCCATCTGGAGGTTGGTCCGTTGAATTCGGAGCAGATCCTATCCTGCCAGTTTCACCTCTAACATGCCTTCATGAAGCTCGAGGAACTTCTCCTAGAGTTCTTTGGTCGAGTTGTAGCTGTCGATGCAGTTGACTTTTTGCAGTGACAAAACATTGAGTAGATGGAACTACATTGTCGTTAGCCACGAAGTCGGCTTGTTCCTTCTTGGTCCAGAGATACTCTTCTTTCTCATCTCTGGTGGTTCTCCAGCCACTACAAAATCGTATTTAATTGTAAGTAAGATATGAAAATTTATTTTGAAAAATACCTCCATTTTGCATTTCCAAAGTGTGAAGTCCCCCTCGAATTTTGGCAGATAGATGGTTGATTCGACTATTTGGGTGTTGCTTCAGTTGGCGGTTAATCCTTCTAAAGCATCCTTGCTCTAATACCACATGTTAGGATCAGTCAGGCCAGCTAGAGGGGAGTGAATATCCCTGCAAGTGTAAATTACATCTTTTGTCTTCTTTAACAAAGATGGAAGATTAGATAGCAGTTAAAGAAACATAATATAGAAATTAACTGAAAGAAAGAAGAGACCCCGAGTTTACTTGGTTTGGAACCTGGGTGATTGTTAATTCAAGACAATGAATAGCTCTACTCCAAATAACTCCTTGTGTGGGTGGAGAAGCTTCTTACAAACTTTCAAACTCAGATAAGACTTAAGAATGAATTACAGAAGTTGTATAGAATAAATTTCTTCAAAACTCTGAGCAAAGAGGCTCTATTTATAGGGTCTGAAAAACTTATCAATTTGCTGACGTGGTACATCATGGGTACCCGAGTGCAATACAAACGCCTGTTATTGGTCAACACCTATCCACATCGCAAATGGTCGAAAATGACTAGTTGGCGATAAGCTCGGGGTCGGGAGCTTGAGTGAATATTGGTGCCCGTATACCCGGACACCCTAGTTGACTTGGGAGCCTATATAGCCATGTGTTTGAGTTGACTCGGGGGCTTGATTTGGGATGGTATTGGTCAACCTTTGGTTGACCAGTCATCTAGTGCTTTCGGCTGATTTCTGATCATTTGAAGTTGAGTTCACCTTAACTCAACTTTTGACCTTCTCCTTGAACAAACTTCCTCCTCGGCTTCTTGCCTCTTAGACCTCGTGTACGCCCTTCTCTTCGACCTATGTACTTTTTCGTAGACTTTGCGTCCCTCGGATGCATCAAGCCAGGGGGCTCCCGTTCTATCCTTCTCGTCTGTTACGTCTTCCACTCGACTTCCTATACTCCTAAGCTCATACACACTTAGACACAGGGATCAAACCAATAGGACCTAACTTGACTCGGTTGACCACATTAAAACTATCCCAGGGTGCTTACAATTTATCTCCGATTTTTTAAGTAGCTTCTCAATTCATTTACTCTTCCAAAAAGTTTTGCCTTTGTATCTCTATGAGCTTAAAACATTCTATTAGAGCAAAGAATTGTTGTATGTCCATCATGAGAATGTATTCCATTCTTGAC
This sequence comes from Boesenbergia rotunda, assembly GCA_024364735.1. Taxonomy (NCBI): domain Eukaryota; kingdom Viridiplantae; phylum Streptophyta; class Magnoliopsida; order Zingiberales; family Zingiberaceae; genus Boesenbergia; species Boesenbergia rotunda. Next base: position 113,115 of record JAGFNQ010000725.1, on the reverse strand, counting down.
TTAATGCTTGAATCCTCCTAATCCAAACAGTGGAGGTACTCAGACGTCATATCCAAATCTATATTGGGGATTCATTGTGAAGTTGAGCTCCTTTCATGATTAGTCATTTGACTTGTCTATATTTGAGGGCTCAAAATTTCAACTTCTTTTTTCTTTCTCTTCTTACTTGCGCTTCTTCCATTGATTAGTCTAATAAAGAGCTGCCTTGATGTAATACCACTTGTTAGGATTCGTACAAGCTAGAGGGGGGAGGGGGAGGGGTGGAATAGCTATTGTAACGACCTGACCCCTCAGCCCCTTTGGCGGCCAAATCAACCTGGCCCCTCGGCCCAACAACCTAGCGGCCAAATCAACATTTGGCGGCCCAACTTTGACGACCCCTTAGGTCGTCGACCGTTGGCCATGTCGTTACTCACAAGAACTTCCCACCCCTGACCAGTGGTTTTTTGCCTTTCTCAGGATTCGAACTCTAGACCTCCAGGCTAAGTACTAGAGTTTATGAATCCTAATAGCCAAGTGAGTCGCTCACTTGGCTATTAGGATTCATAAACTCTAGTACTTAGCCTGGAGGTCTAGAGTTCGAATCTTGAGGAAGACAAAAATCCACTGGCCAGGGGTAGGAAATTCTTGTGAGTAACGGCATGACCAACGGTCGACGACCTAAGGGGTCATCAAAGTTGGGCCACCAAATGTTCATTTGGCCACCAGGTTGTTGGGCCGAGGGGCTAGGTTGTTGGGCCGCCAAATGTTGATTTGGCCGCAAAAGGGGCCAAGGGGTTGGGTCGTTACAATAAAAGGCACCTTTTTATGTAGCGACATGGCCCCTCTAGCCTCATCAGGCGGCTCTCTAGGTCATTCCCTACGGTCTTCCCACACCCAGCGGTGGATTTTTACCTTTCCCAGATTTGAACCCTAGACCTCCAGGACAAGTACTAAAGTTCCTTGAATCTAGTAGACAAGTGAGTGCGGCTCAATTGGTTACCAGGATTCATAAACTCTAGTACTTAGCCTGGAGGTCTAGAGTTTGAATCCTAAGGAAGGCAAAAATCCACTAGCCAGGGGTGGGAAGTCCTAGTAGGTAACGGCACGGTCGATGTTGCCAAAGGGGCCGACAAATTGAGATTTGGCCGCCAAAGGGGCCGAGGGGCCGCCAAATGGGCCGCCCATGGGGCCGAGGGGCCGGGTCATTACAATAAAAATGCACCTTTTATGTAGCAACACGACCCCTCTAGCCCCATCAGGCGGCTCTCTAGGTCATGCCCTACGGTCTTCCCACCCTTGGCAGTTTCATTTCTCACACTTGTACCCCTATAATTTGGGGTTTAAGCCATTACACCCTCCTAAGCTAGGGTTCGAATCTGGGGAAGGCAAAAATCCACTGGCTAGGGGTGGGAATTCCTTGTGAGTAACGACATGACCAACGGTCGATGACCTAAGGGGTCGTCAAAGTTGGGCCGCCAAATATTGATTTGGCCGCTAGGTTGTTGGGCCAAGGGGCCAGGTTGTTGGGCCGTCAAATGTTGATTTGGCCGCCAAAGGGGCTAAGGGGTCGGGTCATTATAGCTATGACCACTTCTCGTCTTGTTCTCATGCTTATCGTTTAAATGTGCAACAGAAACTTCAATCAATACAAATGCCACATGCATGCACAACTCCAAGATTTACTTGATATCAACCTCTTAGGTGACTAATCCAAGAGCTACTCCTAGTAATTTCCATCCAATATGAACTTCTCTTTTTCAGATACCTTTTGGAAGTGGAGAAGCCTCTTATAACATGTTCTTACAAGAAAACAATAAGAAAGCAAATACAAACACAAATGAAATCGAAAATGACTTTACAATGAGGAACTTGCTTAGGATACTTTCTTGTTGCTGGGAAATGTCTCCTATTGATCTGAAAATGCACCAATACATCACCTCAGAATTTTCAACAATAGGCTCTGAAAAACTTCTCGAAACTCCTCTTAAAACCTTTAGGTCAGGCATATTTCTGCTTATCAGTTGACTCATATTACCCATTAGTCAATTGATATGGTCTCTGACCATTGAATTGTAGGAGTTATAGGAAGATGAAGAGGCACCCCTTCCTCTTCATATTCCAACACATTCATATTCCTCCATTAATGGAGGAATATGAAGAGACCTTTTAACCCCTATATATATTGCTTCAAAGGCAAAGGGGAAAAAAATAACAAGTGAAAGGACAAGCTATGTGGGTGCGTCCATGCCAATGGAGATCGTGCGAGACAAGCTATGTGCGAGATCTGCGCGAGGTCAAAGAGAAAGGGTTTGTCTCATGTGTATAAGGTTATTGGGCAAGGTTCGTCCATGTGTACATGACAAAGAAGGGGTTATTTGTTGATGCAGTCAGACCTGATTGTTGTTTTGGTGTTGACACTGATTTAAGTTTAGGTGAGTAAGATAAGTTCGTCTTAAGTCCTAGTCGGGGATTGGGCATAAATTTTGGTGACGGAAACCCCGTTGAGTGAAGCCGGGTGACGGATATCCTGGTGAGTGAAGCTGGGTCCTAGCGAGTGAAGCTGGGTGATGGAAATCCTGGTGAGTGAAGCCGGGTCCTAGCGAGTGAAGCTAGGTGACGAAAACCCCTGTGAGTGAAGCCGGGTCCTACTGAGTGAAGCTAGGTTGAACAAATCCAAGTGAGTGAAGCTGGGCATGAAGTCTTGGTCTGGGGGACTGAGCATGAGTCATAGAGTGGCTGTATCGGTCTGGAGTCCGATCAGGGATTGACACGAACTCCCTGGATAATAGATCGGTCTGGTGACCGATCCAGGGTGTCTGATCGTTCTGGTGAACGATTAGAAATAGGACAAAAACTTTCTGTGTGGTTTCTGATCGTTCTGGTGAACGGATCAGAGAGATCAGGAAGGTCTGGAGAAAGCCTGATCGGTCACATAGACTAATCAGGGTCCTCCTGGACCTATCAGGATGGCTCCTGATCGGTCCAGAGGTGACCTGATCGGTCACTTTGACTGATCAAGGCATAACCTGATCGGTTAGGTGACCGATCAGGTTATGGAACTGGTGGGTTGTGTCTTGAGATCGTAGTCAGTTGGTGGATCGGTCTGGTGATCGATCCCCAATCTTTGATCAGTCAAGGTGACAGATCAGATTGCTACTGGATCGATCAGGAAGGGACCTGAGCGGTCAGAAGGGTAATTGATCGGTCAGGGTGACCGATCAGTGTCAGATAACTTTAATTTGAATCGTTGTCAGACGTCTAATTTCGCTCTGATTTCTTCAGATACCTGCTGATTTCTTTTAGATTTGCTGTGCTAATCCTCTGACGAGTATGCAGGTGATACAGGGATGACACATACCAAGAAGGAGGGTCAATTGGCGACTTTCGCTTCGGGCAGGTTCGTCTGTTTTCCATTCGCAGGTTTCAACGGCTTCTTGCGCAGTTGGCGACTGACCAAGGCTCAGCTGAAGAAGTCTTCAGTGGACTGAGCGCTCTGTGAAGGTCAGTGGGTTTGGTTGTGGTTCAGTGCGTGCTGATGAAGTCGGGCGATGAGCAGAAGGAAGATTAAGAAGGAGAGGTTGGTGATGCAGACACAACATTAATAGAAACAGAAAAAACAAGCAAAGTGTTTTGCGAGGTTTTGGCTGTGTGATTGTTGTGCTGTCTGAGTATTGTTTATTCTTCCTTGAAGCTTCCTACTGCATCTATTGTGTGTGAGTTTCTTCTCGTGTCTCTGTGCTTATTCTCATATCATTCTGAAGATTATCTGTGGAGAGGTTTCTCCACTGAGAAGGAGGTTCTTTATTATCTGGATTTCCGGTGCTTAATCTGCCGACGAACAAGGGATCGCCCACATCACGGGTGTAACGACCCGAAAAATTCTCTTAATATTTTCTTAAAATATTAAGCATGTTTAAATAATTTTCCAAGGGACCTAGAAATATTAAGGAGAACTTTGGCCTAGAAAATCCATGTTTTCTCATTTAAATTGAGAAAACTAAGTACCAATGAGCTTTAAATGATTTCCAAAAAAATGGATATTAATTAGGAAAAATTAATATAAATTAGGTAAAATTAATATAAATATAAAAGAATTTTATTTAAGAATATTGGCATAATTATGGGGGATTTTAGGGGGGATTTTCGGAATTTAGGGAATAAAATTAATAAAATAAATTAAATAAAAATAAAATAAAAATAAAGGTGCATGAGCCAAGGATTGAACCTTGGACCTCTTGTACAACCATGTAAGACTTAACCAACTCACCTAGCAAGGGATTTCTATGAGGAAATGAAGTGGATGTAAGTTGAGATTAAGAAGAAGATGAAGAGTCATGGAGAGACTCTTCATTTACCTTCTTAATGGGCTATTAAAGGGGGGTTTTGGGAGTTACCTCTTCTTCCCATTACTTGCATATTTGAACCCCTTCCTCCCCTCATCCTTGCCGAGCACCAAGAAGAGGTTTTCCTCTTGGAAAAACTTCCACCAAGGTCTCATCTCCAAGATCTAAGGAGTCTTCCAAGGATACAAGGACAAGGGTGTTCAAGGGTCCAAAGATCTTACCATTTTCTTCTCTTCCAAGGTTCGAAAAATCAAGAAACCCAAGGTAAGACTCCCTCACCTGTGGTATAATAGTTCCCTCTGATTTTTATGATTTTTAGTATGATATAGTGGTTGGTTTTCGAATTTGATGTTGAAAGGAAAGAAAACCAAGGCCCTCATGTTTAAGGGATTCGGCCACCATGATTTACAGGTCTATAATTATGCTAAAAATCATGATAATGTTATTTAATGTTCCCTTATGATTTGTATAGGTTAAGTATAATTTTTGTGAATTTTCGGAGTACCCTAAGACACCTTAAGATTTCGGCCAACATGAAAGAAACAAAACTAAGAACCCTAAGTTTAAGGGTTCCGGCCACCATGATTTATAGGTCTATAAATATGCTAAAAATCTTTATAATGCTATTTAATGTTCCCTGATAATTTTTAGAGGTTAAGTATAATTTTTGGGAATTTTTGGAGTACCCTAAGACACCTTAAGTTTTCGGCCAACATGAAAGAAGCAAAACCAAGAACCCTAGGATTGAGGGTTTCGGCCACCATGATTTTAAAGTCTATAATCATGCAAAAAATCTTTATAATGTTATTTAATGTTCTCTTATGATGTTTAGAGGATAATTATAATTTCTGGGAATTTTTGGAGTACCCTAGGACACCCTAGGGTTTCGGCCAACATGAAAGAAACAAATCAACACCCTAGAGACCCTATGGGTTTCGGCCACCATGGTTTAGGGTTCAAAAATGATGCTAAAAATCTTGATAATGTTGTATAATATTCTCTTATGAGGTTTAGGAATTAAATATAATTTTTGGGAATTTTTGGGGCACCCTAGGATACCCTAGGGTTTCAGCCAACAACAAGACCTCATGGGTGGAGTTGGGTCTAAAACCCCAAGCATGTGTTTGATGTATTAACATGATATAAGAGAGATGGAGGGTGATTATGTGAATGTTTCACATAGCTTTGAGACCCTATAGGTTTCGGCCAAGTACCCTAATAGGGTGGGAAGTTAGGACTTATTTCAAGTAAGGGCCCCAAAGGCCCTATGGTAAGGTATGGTTGATGTTTAAGCAATTGATTTGGGGTTTTAATGGAATTTTTCCATACCCCCATGGCCTTGAAGTTTCAGTCAAGAGCAAGTTTAGGGTTAAAGGATTAGGGTTGGGCTTAAGTAGGGAACCAAAGGGGTTCCTATGGCCTAGTATATGCATATGAGTTACCAAGATATATGTTTAAGTAAGATGGAAGAAGTTCTATGTTAACCAAACCTTTAGTTTGTATGTCATGAATTATACGATAAGTCATAGATGTTTAGACATGTACCACGATTTTTGAATAATATGTAAGTATGCCATGTCTTATGAATGATGAATGATATGCCATGTTTATGAATGATATGTCATATTTATGAATGATATGCCATGTTTATAAATGATATGCCATGTTTATGAAGGATATGCCATGTTTTATGAATAAGATGTAAGTATGCCATGTTTTATGAGGTTAAAGTACATGCTTTTAGGGCATAACGATGATGTTAAGTATGATGAATGAATGATGATGAATGACAAGTATGATGAATGAATGATGATGAATGACAAGTATGATGAATGAATGATGATGAATGGAAAGCATGTGAAAGCATTATATTTTATTTTATGGGCTTGTACCAGACCTAAGTAAGGTCCACGGTTCTGGACTACCGATGATGCTGTCCACGGTTCGGGACTACCAATGATATTGTCCTTACGGTTCGGGACTACCGATGAAGCTGTCCTTACCCTAGTAGGTCGAGATTAGCTACCTCGTATTTACTTAGGGGTGCGCGCATATGATGAATGAATGTGGTACAAGCCAGGGCCCAATGAATGTTATGATATTTTAAAAGCATGTTTTTAAAGATTAAGCATCTATATATATATATATATATATGCAATTGCCACATGCATCCATCCATGATATGCATTATATTTATGATAAGAATATTATGCAAAGTAAGTTTATGCAAAGTATGTTTATGCAAATGATTTTGTTTATGTTTCGTGTTAATATATGATGCCATGATTTGATTGTGTTCATACTAGTCTAGAATGCCATGATTTATTTATGTTCATGCTAGTCTAGAATGCCATGGTTTACTTATGTTCATGCTAGTCTAGAATGCCATGATTTATTTATGTTCATGCTAGTCTAGAATGCCATGATTTACTTATGTTCATGCTAGTTTAGGATGCCATGATTTACTTATGTTCATGCTAATTTAGGATGCCATGATTTATTTATGTACATGCTAGTTAGGATGCCATGATTTAACTAGATTTATGTTAAGTTAGAATGCCATGATTTATTTATGTTCATGCTAGTTTAGGATGCCATGATTTAATTATATTTATGCTAAGTTAGAATGCCATGATTTTAATTATGTCCATAATAATTCATGATGCCATGATTTAATTATGTTAAGCTGAGTTAGGACGCCATGATTTTATTTAGGTTCATGCCATGCTAAGAATGTTTATGAGATTATGTGTATTATGTCTATGTTTACGCCAAACACTATGCCATGCTATGAATGTTTACGATGTTTATGGCTATGCCAAGTATCGTGTCATGCCATGAATGTTCTTATGGATATGTTTATGTCATGCTATGAATGTGATGAAGTTATGCTTATGTCATGACGAAGGTGTGCTAAATGATGAAAAGGCTTATGTTCTAAGTAAAGCACTAAGTATGCTAATGTCTTATAGGCTCATGATTGAATGATGAATGGTTTTAGTGAGTAGGAAAGAGTCTTACTAAGCCTGTGTGCTTACAGTCTTGTTTTCTTATACCGCAGATCATGCAAAGGGACAGTAAGGAAGCAGCAGGAGGGCATCAAAGAATGTGTGTGATAGTGACTTGGCCAAGGAGCGATATGGTTGCTCGTTTTATGATAGAACTTTACCTTTATTATTATGTGCTTGAGTATGACTCTATGACATGATGCTAAGTCTGACATGATGCTACGAATGACATGATGCTAAGTATAATATGATGCTAAGTATAAAGTTACTATGCTAAGTTCCTATGTTATGATGCTAGAAAGGGTAGTAAGTGCATGTAGGAGTAAGTTAAAGGTTTCCACTGCATTATGATGTCTACATGCCCTAGGTATGTTAACGTAACGTCGCTTTATGAAAAACAAAAGCGGGCATTAAGAGCAGTAACCATCTCACTACACACACATCAAGCCCTCTTCCTGCAGCTTCCAAGTAAGTACCTCTTTACATATCTGATAGTAGTAAGATGTTTTTTATGATTCTAAGATACGCAAGTATGAACGATAGTTATGATGAAAAGTCCGTTACGATATGTAACGGCGAATGATACTTTATCTTATTTTATGAAGTAAATATTTAGAATAATATAGGCGTAGAAAAGAAACTATAATTTATGATATTATGTATAATCTATAATATAGTCACATGTAGAAAATTATCTTATAACCTACCCACAGGAGATTTTAACACTCTCACCTATGTTAGCGTATAGCGTTAGTTCCATGATATTAATACTGATATAATTAATGATATAGGTCATATGGTATAACTTAGGTAGGGACGCATAGGGTAGTGTTCTAATTATGTTAACACTTATTATAGGTTATGGGTCACTGATATCTTATATATAATATATAAGACTACCTTAAGTTATTTTATGGTAATATAATAAGTAGGATCTCACCTATTCTATAATAATCATACAACTAATATAATTCGTAACTTGGGCTGAGAACTAATATTCGGAAGCATACTATTGTTAGGTTTACCCATAATTAAAATAAGTATATAACTATGACATATGCATATAATTATATCATGGAGTTAATGATGACATCAGCCAATTATATGTCAAAGAGATAATCAGAACTTCGATATATACAACGATGCTTCCAAGCTAAGACTTGGAGTTGTACTTAGGCAGAGTGGTAAGGTCATTGCTTATGCCTCTAGGTAACTCAAGGAACATGAGCAGAACTACCCCACTCATGATCTGGAACTGGCCGCGGTGGTCTTCGCTCTTAAGATATGGAGGCATTATCTGTACAGAGCGCAGTGTCGAATTTATACAGACCACCAGAGTCTGCGATATTTCTTCACTCAGAAAGACCTGAATATGAGATAACGCCGATGGCTTGAGTTGGTGAAGGACTATGACTGCGAGATCTTCTACCATCCAGGGAAGGCAAACGAAGTGGCCGATGCACTCAGCCGGAGGTCAAGTGTCACCTTGATGTCTATATCTAGATTACCCCGACCGCTCGAAAGAGAAATGATTAATTTTGGGGACGAGGTCATCACCGGCCGACTTTGCACCATGACGATATCACCCACGCTGTTTGGGAATATATTGGAAAAACAGAATGGTGATCTGGGTCTCCAGAAAATAAAACAGGAGATTCTAGAAGGAAAGGGCGAGGGTTTTCATATCGCCAAAGGGGGAGTACTCTACCTTAGGGATCGTCTATGTATCCCTAATGATCCGGAGCTTCGAAAGGAAATACTGGCAGAAGCTCACGGAACCCCTTACTCGATGCATCCAGGATCCACCAAGATGTATCGGGATCTGAAGGAGAAGTTTTGGTGGTCCGGTATGAAGAGGGATGTGGCTCAGCATGTCAGTACTTGCATGACTTGCCAGCAAGTGAAAGCAGAACACCAGCGACCCGGAGGAGTTATGCAGCCACTTCCAATTCCGGAATGGAAATGGGAAGACATTTCAATGGATTTCATTTCAGGACTACCCCGAACTACAAATGGATATGATGCGATATGGGTCATTGTGGACAGGTTGACTAAGTCTGCTCACTTCTTAGCTATCAAGATGACTTATTCGATTGAGCAATTGGCTCAATTATATGTTAACGAGATAATCAGGCTTCATGGAGTTCCCAAGACCATCATCTCAGATAGAGATGGTCGCTTTACTTCGCATTTTTGGGAGTGTATTCAGAAGTCTCTGGGCACTAAATTACGATTTAGCACCGCTTTTCACCCTCAGACTGATGGACAAACCGAACGGGTGAATCAAGTACTGGAAGACATGTTGCGAGCTTGTACCCTGGACTTCAAAGGAAGGTGGTGTCGATATCTATGTTTAGCGGAATTCGCTTACAATAATAGCTACCAAGCTACTATTGGGATGGCACCTTATGAAGCGTTGTATGGGAGGAGATGTAGGTCTCCGATCTGTTGGTATGAGGGTGGTGAAAAGAAGGAGATGGGGCTCACAACGGATATCATCAACAGTACCACCCGAGCTATACAGAATATCCGACAACAGATAGAAACTGCTCAGAGCCGACAGAAGAGTTATGCCAATGTGCGGCGTAGACCCCTGGAGTTTAGTGTGGGAGATTGGGTGTTTCTGAAAGTGGCCCCTATGAAGGGAGTGACCAGATTTGGGAAGAAAGGAAAATTAAGTCCGCGCTATGTGGGGCCGTACCTGATTCTGAAAAGAGTCGGTAAGGTGGCATATGAGCTGGAGCTACCTCCAGAGATGTCATCTATCCATAACGTATTCCATGTGTCCCTGCTGAAAAAGTGTATCCCAAACATGGACCAAGTGATCGAGCCACAGACGGTGCAAGTGCAAGAGGACCTAAGCTATGAGAGCAGACCCATCCAGATTTTGGACAGGGAAATCAAGAAGCTGAGGAGTAAGGAAGTGCCCTTAGTCAAGGTCCTATGGCAAAATCAACGGTTCGAAGAAGCTACCTGGGAGCGCGAGGACGAGATGAGGTGCAAGTACCCGAAGTTATTCTAAGTTCGAGGACGAACTTTCACGAGGTATGGGGGATTGTAACGATCCGGAAAATTCTCTTAATATTTTCTTAAAATATTAAGCATGTTTAAATAATTTTCCAAGGGACCTAGAAATATTAAGGAGAACTTTGGCCTAGAAAATCCATGTTTTCTCATTTAAATTGAGAAAACTAAGTACCAATGAGCTTTAAATGGGCTCCAAAAATGGATATTAATTAGGTAAAATTAATATAAATTAGGTAAAATTAATATAAATATAAAAGAATTTTATTTAAGAATATTGGCATAATTATGGGGATTTTAGGGGGATTTTCGGAATTTAGGAATAAAATAATAAAATAAATGAATAAAAATAAAATAAAAATAAAGTGCATGAGCCAAGGATTGAACCTTGGACCTCTTGTACAACCATGTAAGCCTTAACCAACTCACCTAGCAAGGGATTTCTATGAGGAAATGAAGTGGATGTAAGTTGAGATTAAGAAGAAGATGAAGAGTCATGGAGAGACTCTTCATTTACCTTCTTAATGGGCTATTAAAGGGGGGTTTTGGGAGTTACCTCTTCTTCCCATTACTTGCATATTCGAACCCCTTCCTCCCCTCATCCTTGCCGAGCACCAAGAAGAGGTTTTCCTCTTGGAAAAACTTCCACCAAGGTCTCATCTCCAAGATCTAAGGAGTCTTCCAAGGATACAAGGACAAGGGTGTTCAAGAGTCCAAAGATCTTACCATTTTCTTCTCTTACAAGATTCGAAAAATCCAAAAACCCAAGGTAAGACTCCCTCACCTGTGGTATAATAGTTCCCTCTGATTTTTATGATTTTTAGAATGATATAGTGGTTGGTTTTCGAATTTGATGTTGAAAGGAAAGAAAACCAAGACCCTCATGTTTAAGGGTTTCGGCCACCATGATTTACAGGTCTATAATTATGATAAAAATCATGATAATGTTATTTAATGTTCCCTTATGATTTGTAGAGGTTAAGTATAATTTTTGTGAATTTTTGGAGTACCCTAAGACACCTTAAGGTTTCGGCCAACATGAAAGAAACAAAACTAAGAACCCTAAGTTTACGGGTTTCGGCCACCATGATTTATAGGTCTATAAATATGCTAAAAATCTGTATATAGCTATTTAATGTTCCCTGATAATGTTTAGAGGTTAAGTATAATTTTTGGGAATTTTTGGAGTAACCTAAGACACCTTAAGGTTTCGGCCAACATGAAAGAAGCAAAACCAAGAACCCTAGGATTGAGGGTTTCGGCCACCATGATTTTAAAGTCTATAATCATGCCAAAAATCTTTATAATGTTATTTAATGTTCCTTATGATGTTTATAGGGTAAGTATAATTTCTGGGAATTTTTGGAGTACCCTAGGACACCCTAGGGTTTCGGCCAACATGAAAGAAACAAATCAACACCCTAGAGACCCTATGGGTTTCGGCCACCATGGTTTAGGGTTCAAAAATAATGCTAAAAATCTTGATAATGTTGTATAATGTTCTCTTATAAGGTTTAGGAATTAAATATAATTTTTGGGAATTTTTGGGGCACCCTAGGATACCCTAGGGTTTCGGCCAACAACAAGACCTCATGGGTGGAGTTGGGTCTAAAACCCCAAGCATGTGTTTGATGTATTAACATGATATAAGAGAGATGGAGGGTGATTATGTGAATGTTTCACATAGCTTTGAGACCCTATAGGTTTCGGCCAAGTACCCTAATAGGGTGGGAAGTTAGGACTTATTTCAAGTAAGGGCCCCAATGGCCCTATGGTAAGGTATGGTTGATGTTTAATCAATTGATTTGGGGTTTTAATGGAATTTTTCCATACCCCCATGGCCTTGAAGTTTTGGTCAAGAGCAAGTTTAGGGTTAAAGGATTAGGGTTGGGCTTAAGTAGGGAACCAAAGGGGTTCCTATGGCCTAGTATATGCGTATGAGTTACCAAGATATATGTTTAAGTAAGATGGAAGAAGTTCTATGTTAACCAAACCTTTAGTTTGTATGTCATGAATTATACGATAAGTCATAGATGTTTAGACATGTACCATGATTTGTGAATAATATGTAAGTATGCCATGTCTTATGAATGATGAATGATATGCCATGTTTATGAATGATATGCCATATTTATGAATGATATGCCATGTTTATGAATGATATGTCATGTTTATGAAGGATATTCCATGTTTTATGAATAAGATGTAAGTATGCCATGTTTTATGAATGAGGTTAAAGTACATGCCTTTAGGGCATAACGATGATGTTAAGTATGATGAATGAATGATGATGAATGACAAGTATGATGAATGAATGATGATGAATGACAAGTATTATGAATGAATGATGATGAATGGAAAGCATGTGAAAGCATTATATTTTATTTTATGGGCTTGTACCGGACCTAAGTAAGGTCCACGGTTCTGGACTACCGATGATGCTGTCCACGGTTCGGGACTACCGATGATGTTGTCCTTACGGTTCGGGACTATCGATGAAGCTGTCCTTACCCTAGTAGGTCGAGATTAGCTACCTCGTATTTACATAGGGGTGCGCGCATATGATGAATGAATGTGGTACAAGCCAGGGCCCAATGAATGTTATGATATTTTAAAAGCATGTTTTTAAAGATTAAGCATCTATATATATATATATATATATATATATGCAATTGCCACATGCATCCATCCATGATATGCATTATATTTATGATAAGAATATTATGTAAAGTAAGTTTATGCAAGGTATGTTTATGCAAATGATTTTGTTTATGTTTCGTGTTAATATATGATGTCATGATTTGATTGTGTTCATGCTAGTCTAGAATGCCATGATTTATTTATGTTCATGCTAGTCTAGAATGCCATGATTTATTTATGTTCTTGCTAGTCTAGAATGCCATGATTTACTTATGTTCATGCTAGTTTAGGATGCCATGATATACTTATGTTCATGCTAATTTAGGATGCCATGATTTATTTATGTACATGGTAGTTAGGATGCCATGATTTAACTAGATTTATGTTAAGTTAGAATGCCGTGATTTATTTATGTTCATGCTAGTTTAGGATGCCATGATTTAATTATATTTATGCTAAGTTAGAATGCCATGATTTTAATTATGTCCATAATAATTCATGATGCCATGATTTAATTATGTTAAGCTGAGTTAGGACGCCATGATTTTATTTAGGTTCATGCCATGCTAAGAATGTTTATGAGATTATGTGTATTATGTCTATGTTTACGCCAAGCACTATGCCATGCTATGAATGTTTACGATGTTTATGGCTATGCCAAGTATCGTGTCATGCCATGAATGTTCTTATGGATATGTTTATGCCATGCTATGAATGTGATGAAGTTATGCTTATGTAATGACGAAGGTGTGCTAAATGATGAAAAGTCTTATGTTCTAAGTAAAGCACTAAGTATGCTAATGTCTTATAGGCTCATGATTGAATGATGAATGGTTTTAGTGAGTAGGAAAGAGTCTTACTAAGCCTGTGTGCTTACAGTCTTGTTTTCTTATACCGCAGATCATGCAAAGGGACAGTAAGGAAGCAGCAGGAGGGCATCAAAGAATGTGTGTGATAGTGACTTGGCCAAGGAGCGATATGGTTGCTCGTTTTATGATAGAACTTTACCTTTATTATTATGTGCTTGAGTATGACTCTATGACATGATGCTAAGTCTAACATGATGCTACGAATGACATGATGCTAAGTATAATATGATGCTAAGTATAAAGTTACTATGCTAAGTTCCTATGTTATGCTGCTTGAAAAGGGTAGTAAGTGTATGTAGGAGTAAGTTAAAGGTTTCCGCTGCATTATGATGTCTACATGCCCTAGGTATGATAACGTAACGCCGTTTAAAAAAAAAAAAGCGGGCGTTACAACGGGCACGCCAAGGAGTAGGGGCAAGTTATCCCCGAACCTTGTAAATCTTCTGAATTAGCATTTGTTCCCTGTTTGTTCTCTGTCTTGTTCTTTCTGTTTCGTGTTATAGCTTCCGCTGCTAACCCTAAGTGCAGAAAGACTTCAAAGAAGTGAAAAGTTTGTGTGTCTGGATATTCACACCCCCACTCTCTAGCCATCCAAGGTCTAACAAGTGGTATCAGAGCCTGGGGCTCTTTCCAATGGTCTAACACCCGAGAGCATAATAAAAATGGCTATGAGGGAAGGTTTCAGCACCAACAGACCTCCATTTTTTGATGGAGCCGATTTCCAATATTGGAGATCATGAATGGAATCATCAAAAAGATGAAGTAGGGTTTCACCCCTCCAAAAGATGCTGAGGGAAAAGAGCTGGACTCATCAAGATGGCCAGCCGAGCAAACTTGAAAGGGAGAATCTGATGCGAAGGTTGTGGTCACCCTGCGGTGTGCGATGACCAAGGTGTTGGATCGAGAGAAAGGATAGAGGGGGGTGAATATCGTAAATCGTTTTCGGATTAAAAATAAGAGCATACGCAGCGCAAAATTAAATCTCAACACAAAGACGCAAGTAGTTTTACTTGGTTCGGAGTCGCGGTCGGCTCTTACTCCAAGGCCCACGGTCGTTGACCGTTTACTGCGGGCAATTCTATATGTGCGCAAAACCAGTTTATAAAATGTATTACAAGAAATGGTACAGTAAACTTAAAGTAGCTCTTTGTTACCGACGTCCGGTGTAGATTATATTTTCAGAGCAGAGGGACGTCGTCGGCGCTTGTATCTCGAGTCGGGAGGTTTCCGGAGCAGAGCGCGGGAGTAGAAGAGCGTGAATGCGTTGGAAGAATTGATGTGCAAAGCCTTGGGGTCGAGGGCCCTTTTATAGCCCCTAGAGGCGCCCGGAACGTCGGGGGCACCCCCCACGTGTCAGCTGATCTGAGTTCCTCTCGGTCAGCTCTGATCCCTTCAAACTCGGGATCAGGCTTTGATGGGGGCGCCCGGGTTGACCGGGTCAACTCTTATCCAATGGCTTCGCTGGCTTCTACTTCGTTAGCTTGAACTGGGGGCGCCCGAGAGCATGGGGGCGCCCGGGAGCACGGAGGCGCCCCGCCCATGAGCTGTCGAAGCACTTCTTTTGCTTCATCTATTTTGCATTCACCTTGGGGGCGCCCGGGACACTCCGGGCGCCCTACTCAGCTACTGCCTCACTCCTTTGAGGCTCTCTGAGCTGCAAACACTCGTTCCTTTGGTCCTGCATCCAGGGTTAGTCCAAAACAACATAAAGCAATAATATGTTAGTTTTATACAGCCTTAGCTGTCTTGGTTCTGACTTTGGGTCTCCAAAATGGAGCCCTAGGTCGAACCGACGCCTATTGTTCCCTCGACGGAGAACACGTCCTCATCTACTCCTCTCAGGAGAATTTACCTGATGCCAACCGGCTCCTCCGGTTGGGCTTTTGCCTAGCGGTCCTTTGCCAGGTCTTGGATACCAAGCTATCCTTCGCCCGGTGCCTAGCAGTCCTTCGCTAGGTCTTGGATACCAAGCTATCCTTCGCCCGGTGCCTAGTAGTCCTTCGCCAGGTCTTCGGATCCTGACAGTCCTTCGCTAGGTCTTGTATCCTGGCATTCCTTCGCCAGGTGCCTAGCAGTCCTTCGCTAGGACTTTGTATCCTGGCAGTCCTTCGCCAGGTGCCTAGCAGCCCTTCACTAAGACTTTGCATCCTGGCATTCCTTCGCCAGGTGCCTAGCAGTCCTTCGCTAGGACTCTTCCTGCATACTTGAGTAACATGTTAGTTAAACATTATACCTTAACTTTTGAACTCTTTTGCCATTATCAAAACACAGGTTCGACTTGGGTGCTTTCTGCACCAACAATCTCCCCCTTTTTGATTTATGGTAACCCTGGTTCAGAAAGTTAAGTTAATAAAAAAATGAAATTTTGTTCCCTCCCCCTTGAAGGAATTTCCCCCTAGATTTTTCAAAAGTACGTGGGGTTTTTGTCTAAAGTTGGATTTACTTAGAATAATTTTCAGCAGAAACTTTAAAGATATATTTTCCAAAATAATTTTCGTTTGTGCACTTTGAAAAGTTTATATTTATAGGAAAACTGCTTAGACAGCATAAGTTAGGAAATTTTGAAAACTTAAGTTTTAAGTACTTACTAGAAAACTTTAGTTTTAAGTACTTAGTAAAATTCCAAAAACTTCAGTTTTAAGTACTTAGAAAGTTTTTGAAAACTTGAGTTTAAAGTACTTTGAAAGTTTTTGAAAACTTGAGTTTATAGTACTTAGAAAGTTTTTGAAACTTGAGTTTAAAGTACTTAGAAAACTTAGTATTTTTGAAAATGAATTAAGTATTTTTTGAATAAAGGATAGAGTTTGATTTTGGATTTAGAAAAAATTTTATACTCTCTCCTTTCCTATCTCTCCCCCTTTGCCATATATCAAAAACAAAGAAATATAGCAGAAAAAGGATAATTAAATTGCATAAAAGCAAATAATAAATTGCATAATTTGTTGTACTAAATCAATTCAGGATATGAACTAAACCAAATAACTTTCAATTATCACTTTTAGGATCCTGTCTAACCCAATTAGCTACTTACTAACTGTTATAAATAGTAGTTTTCACTAGGGTTAGTCACGTTAAGTGTTCTATTCATGTTAGATTTTCTAAACTTGACACTTAACTTGATTACTGTGTAAGTTGTATTTAGTGCCCCAATTACTGCAGATGCACTGACTTAAAGCATCTTGAATTAAGGCAAAGACCTAAGCATCTCAACGCATTCTAGGTTATCAATCAAAAGTACCCTAAGGTGCTTGTGAGATGCTGACTTCTAAATCTATAGGTGCATGCAGTTCTAGGGTTAGGGCCTAGGCTAAGTCCATTTGCGAAAAAGTCCTCGTTTTGAAGGGGGTAGTTTTTTAAATAAAACTAAGTCAAAAATTTATTTTTAAAACTTTTCAAAACTAAGTAAAAGCTGATTTTGAAAGCATTTTTTTTAAAACTATTTTAAAAACTGATTTTTGAAATGAGCAAAGTAGTAAGAAAACCAAGAGTAGACTAAACCTATTCTACCAATCATAATCCTAACTGCTGATTAAATAGTAGAGAAAAACAAGTACTCATCTCCATAAGTCAGCTGGTCAACAGAGAGACTCAGCACAGTCATACAAGTCAAACATGAATCAACCCTACTGAGTAGGGCCAGTCAGATAGTCACTAGTACAATGCTAATCAACTCTAGGAGGAGGGACCAGGATGATCAGAAGAGCCTGGCTACCGGGATCGAAACATCGCCATCATCTCGTGATATTGTGCGTCTCTAGTCTCCCTCTCAGCTCTAAGCACACTCATATAGTCAGTGTAATAGCCTAGATTTATCTCCATATCTTCAGCATGATTTGCCTCCACTTCATCTCGGAGGCTCTGGACCTATGTCTCCAGCTGTGTCACTCTCTCGTAGAGTGTCGGTGGAGGGGGCTCGTCTATGTGTGCTCGAGCCTCTGCTGCCAAATTGACGACATCGACTTCAACCTCCTCGTCTGAGTCGATCTGAGCTCCGGCTCGCTGTCGTCTCCAAGTCAAAACCCCGGTGGCCGATACCTCTATACCAGCTAAAGAGAAGTACCTAAACCCTATCTCGTCAAATTCGGTCATCGCGGTTATTTCACCTACGGTAATGTCACGACCGTGGTGATGAATGATGGAGGTGATGATGTGGCAGAAGGGGGTGCGTACCTGACCCTGAGTCGTGACACTGGAGGCATATAAGATAGCGTGGAATATGTGAAGGCCAATGTCAATGTCTAGATGATGGATCAGGGCATACAGGAGGAAGGCATTAAAAGGTCGCATGGTCGCGACATCCCTAGTGGATAGTGGTAATATGCAGCGGACCAGGACTCTGTACAGGGCGTAGTCCTGGATCTGAAGGTCAACGGACTGAAATCGTCTAGCTACGGGGAGTCTAGCTTCCCTATAGAAATAGGAGTGGAGAGTGTCTAGAGTAATGTGAGAGTAGGGAGCATCAAATGGAGGATCCCTAGGAGGATAGCAACAAAAGGTGGACTGGGAAGGTCGTAGTCCAAGAAATCGATTTAGTAAGGTAGGGGTGATTGACAAGGGTATCCCTTGAACAGTAGTGACAAACATGAGCTCGTTCTGTCTAACTATGTTATTATAGAATTCTGCACATAAAGATGTGTTAATTGAATGAGTGCAGACACTAGATTGTCTAGTTGATAAAAGTTTATAACATTCATGGCTAAAGGATAAGATTGGGTGAAGAAGTTTCTATTTAGATAGCTAGTTTTGATAGGCTTATAGGTTATTCGAGCAAACTTATTACAAAGTTCTAGAGTTGGGAACCTAGGGTCGGGACTCGGTTTGGTACCGAGGTTCGCTTGGTTTGCTCGGCGTTTTCTAAGTTAAGAAACATGCATTTATAAGAAGGGAATTAAGAAAGTAATTCTAAATGCATAAAAGAAATCATACCGGGGAGGCATGGTTGAGATTGAGGAAGCACAAGTGTCACTTGATCTCCTTGGAAGGAAGGAAGTGAGGAAGGAGGATGGTTTTTGGTGTGGGAAGAAGAGGGGGTTTGGGTGCCTTTTTATAGGTAGTTCATTGGGGGCGCTCGGGACAGTAGGCTACTGCCTTTGGCAGTGACTAATGCTGGTTGGGGTCGCCCGCAATGGCCCAGGCAGCCCGGTCAGGCTGGATTTTGTAGCTTTGCTGCTTTGACTGATGCTGGGGGCGCCCGCAAGGTTCGGGGCGCCCCGGTCAAGGGGTAAAGGCAGCTTTTTGCCTTGAAGGAAGAAAAAGTCATGGGGGACGCCCGAGGAGTCACGGGCGCCCGGGTTCAAAGCTGTTTTTGCAGTTTCGAGTCTGAAACTCAGATAAGCCCTCATGAGGGCGCTCGGGAGGTTCGGGGCGCCCTGGTCAAAGGTTTTATCAGCTGCGGCGAGGTCGACGCGTGGATAAAGTTTGACCGGGTTTATCGGGGCGCCCCCAGCGTCTAGGGCGCCCCCAGGAGGCCTATATAAGGGGCTTCGACCGCTTTGCTTCAAAAACAACTGCTAAGTACCATTCAGATCACTCTGACCGACGACAAGGCGCTAAAGACGAGGCTCTACGACCGGGAGGCTCCAGGAGGAAGTGCGCGGCACTTCGGAGGTCTAGATCGGCCGAGCTTCAACTTTATTTTGTTCGATTTGCGTTAATTATTCTATACTTAATTTTCTATACTTGTGCTTGTAATTGTACACTGTAAGACCGGTTTTCTCCGCCTCCAGAAATTCCGGAATGGAGACCAATAGTGGACTCACGCCGAGTACATAGGCCTTGGACGTACTGACCCTGGGGGGTTGGGAACTAAGTAAATAAATCCCGCTGTGTCCCTGTCTTGCTTTTATTTTTATTTACTGTTCCGCTGCACTAACGCTCTGAGTAGTTCGAAAGATTTACGAAGTTTTCGAAAGATTTTCACGATCGATATTCACCCCCCTCTATCGACGGCACCAGTCCTATAATTGGTTGTTGGTGCAGTAAGCACCCAAGTCGAACCAGTGTTTTGATAATGGAAAAAGGGTTCAAAAGTTAAGGTATAATGTTTATCTAACATGTTACTCAAGTGTGCAGGAAGAGTCCTAGCAAAGGACTGCTAGGCACCTGGTGAAGGAATGCCAGGATACAAAGTCCTAGCGAAGGGCTGCTAGGCACCTGGCGAAGGACTGCCAGGATACAAAGCCCTAGCGAAGGACTGCTAGGCACCTGGCGAAGGAATGCCAGGATACAAGACCTGGCGAAGGACTGCTAGGCACCTTGCGAAGGATTCTCAGGATCCGAAGACCTGGCGAAGGACTGCTAGGCACCTTGCGATGGACTCTCAGGATCCGAAGACCTGGCAAAGGACTGCTAGGCATCGGGCGAAGGATAGCTTGGTATCCAAGACCTGGCGAAGAACAGCTAGGCACCGGGCGAAGGATAGCTTGGTATCCAATACCTGGCAAAGGACCGCTAGGCAAAAGTCCAACCAGAGGAGCCGGTTGGCATCAGGTAAATTCTCCCGAGAGGAGTAGGTGAGGACGCGTTCTCCGTCGAGGGAACAGTAGGCGTTGGTTCGACCTAGCGCTCCAATTTTGGAGACCCAAAGTCAGAACCAAGACAGCTAAGGTTGTATAAAACTAACATATTATTGCTTTATGTTGTTTTGGACTAACCCTGGATGCAGAACCAAAGGAACGAGTGTTTGCAGCTCAGAGAGCCTCAAAAGAGTGAGGCAGTAGCTAAGTAGAGCGCCCGGAGTGTCCCGGGCGACCCCAAGGTGAATACAAAACAGATGAAGCAAAAGAAGTGCTTCGACAGCTCATGGGCGGGGCTCCCCCGTGCTCCCGGGAGCCCCCATGCTCCCGGGCGCCCCGGATGGTCCGGGCGCCCCCAGTTCAAGCTAACGAAGCGGAAGCCAACGGATAAGAGTTGACCTGGTCAACCCGGGTGCCCCCAGCGTCTCGGGCACCCCCGTCAAAGCCTGATCCCGAGTTTGAAGGGATCAGAGCTGACCGAGAGGAACTCGAATCACCTGACACATGGGGGGGGGGGGGGCGCCCCCGACGTTCCGGGTGCCCCCAGGGGCTATAAAAGGGCCCTCGACCCCAAGGCTTTGCACATCAATTCTTCCAACGCATTCACGCTCTTCTGCTCTTGCGCTCTACTCCGAAAACCTCCCGACTCAAGATACAAGCGCCGACGACGCCCCTCTGCTCCGAAAATATAATCTACACCGGGCGTCGGTAACGAACAGCTACTTTAAGATTACTGTACCATTTCTTGTAATATATTTTGTAAACTGGTTTTGCGCACATATAGAATTGCCCACAGTAAATGGTCAACGACCGTGGGCCTTAGAGTAGGAGCCGACCGCGACTCCGAACCAAGTAAAACTGCTTGCGTCTTTGTGTTGTGATTTAATTTTCCGCTGCGTATGCTCTTATTTTTAATCCGAAAATGATTTACGATATTCACCCCCCTCTATCATTTCTCTCGATCCAACAAGTGGTATCAGAGCGGGGAAGCTCAAATTTGGTGAAACCACCAATTTGTGAATTTTTTGGATTTTTTTTTAAATTTTTTTTTAATAATTTTTTTCGTTTGAAATTTTTCTCGTTAATCGAGGTTGGTGCAACACCTCTCGAAAAATATTCTTCTTTTACTTCCCGCACTACTAATCCAAGATCAAGTCTTGGGATATCTCTTTCTCTTTCTTAGTTTCAGATAAAATGGCCATGCAAGAAGGCTTCAGCACTGCAAGATCACCTCTCTTCAGTGGGGAGGACTTCTCCTACTGGAAGAGCAGAATGGAAGTCCACCTAAAAACTCAGGTGGATATGTGGATAATCATCCAGTCCGGACTGGAGATTCCAAAAAATGCTAAAGGAGTACGTCAAACCTACACAAAGTGGGACACCGCTCTGAAACGGAAGATTGAAGCTGATGCAAAGGCGACCCAGACCCTCCAATGCGGCTTAACAAAAGAGGAGCTGAATCGGGTGGGTCCATTCAACAGTGCCAAGGAACTGTGGGGGAAACTGATCGAGCTGCACGAAGGAACTTCAGACACTCGGATCAGCAAGAGAGATCTCCTCCTGAACAAGCTGTACACGATGAAGAAGAACGACAACGAAACAGCAGCTCAACTCCACGCCCGAATTCAGGAATTAATGAACGGACTACACACCATCGGTCACAAGGTAGAAAACCGTGACCTAATAAGGTACGGTTTAAATGCTTTCCCGAGAAACACCTTGTGGGCATCTATGGTAGATGCATACAAGGTTTCAAGGGACCTTTCAAAAATTAAATTAGATGAATTATTCTCTGAATTAGAATTACATGAACAGACTAACTGCAATCTAGTCGAGAAAGGTATTGCTTTTGTTGCAGGTAAAACTGGAAGGACAACCAAGAAGAAGTCTCAACCTGAAACCGAGTCTAACTCAGACTCAGACTCAGAAGACAAAGAAGGAGATCGAACCAAACTGATCCGATCAGCTCGTGATCACTACAAGATGCTAAAGACACAAAAAGGAAAGACGACAAGTATCAAGGGGAGATTCCCAACTGGAATCAAAAGGTAAATTTACAATATTAAAAAATCTAATATTTACCTCAAAGAACGTAATTAATTTATATAAATTAGTTAAGGCTAATATGTTAGAAAACTTAATTCCCAACCTTGCTAACGTTAAAAAACCCGAGTATTATTTCAATTATAATGTGACTTACATAATTTTTCCTTGTTTGCTTGTTTATTTTCCTTTGCAATCTTAATTTTTTTTTCTTCTTAGATTTAGGATTGGTTAGATTAAGGACCTAATTAAATTGACACTTGAACAACCTAGTATTAGGACAAGGTTTGATGATAGTATGTTAGGGAAGCCTGACTAAGGAGTCAAGTAGGGTAAGCAGTACCCTATTTGGTCTTTTTAATCTGATGGAACTAGCCGAAGCTACCTCTCCGAATCCTAAACTAGTTAGACCAAAGTTTCTCAGAAAATAATTTGAAAATGATCTTTCTTTAAAATACTTTGACTAGGAAAGGGTTGTTGATCCAATAAGGCTACGACTAAAGAAGGCCTCTGTGCCTTGCCAAGACCGGGAAGCCAATTATCGAAACTTACTTTCAAATTGTCGTTTGTTAAACTTGAATCTAACACAAGCTTCAATCAAATCATAGCCTTTAATTTAAATTCAAAGATAAAATTTAAAGCATCTCACAAAACAGATAAGAATATCTTATTTTGTTACTTAGAAATGGGTGAGATGCTCAGGACCTAAAAGTTTAGTCCAACCCAATCAACCGTACAAATCAAATTCATCTTAATTATTTTCAATTAATTATTATCAAATTCAACTTAATTGTTTTCAAATAATTATTCTCAAAATTCAACTTAATTATTTTCATTTAATTATTCTCAAATTCAACTTAATTATTTTCAATCAATTATTTTTAAAATTCAACTTAACAATTTTTAAAATTCAAAGTTAAAATTCTAATTAATTTCAAAATCCTCAAAAATCTTTTTAACTTTTAAACTAAGGTTTAATGTTTCAAAATTAACCATTTTTTTAAAAATTAAATATTTGTCTCACACAACCCATAAGGTTAACATGTTTGACCACGTAGAACTAGGTGAAACATCTAGGACCTAAAAGCATGATGCACTATCCTTTTAAATAAAAAAGTTTGCAAAAGTTATTCAAACTTACCTCTAATTTTTAATTTATTGTACTGTACCCTACTTTTTCTTTCCTAACATTTTTTTTAATTTCATGTCAAATATCACAATAAATAGAGACTAGGGCTTGTTCTGATTTAGTCATTAACTTGGTCAAAATAGTCAACCCTAGTCCACATAGTCAAACCTGGTCAACATTAATATCCCTTAAGGAACTTAGATAAAAGATAGACTGTGTCGGATACAGGGGAGTGCTTCTTAATCTTTTTCGAAATTAAAAATTCAGTTTTTTCAAAAACCTTATGCCCTAAAACTTATTATCATCTCAAAATAAGGTTTTCAAAAGTTGACTCAAAAACCCTCGTATATTATTATCTCTTTGAAAAATTAACATCATGATTTTCGAAAACTGTGCAATCATTCCAACTTGTGTTTTCAAAAAGGATTTATGGTGTAAAAATTATATGTTCAAAAATTTACCTGTTTCTTTGACTTTGATAAACCCTAAAGACATAGAGGAAAGGTCCACTTCATGATCCTCAAGGACTCCTAGGATGTGTCAAATTTAGGGGGAGTCTGAGTCAAAAGAAGAATTTCAGAAAAGTTTTTTTTGATAATTATTCATTTTTTTATTAAATATTTCTTTTTAGTCTGAATCAAACCTTAAGACTCAGAGGAAGAGTACTTGTGGTCAACAAGCTTCCCAGAACTGAGACAAGTTTAGGGGGAGGCCAAATTAAAAGAATTATTTAATAACATGTTTTCATATCTTTAAAATCTTGCTAAAAATCTAAGTCTTTCAAAATACTATTATTCTATTTGTTTGTGTGACTTATGAAATTATTTTTGAAATAATGTTTACTTGGGTTGGAGAATTTCCAGGACACTTAGGAAATGTCCTTGTAGTCAACAAGGTTTCCCAGGATGGTGTCAGACTGGAAAATAAATCAAGTCAAGTAAAATATTGGGTCTTCAAAAGTTCACACATTTTTCAAAATCCACTAGCATATATTTTCAAAAGTATTATCATTTTTTTCGCAAAACTCTATTAATATTTACTTGAGTTTGAAAATTTTCCAGGACACATAGGAAATGTCCTTGTGGTTAACAAGGTTTCCTAGGATTTTGTCAGACTGGAAAAGAAACCTAGTCAAGTAAAATATTATGTTTCAAAAATTACTTATATTTTTCAAAGTCTCATCTTTTTCAAAAATAGTTAGTACTTGCAAAATATGCATAATATTAATATTTTCTAAAATAGCATTCTTTCAAAAATTATGCATTTTTCAAAAGTACTTAATTTTTCAAAAAAATCAATACATTTTTCAAAGGTACTTATATTTTTCAAAAATTACATAATTTTCAAAAGTATATAGCATCTTTTTCAAAATTATGAATTTTTTCAAAAAAAAATGCAATATATCATTCAAAATACAATGCTTTCAAAAATATTGCACTAAGTATGTTCAAAAAGAACTAAAAGTTTTCATTGTTGGTGCAAGTATTTTCTTAAAGTTTTTTGATGTATGACAAAGGGGGAGAGGTGTGCTTAAGTTAGAAAAATTTTCTCCCAAAGATCAAAAATATAGTTTCAAAACTTATATCATTTTTTTTGTTTTTTTATCCCAAGAATAGTGAGTTAGCCCCTTCAACCAATCTAACTTAAGTTATTATCAAACATCATAAAGGGGGAGATTGTTGGTGCAAGTTGCATCAATGATGTTCTCCTTTAAGTGTTTTAATGTTTGACAATATACTTAAGTTAGTGATACATTGAACAGACAAAGGAGAGCAAGGAGAAGTAACCTAAGTTGAAGAAAAGTCCTAGTTAATCTAGGCATCGAAACCCTAAGACCTGGGCTGCTGGGCACCTAGCGAAGGGCTGCTAGGTATCGAAGCACTATGTCCTGGCAAAGGGCTGCTGGGCACCTAGCGAAGGGCTGCTAGGTATCGAAACCCTAAGACCTGACGAAGGGCCGTTGGGCACCTAGAGAAGGGCTGCTAGGTATCGAAACCCTAAGACCTAGCGAAGGGCTGCTAGGCACCTAGCGAAGGGCTGCTAGGAGTTGAAGACCTGGCGAAGGACTGCTAGGGCTTTGTATCCTAGCAGTCCTTCGCCAGGTGCCTAGCAGTCCTTCGTCAAGTCTTGGATACCAAGCTATCCTTCGCCCGGTGCCTAGCAGTCCGTCGCCAGGTCTTCGGATCCTGACAGTGCTTCGTCAGGTGCCTAGCAGTCCTTCGCTAGGACACTTCCTGCACACTTGAGTAACATGTTAGATAAACATTATACCTTAACTTTTGAACCCTTTTGCCATTATCAAAACATAGGTTCGACTTGGGTGCTTTCTGCACCAACACAAGGAGCAACTGATCAATGTTGGTACCTTCACCAGTGCTAAGGATCTGTGGAACAAACTTATTGAACTCCATGAAGGAACCAGAGATTTCCGAATAGCCAAGAGGGATCTTTTCCTCAACCAACTCCAAAACCTCACCATGAAGGAGTCCGAAACGGTAAGTGAACTCCATGGCCGATTGAAATAAATACTTAACGGTTTACATTCCATCGATGAGAAGGCCGAGAATCGCGACCTTGTCTATTGTTATGATAGATGACTTATTTTGTGAAATGGAATTACATGAGATTTCTAACCAAGGCCCCAAGGAGAAGGGTGTGGCTTTTGTGGCAAGGGACAGAAGAAAGAAGAAGAAGGAGAAGAAGAAAGAAAAGGAGGAGGAGAAGAACACCTGTCACATGGCCTTCATGGCAATAGAAGATTCAAATGAAGAAAGTAGTGATGAATCGAGGGACTTCTCAACCGCGTCTTCATCATCTTCGGATGATGAAGGGGTAATCTCTCCCGAGTTAGATAAATGCTATAGAACAATAGCATGTTTATCCAACTTGCTTAAGAAATTTAAGGTCAAGGTGAAGGCTTTAAAAATAGAAGTAGAACAATTAAAAACACCTAAGGATCATGATATTGATGACTTGCATGTTAAGATTCTCGAGGATGAGAATAAGGCTTTGAAGAGTGAGGTTGAGAAACTCAAGAATTTTCTTGAGAAATTCTCAACTAGCTCCAAGACCTTAGATATGATCCTAAATTCTCAAAGAGCGGTCTACAACAAGGTTGGTTTAGGTTACCAACCTAAGGAACCTAGTGTCATGCCATTAATGTCTAGAACCCAATTTAGATCACAAAATGCTTCTAGGGTTTAAAAAGTTAGAAAGAAAATGACTAAGGCATGAGTGCCAAAATCAAGCATTGAAGGTGCATTAGGTCCAAAAGTTTGGGTACCTAAAACCTCTATATTTCGATTAATTGATAAATATGGACACTATCAATTCTGTTGAGACTAGCATGGGTTATTCTCTAATCAGCTGATTCTCACT
Source organism: Boesenbergia rotunda (assembly GCA_024364735.1). Classification (NCBI taxonomy): domain Eukaryota; kingdom Viridiplantae; phylum Streptophyta; class Magnoliopsida; order Zingiberales; family Zingiberaceae; genus Boesenbergia; species Boesenbergia rotunda. The sequence continues at coordinate 86,184 of JAGFNQ010000725.1, read as the reverse complement.
GGCTGGTGACATTGGGATGTCCGGAGATAAACATGGATGCTAGTTAAGGGAACTAGTTCATTGGAGTGACTAGCTGTAAGACTTCATATGGAATCTATCTATAGAAATGTCAATGAAGTTCTTACTGCGGCTTAAGTGCGATGTTCCTTTGACTTGCGGTGTTCAAGTCATCTTGGTCATGGAGACATATACTTTAACATCTTAAGCAAACATCTCCAAGGAGGTGTGGACCCAGGATGATTGGGTATAAGCCGAAGTGCCCGAAGATGTTTGAACAGCCTACAAAGGATTCACCACTCCTAGCGAGGAGATGTATACCCAGGCCTATCGTCGGATTGTTACTCAAAAACCTCTGGCCAGAGTATATCATGTTTAGAGTGCGAGTCTCTAAAATACATGAGAGTAATTAGAAATCCAAAGGACGAGAAAGACACTACTTGGGCTAGGTGTGACGTAGTCAGCCTAGTGGGGACTGACACCATAGACCGTGTCCTGAACCAAGTGGGTATAAGGTGGTGAAGGGAATGAGGCACGATTCATTAGAGCTGCTGAAGGGTTTCAGAATAATTTCTTCTGAGGTCAAACCGTTGATCTTTCGATTAATTGGGGATTATGATGTACTACTAGGTGCCACTCATGATCGTTCTATAATTAATGGGTTAATTATAGACGGCCAACATAAATCGAAAGCCTATTTAGTCACACGCAATACGAGTAATCCGAGGGATTTAAAATGAGTTGAAAATTAGATTTTCCGATCAAGAGAAATAAGTCGAATCTGAATTTATCAGAGGCGCAATGGAAGCTAAAAATGGCTAAGTCTTTTGAAGGCTTTTTGGGCGAATTAAATGAGTTTAATTCGCGGCGGTTCGGGTTGGTTTGGCCGGCCAACGAGGGTGTCAAAACCCCTTTGGTGGCCGGCCACAATAAGAGGAGAAAACCAATTAATTTTGGTTTAATTAATAAAATAAATCTAGCGCGATTTGTTTTATAAATTATGGATAAATAAATTTGTATAAAGAAATTTATAGAAATAAATTTATAAAAATTTATTCTTTTATGGAAGATTAAAATAATCCATGAATTGGTTTATTTTATTTTTATAAAATCAATTATGAATTGATTTTTCCATAATAAGAAAGTTTATAAATTTCTTATAAAAATTTATTCCATAATTTAAAGAGAAGAAGAATTAGTTTTATTATAAATTAGTTTATAACAAAGACTCGGTTTAAACGGAATAATTAATAAGAAAATTTATAAGATAAATTTCTTATAACTAATTCTGTTAAGTCGGTTTAGAGGGAGACTTAGCAAAGGAGTTGCTACTATATAAAGGAACCAAGGGCTAGCCCTTATTCCACCGAATTAAGAGATTAATTATTCTCTCCCTCTCTCTCTTAATCTCTTCTCCTCTCCCTCTCCCTCTCTTGCCTAGGGCCGGCGCCCACCCTTGTGGATTAGGGCCGGCGCACCCAACCAACTTCCAAGGTGAAGTTGGCGTGAGCAATCAAGAAGGAGGAGAACCCGAACACGAAGAAGAAGAAGCGGATAGCGACTCCTCTCTTCCCGGAATACGATTCCGTTACTTCGTTGGTTAGTTTTTCCATTATTTCTCTTATTCTTCTAGTTGTGCCTTCCGAGAATCTAGAAGTTCTCGTCGGCACAAAACTCGTGACTTTGTGAAGTCATCCCGAAGAGAACTCGGCGTGGACGCGAATAGAGGCGGAGCTTCCAAGGGACGCTACGGTTGGATCTCGTCCCTTACTTCGAGTTACAAGAGGTACTTGGTAAATTAGTTTACTTTTCCCCAATGTTTTATTTTATGATTATGTCAACACACTATAAGGTTGCATGCTAGATACGAAGTTAAGATAATTTGGAAAATTATTTTATGCAAACTCTTCCGCTGCACGAAAAATTTTAAATTTTACGAACTCGTATCCTTGTCGACATGCACCCGGTCCCAACAGTGGTATCAGAGCCGGTTAGTGTTCGACTTAATCATATAATTGTTTTGTGGAAAAACTTTGTCATGATCTCAATTTCGAAAAAAAAAATTTCAATTATGGAAACTTTCCAATTATAATAAATTTTAGATTTAGGAATTTCTAAGTTTGGAAATCCTCATGAAATTTCGCAAACTTTTGAAATATCCTAGTTTCTAAATTTTTATAATAATTGTGAAAACTTCCCATCTTTGGAAACTTTCCAATTTTGGAAATTTTTCTATTTTAGAAATTTTCCAATTTTGGAAATATGTAAGTTTTCTTTGTACCGGAAATTTACAATTATTCTGAAAACCAATTTTTGAAATCTTGCAATTTTGGGCACTTTCTTTAAAGAAAGTCTAGACAAATTCATGGACAGTTAATTGACAATTAAATTTGAATTGGTTTTTAAATTGACAATAAAATTCTTTATTTTGGATTGAGCCTCGGGGAGCCGTCCAATTTAAAGTTAGTTGTTGTAATTTAATTTCCCAATTTTTAATTGAAATTGTCATGTTTAATTTGGCTATGCTTGTGAAGCAAACCAAATTGAATTTACGACAAATTATTTTTCTTTGGGTATCTGAGCCTCGGGGAGCCACCCTTAGAAAACGATTTGTTGTAATTAATTAAATCCATGAATAAAATATGTTGAAGAGGTGATGCTCTTACATATTGTTGTCTCTAAAATTAATTAGGAAAATGGTTTCCTATAGAGTTTTCTTAAATGAGATTTTCATGAAAATAATATGTAGTTGAATTAAGGGATTTGTCTCTTAATTTAATAAGATTTGATTTAGAGAAATCAAAGTCTTGAACATATTATTTCCGAAATTAATTATGACAATTTAGGAAATTGTTTCCCAAAGCAATTCCTTTATTTAAGTATGAAATTGGAATTAGGAAATCCGGTTCCTAATTCAATTAATGAGACTTGATAACTTAAGTCACATACACACTTAATTAAGGAAATCGTTAGTCATGACATAATGTCATGAATGTGCTTAGAAAAGATGAGACCCAAAACCCCTTACAAAATATTAAGGCCAACACCTTCCATTAATATGGTTAGAATCGGAGTTTTGTTTCTCGATTGGGTTGATGGACACATCCATGCCCGACTTGAACCTCAACATGTTCAAACCATGGAATTAGATTATGAATAATATAGTTGGAGTCAGAGGTCAATCCTTAGTTTTGGTTGTTGGACACATCCAAGCCTGACTAAGCGGTTGAATGAGCGCCAACCATATTAAAACTATTTCTTGATTAATGGGTCAGCCTTAAGCTTGGAGCATCGATTTGTTGTGCCACAGCCAAGGTCGATGTGAAGAGAGGTGCAGTTGGGTGCTATGTATAATGATGCATACTTGTTAATGAGTTAACAACCCAATGATTTATGCAAACATTCAACTAGTTGATAGCATAAAGTGATAGTTACATATATGTGATATGTAATCGATATAATTATCTACCTTCATAGCTAAGAAAAACTTAATGGCCACAGCCATGGTTGGTCTTATCTATGGTTGGATATCAACCTATTTGGAGATGCTCCTACGATCTCCCGAATTGATAAAAAGGGTTATTCAATTTGAAAAATAAATAGGATTTTATTAATGTATGTTAATACATTCTTAATCAAACTTCTCACATAATCTCAATTTGTATTTCTAGGATAATCACTCGATCATGTCTTCTCTGAATCTGCGTTCCATTTTGGACACCAATAAACTAACTGGGCCAAACTTCATGGACTGGCTTCGAAACCTGAGGATAGTCCTCAAGGCAGAGAAGCTTGCCTATGTCCTTGAAGATCAACTTCCCAACCATCCTCCAGAGGGTGCAACTCCAGAACAATTAGTGGCCTATCAGAAACATGTGACTGATTCTGAACTTGCGAGTTGCATTATGCTAGCCTCTATGGTACCTGAGCTGCAAAAGCAGCATGAGCATATGGATGCTTATACCATCATCTTCCATCTTCATGAGTTGTTTGAAGAGCAGGCGAGATCCGAAAGGTTCGAAGTCTCTAGACTCCTCTTCACCACTAAAATGCAGGAAGGCACTTCTGCCTCGCAGTTTGTGTTAAAGATGTTGGGGTACATTGAGCGACTGAGCGCACTCGGTTTTGCAATGGATCATGAACTAAGTATTGACTTAATTCTGAGTTGTTTGCCGAAGAGTTATTCACAATTTGTGATGAACTATCGGATGAACAAACTAGAGACAACCATTCCTGAGTTGCTCAACCTGCTGAAGACTGTAGAGCCTTCTGTAAAGCCGGATCAAAAAGCAGTACTGTTAGTTGGTTCCTCGAAGAAAGGTTCTAAGAGGCAGGCCAAAGAACAGAACAAAGGGAAGAAGAAAAAGGCCAAAAAGACTGAAAAGAAACCAAAAGGAACTTGCCATCACTGCGGCAAGGAAGGTCACTGGCGAAGAAACTGCAAGGTTTATCTTGAGTCCTTGAAGAAGAAGGCATCCGATGCCCCATCCTCTTCAGGTATCTTCGTTATTGAATGTCACTCTATTTCCTCAGATACCTGGGTACTTGATACTGGGTGTAGCTCACATATATGTAATGACATACAGAGGCTAAGGAATAGAAGAAGACTCGTCAAGGGAGAAGCGAATTTGCGGGTTGGAAATGGAGCAAGGATTGCTGCTATTGCCATCGGAACATATTTGCTAAAGCTCCCAACTGGACGTATCTTAGAACTGGATAATTGTTATTTCGTTCCTTCGTTAATAAAGAACATTGTATCTATTTCATGTTTGAATGAAAAAGGTTATCATTTGACATTTAGTAACAATTGTTGTTACATAACTTTAAATGGCGTTCTTTATGGGAATGGAACTTTGTGCAATGGCATCTACACGTTAGATTTATCCAGTGACGTTTTCAATATCGAAGTTAACAACAAACGTGCTCGAATAGATAATCAAATAGACTCCTACACGTGGCACTGTCGTCTTGGCCATATAAGTAAGAAACGCATGACCGAATTACACCGATGTGGAATTTTGGAATCATTTGAACTCGGTTCATTTGATACATGCAAATCATGCTTAAAAGGCAAGATGACCAAATTACCCTTTCCCGGAAAAGGTAATCCAGTGGGAGAGCTGCTTGGTCTAATACATACCGATGTATGTGGACCAATGTCAACTCCTGCACAAGGAGGCTATAGCTACTTCATCACCTTTATCGATGATCACTCACGATTCGGGTATGTGTTCTTGATGAAACACAAATCTGAAGCTTTTGATAAATTCAAAGAGTTCAGAAATGATGTAGAGAAACAACTTGGCAAAAGTATTAAAATACTTCGATCCGATCTGGGTGGTGAATACTTAAGTCAAGAGTTTCAAGATTATCTAAGGGACAAGGGGATATTATCCCAATGGACTCCGCCATATACACCACAGCATAATGGTGTATCTGAGAGGCGCAACCGAACCTTGATGGACATGGTTAGGTCTATGATGAATCATGCAACTCTTCCAAAATCCTTTTGGGGCTATGCACTAAAGACAGTTGTTTACTTGTTAAACAGAGTCCTGACCATGGTAGTCTCTACTACTCCATATGAGATTTGGAATAGTAAGAAACCTCACTTAACTCACCTTAAGATATGGGGTTGTCCTGCTTATGTGAAGCGGGTTGTATCAGACAAATTGGATGCTAAGTCTGATAAATGTCTATTTATTGGATACCCTAAGGAAACGAAGGGTTACCAATTCTATCATCCCTTGGAACAAAAGGTGTTTGTTTCAAGGCATGCTGTATTTCTAGAAAAGGAATTTCTTTTACAAGAAAACAGTGGGAGTGGCATTGAACTTGATGAAGTCCAAGAAACTCCAATAGACATTACAGAGACACCTTGTTTAGACCCACAACCAATACCTCATTGTGATGAGCTATCAGTTGAACCTAAAACTACACAACCTCTTCGTAAGTCTGATAGGACAAGCAACATTCCAGAGAGATACGGATTTCTCGTAAGTGAATTGAACGACGTGTTACTCATAGGCGATGACGAACCTATCAGTTATGAAGATGTTCTGAATAGTTCAGAAAGGGACAAATGGCTTGAGGCCATGAAGTCGGAAATGGATTCCATGTACGAAAACCAAGTATGAGACTTGGTTAACCCACCTGAAGGGATTAAGCCCATAGGGTGCAAGTGGTTTTCAAGAAGAAAACCGACATGGATGGTAATTATGCCTAAATCCATTCGGATGCTCCTAGCCATAGCAACTCATTATGATTATGAGATATGGCAAATGGATGTGAAAACAGCTTTCCTTAATGGAAACCTGCTTGAGGATGTATACAGGATACAACTTGAAGGTTTCACATCGGTTGATAAAACCAAAGTATGCAAGCTTCGACGATCCATATATGGACTGAAGCAAACATCTAAGAGCTGGAACATCCGTTTTGATGAGACAATCAAAAGGTTTGATTTCTCACAAAATCCAGACGAACCTTGTGTGTACAAGAAGCTTAGTGGGAGTATAGTCGTATTCCTAGTATTATATGTCGATGACATCTTACTTATAGGAAACGATATATCAGTTTTACAGACATTTAAGATTTGGTTGTCCAAAACTTTCTCCATGAAAGACCTGGGAGAAGCAACCTATATCCTCGGGATTAGAATCTATAGAGATAGATCAAAACGGTTGCTTGGTCTTTCGCAGTCTACATATATAGACCGAGTGCTAAAAAGGTTTAGCATGTCGGAATCCAAGAAAGGTTACCTTCCCATCAGGCATGGGATCAACCTTTCGAAGTCTATGTGTCCGCGCACAGAAGACGAGAGGATTAGCATGAATAAGATTCCCTATGCATCCGCGATAGGATCTATCATGTATGCTATGTTATGTACTAGGCCCGATGTATCGTATGCTTTGAGCGTTACGAGCAGATACCAGTCGGATCCAGGAATGGATCATTGGGCGGCTGTTAAAACAATCCTTAAGTACTTAAGAAGAACTAAGGATGTATTTCTAATATACGGAGAAGGAGATTTGATAATACGTGGGTATACAGATGCCAGTTTCCAGACAGATAAGGATTACTCCAAATTGCAGTCTGGATACGTATTTACTTTGAATGGAGGCGCAGTTAGTTGGAAGAGTTCCAAACAAGACACCGTAGCGGATTCCACCACGGAAGCGGAATATATCGCAGCTTCGGAAGCAGCAAAGGAAGCAGTCTGGATCAAGAAGTTTGTCACCGAACATGGCGTGGTTCCAACCATTGATGAAGCAGTGCCGGTTTACTGCGACAACAATGGAGCTATTGCACAAGCGAAGGAACCAAGGTCTCATCAGCGATCCAAACACGTGCTTCGACGCTATCATCTGATCAGAGAGATTATAAGTAGGAATGACATACAAATTGAGAGAGTTCCCACTAAAAGGAATATAGCGGATCCTTTAACTAAGGCCTTGCCTCAAATCAAGTTTGAGGGTCATGTTAGAGCCTGTGGTATTGGATACCATAGCGATTGGCATTAGGCCAAGTGGGAGTTTGTTAGTGATATGAGAGAAGTGTCCTAAGGCAATCGCCTTATGATGTAAACATTTATATTAATAAATGATAATTCACTATTTGAGTATACATATTTTGTGTATTTGATTGGGATCTTAAACTCATCTACTGAATGTCCGCAATATAATTCACAGCATAAGAGAAATTGTGATGGGATCACAACTAGTGATTATCTCTAATGTGCAAATGTGAAGTATTGAAAATATCCCTAGTCGATGAATTGATAAATATGGACACTATCAATTCTGTTGAGACTAGCATGGGTTATTCTCTAATCAGCTGATTCTCACTGGCTGGTGACATTGGGATGTCTGGAGATAAACATGGATGCTAGTTAAGGGAACTAGTTCATTGGAGTGACTAGCTGTAAGACTTCATATGAAATCTATCTATAGAAATGTCAATGAAGTTCTTACTGCGGCTTAAGTGCGATGTTCCTTTGACTTGCGGTGTTCAAGTCATCTTGGTCATGGAGACTTATACTTTAACATCTTAAGCAAACATCTCCAAGGAGGTGTGGACCCAGGATGATTGGGTATAAGCCGAAGTGCCCGAAGATGTTTGAACAGCCTACAAAGGATTCACCACTCCTTGCGAGGAGATGTATACCCAGGCCTATCGTCGGATTGTTACTCAAAAACCTCTGGCCAGAGTATATCATGTTTAGAGTGCGAGTCTCTAAAATACATGAGAGTAATTAGAAATCCAAAGGACGAGAAAGACACTACTTGGGCTAGGTGTGACGTAGTCAGCCTAGTGGGGACTGACACCATAGACCGTGTCCTGAACCAAGTGGGTATAAGGTGGTGAAGGGAATGAGGCACGATTCATTAGAGCTGCTGAAGGGTTTCAGAATAATTTCTTCTGAGGTCAAACCGTTGATCTTTCGATTAATTGGGGATCATGATGTACTACTAGGTGCCACTCATGATCGTTCTATAATTAATGGGTTAATTATAGACGGCCAACATAAATCGAAAGCCTATTTAGTCACACGCAATACGAGTAATCCGAGGGATTTAAAATGAGTTGAAAATTGGATTTTCCGATCAAGAGAAATAAGTCAAATCTGAATTTATCAGAGGCGCAATGGAAGCTAAAAATGGCTAAGTCTTTTGAAGGCTTTTTGGGCGAATTAAATGAGTTTAATTCGCGGCGGTTCGGGTTGGTTTGGCCGGCCAATGAGGGTGTCAAAACCCCTTTGGTGGCCGGCCACAATAAGAGGAGAAAACCAATTAATTTTGGTTTAATTAATAAAATAAATCTAGCGCGATTTGTTTTATAAATTATGGATAAATAAATTTGTATAAAGAAATTTATATAAATAAATTTATAGAAATTTATTCTTTTATGGAAGATTAAAATAATCCATGAATTGGTTTATTTTAATTTTATAAAATCAATTATGAATTGATTTTTCCATAATAAGAAAGTTTATAAATTTCTTATAAAAATTTATTCCATAATTTAAAGAGAAGAAGAATTAGTTTTATTATAAATTAGTTTATAATAAAGACTCGGTTTAAACGGAATAATTAATAAGAAAATTTATAAGATAAATTTCTTATAACTAATTCCATTAATTCGGTTTAGAGGGAGACTTAGCAAAGGAGTTGCTACTATATAAAGGAACCAAGGGCTAGCCCTTATTCCACCGAATTAAGAGATTAATTATTCTCTCCCTCTCTCTCTTAATCTCTTCTCCTCTCCCTCTCCCTCTCTTGCATAGGGCCGGCGCCCACCCTTGTGGATTAGGGCCGGCGCACCCAACCAACTTCCAAGGTGAAGTTGGCGTGAGCAATCAAGAAGGAGGAGAACCCGAACACGAAGAAGAAGAAGCGGATAGCGACTCCTCTCTTCCCGGAATACGATTCCGTTACTTCGTTGGTTAGTTTTTCCATTATTTCTCTTATTCTTCTAGTTGTGCCTTCCGAGAATCTAGTAGTTCTCGTCGGCACAAAACTCGTGACTTTGTGAAGTCATCCCGAAGAGAACTCGGCGTGGACGCGAATAGAGGCGGAGCTTCCAAGGGACGCTACGGTTGGATCTCGTCCCTTACTTCGAGTTACGAGAGGTACTTGGTAAATTAGTTTACTTTTCCGCAAAGTTTTATTTTATGATTATGTCAACACACTATAAGGTTGCATGCTAGATACGAAGTTATGATAATTTGGGAAATTATTTTATGCAAACTCTTCCGCTGCACGAAAAATTTTGAATTTTACGAACTCGTATCCTTGTCGACATGCACCCGGTCCCAACAAAATCCCCTTTTAGGGATTGTGGTCGGCGGAAAACAGAGGGAAAGGGGGTTGCGAAAATAGGGAGAAAACAAGGGTTTTCTTCCTCCTTCTTCATTCTCTTGAGTAGTGAACCTAGGGCTTCTTCCCTAGTGCCAAGGAGTGAAGTTCCTCGCAAGGAAGAGGAAAGGATCCTACGCTAGGATTTTATATATACTTAGTGAGTTTTCTTCAAGCAAAAGGGGGTAAGTAGATCACGCACCTGCAATAGAAGTAGTTTCATTATGTAGTTTCTCGTTGTAGAACCTTGATTTTGTGATCTAAGTGCATGATTTAAAACTATTTTAATAGTGTGTTTTAAGTTTCTCAAGAAAATATGTTTCTTATCATAGAACTTGAATTTGAGTAGGTTTGTATGTGTGATCTAAGCATGATAAGACCAAGTTCTTGAAAAGTCCCAAAAATGAGTTTTGGAGATAAGGGCACGCAAAGTGTTCGATGAAAGTTCAAAGTGAGAAGGATAAAAGTTTTGTAGTGCAAAAATTTATGCAAAAAGAAAGATAGCTTGATAAGTATAAGCATTATGAGTAAGAAAGTATTTTACTTTTGTAAAATGACATGTACCGGGCAAATGAGAGGCCCACAGAAAGATAGAAAGAAGCTCTAATAGGGTTCGGTGGCTAGCTACCCCGAAACCTATTAGGGATGCACGCATTGGTACATTGATACCAGGTACAATGTCAAGGCCTAGAAAGTTGATTATTATTTTGAAGTATATGAATATATGTAAGTGTTTCAATTTTCTTAAGTGCATGTTTTGTTACATATGTTAACATGGTTATGTTACAAGCATGTTAAAGAGCAAGAGCAATGGAGTTAGTGTTTTAAAGTATGGAAATGTATATGTATCAAGTCTCAATAGAAATCATAAGTATGTTAAGTTTGCAAGTGTTTTGATGCAAGTAAATGTTTTCAATCATGTTTGAGCATGATAAGTGTATGAAAGTTCTCATGTGCGAATAGTTTCAAGTGCATGTATTTTGAACCAAGAATCCTTTGAAAAGAGCATGTTTATCATTGATCGCATGGTTTTGTGAGTTAGGATTTACATACTAAGCAAATCGCTTATTAGTTGCAATTCTTCTATTGCAGATAAAGGTAAAGAAAAAGCATAAGCTAAGGAGGCGAACGGGACTTGCATTGATGTTCAATGGCGGCAGAACCGTGGGAGAGATCTTTGGGTTATGTCATATAGAAACTGGTGGTTAGTGTTTTGGATTGGTAGAACGTAATGATCTTGGTTAAACTTTGCATAGAGACAAAGTTAAGTACAAACTCTAGTATAGATATCATATGTTTTGATGGTTTATTAAATTCCGCAAAGATCCTAATTACAAGTGAATGGATTTGTTTTGGGTTGCTAAGATGTTTATAAAACTAGTATAGAGTATAGATTTGGAGTTATTTATCTACATACTTTGGAATTGTATGAATTATCGACCCTTAAATGAGTTCCCAGGTCTGAAACTGCAGTTTTCAGGCGGGTCAGTCGACTGGTTCAGAAACCAGTCGACTGCCCTATCGAACTGAACCCTTCTGTTCAATACACCAGTCGACTGCCCTGAAGCTAGTCGATTGGTGCCGCGAACAGAATCTTCTGTTCGATGCACCAGTTGACTGCCAAGAGGCCAGCCGACTGGTGCCGCGCATAGAAAGTTTCTGTGGCTGACACCAGTTGACTGGCCTTCTAGCAGTCGACTGGTGCCCTTGGAAAAATACAAATTCAGAGCAAGCTAAGGGAAGTCAAGTAGTTGTAACCTAAGGCTAAGGATAAGGTAAAGTTAAGGTTAAGTAAAAGTGACGTCCGCCTTAAGGTAGAGAAGTCGGGTCGTCACAGAGTGGTATCAGAGCAAAGTTTCCACCCTTCCGCCACACTTACATCAAGCATCAATCCTGCCGCCTGCCAAGTATGAAGTTCATATGTTGTAGTTTTGTATGCTTTTCATTATTGACTGCTAGTATCAGTATGTGCATGATGATAAGGAAGTATGTTAGTATTATTATATGCTATTATGTGCATGGAGATAATGAAGTAAGTTAGTAATAGATAATGAGCTTGTATTTTCTTTACACTATAGAGTAAGAGAATGGCAAGAGGACACCCCAGAATTGTCCGAAATGAGGAGCCAGCTCCTAGAGAACAGGAGTCAACGGAGTCAGTACCACCATCAGACCTTCAAGGAGTGGTCGCCCAGCTTCAGAGGCAACTTGCTGAATAGCAGCAAGTCATTGCCACCTTGATGGATAATCAGCAGGCCACCCCTGATACCCCTCCAGTGGCGCCAGTGGCGCAAGTAGTGGCAACAGTGGTGACAGAGGTTCTCCCAGTACCTCTGGCAAGAGAAGTAAGACAAGAGGCATATCTGATCTAGTGGCAGAGACTGAAGCCCGAGAATTTTTCTGGCACAAGTGAACCATGGGATGCTCAGGCATGGTTCAAAACGGTGGAAAGTATAATGGAGTTACTAGAGATAAAGTGCACATCCTTCTGCCTTACTGGAGACGCCAGGATGTGGTGGGAAAGAGTGAAGGCTAAGAGAAATGTGAGTCAGATGACCTGGGTCGACTTCGAAGCAGAGTTCTTGGAGGAGTACATTCATATGAAGGTAACGAACAAACACTACGATGAATTCACGGAGTTCCGTCAAGGAGAATTGTCTATAGATGAAGCCGTGAAGAAGTTTAATCGACTAGCTCGCTTGTATCCAGAGTTAGTTAGCACTGAAAAGGAAAGGGTCAGGTTAATGCTCAAGATGCTGAGGCCTCAGATAGCTCTGAATGTGGTCGGCGGTGGTAATAGACCGCAGACTTCGGAAGAATTAGTAAGTAGTGCTTTGATCACTGAACACTACTTAAATAGTATAAAGGCCACACGTGTGCAACAACAACAGGCATCAGCACAGAAGTCCCAAGGAAATCCTCAAAACCAACAAAATTGGAAAGGAAATTCAGGCAAGAGGAAGTCGTGGGACCAGAAGTCTTCTGAGGGCAATAAAGGGGGCTCGTCAAGCAAGCAGCTCAAGTATTCCTCTTGGCCAAGATGTGGGAAGATGCATCCAGGAGTATGTCGTCAGGGCATGAGCGAATGCCATATTTGCGGAGCAGAAGGACATATGATGAAGGCTTGCCCTAACCGGTCGAGTATTGGCGGATGTTATATCTGTGGAGTAGTAGGGCACCTGGCCAAAGCTTGTCCTAAAGCAAAGCCACCTCCACCACAGCTCCTTTAGTACGGGGGTGGATCAGCCCAGTTGCACCAGATGCAGCCAGCAATGGATGGACCCTATTTCAGTCAAGCGAGAATGGAAGCCCCACCAGCCACGACCAACGCCAGGATTTCCGCCATCACCAAGGATGAGGCGGCAAATTCTCCTACTATGGTCACAGGTCGAATACTCATCTCATCCCAATATGTTGTAGTGTTATTCGATACTGGGGCAACCCATTCCTTTGTATCCATGTTTTTCTCTAAGAAGCTAGGGATCCCACCAGAAAGATTGAGTCAGGAGTTCTTAACAACTTTACCGTCGGGGGAAGTAATGGCCTCTACTGAGAGGCTGAGGGCAGTACCAATCTGGATTTCCAACCGAGAGCTCTACAGTGACATGGTAGTCCTTGAGATGAAGGATTACGATGTCATTTTAGGGATGGACTTCTTGAGCAAGTACAATGCTTCTATAGACTGTCGCAAGAGAAAAGTCAAGTTCACACCAGAAGCAGAACCTCCATTCGAGTTTATTGGAGACCCAAAGAGAAAGACAAAAAGGTTCTTATCTACCTTACAAGCTCAGAGAATGTTAGAGAAGGGGTGTTCTGGTTTTCTAGCTCATGTAGTAGATGCAAGTCAAAGAGAAGGATTAAAGAAAGAGGAAGTGAGGGTAGTCTGTGACTATCCGGAGGTGTTTCCTGAAGAGTTACCAGGACTCCCTCCCAATCGAGAAATTGAATTTGAAATTGAGTTGGTTCAAGGAACCAACCCAATTTCCAAGGCACCTTATCGCATGGCACCAGCAGAATTGAATGAGCTGTAAGAACAGTTACAAGAGCTGCTCGACAAGGGTTTCAACCGCCCTAGTCATTCACCCTGGGGAGCTCCTGTGTTGTTCGTCAAGAAGAAAGATGGATCCATGCGAATGTGCATAGATTATAGAGCCTTGAATAAGGTAACCATCAAGAACAGATATCCCTTGCCAAGGATAGATGATTTATTCGATTAGTTGAAGGGAGCCACGGTGTTCTCCAAAATAGATCTGCGATCAGGTTACCATCAACTCAAAGTGAAGGAGAGTAATGTGCCAAGGACTGCTTTCAGTACAAGATATGGGCACTACGAGTTTATGGTCATGCCCTTTGGAGTGACAAGCGCCCCTGCGACGTTTATGGATCTAATGAATCGAGTGTTCAAGGATTTTCTTGACAACTTCGTCATTGTCTTCATTGATGATATCCTAGTGTATTCAAAGACTCAGGAAGAACATGACGAACACATGAAGATAGTGTTGCAGACCTTACATTAAAGGGAGTTGTACGCCAAATTCTCAAAGTGTGAGTTTTGGCTTGACCAGGTGACCTTTCTAGGCCACATCATTTCCAAAGAAGGCATTATGGTAGACCCAGCCAAGATTGAAGCAGTTAGTAACTGGAGTCGACCAACGAATGCTAGTGAGATCAGAAGTTTTCTGGGTTTAGCGGGGTACTACAGAAGGTTTGTAGGAGACATTTCAAAGATAACTTCTCCACTTACAGCCCTTACCAGAAAGAATAAGAAGTATGAGTGGACTGAAGACTATGAGCAGAGTTTCCTTGAGTTGAAGAAGAGACTGACAAGCGCTCCTATTCTTACAGTACCCGAAGGTGATAAGAGCTTTGATATATACAGTGATGCATCAAAGCTAGGACTTGGAGCCGTACTTATGCAAGAAGGCAAAGTCATAGCTTATGCTTCCAGGCAACTCAAGGATTATGAAAAGAATTACCCCACTCATGATCTAGAGTTGGCAGCAGTAGTCTTCGCTCTAAAAATATGGAGACATTATCTGTATGGAGTGCAGTGCAAGATTTATACAGATCACTAGAGTCTGAAATATTTCTTCACTCAGAAAGACCTCAATATGAGACAGCGAATGTGGCTTGAGTTAGTGAAGGATTATGACTGTGAGATCCTTTACCACCCTGGTAAGGCAAATAAGGTAGCAGATACACTAAGTAGAAAGACTTCTGCCACATTGATATCCTTGTCATCATTATCACCACTATTACAGAAGGAAATAGTAGATTATGGAGTTGAGATCCTTTATGGGCAGTTAGCTCTATTGACACTAGAGTCAACCCTGCTTGAAGATATACAGAAAGAGCAAGCTGAGGATTCTGATATCCAAAGGATCAAGCAAGAGATACAAGAAGGAGACAGTAAAGAGTTTAGAGTATCTGACAGTGGGATACTCTATTATGGTGACCGTTAATGTGTCCCCAATAGTGAAGAGCTGAGAAAGAAGATTCTTCAAGAAGCCCATAGAACTCCCTACTCAATGCACCCTGGTTCCACTAAGATGTACCAGGACTTAAAAAGAAGATTTTGGTGGTCCGGAATGAAAAGAGACATAGCTAAGTATGTCAGCACTAGCCTGACATGTCAGAGAGTTAAAGTAGAACACCAGAGACCAGGAGGTGCCCTACAACCCATTCAGATTTCAGAGTGGAAATGGGAAGACATAGCCATGGATTTCATAGTTGGTCTACCAAGGACAACTAATGGCTATGACGCTATTTGGGTGATAGTAGACAGATTGACCAAGTCTGCCCACTTCTTGGTAATCAAAGTGTCTTATTCGATTGAAAGATTAGCCCAGCTATATGTACAGGAAGTGATCCGACTACACGGAGTCCCGAAGACCATTATCTCTGATAGAGATGGACGTTTCACTTCACACTTTTGGGAGTGCGTACAGACAGTGCTAGGCACCAAACTGAAGTTTAGCACAGCTTTCCATCCCCAGACTGATGGACAGACAGAGAGAGTGAATCAAATTCTAGAAGATATGCTCAGAGCTTGTGCACTAGATTTTAAAGGCAGTTGGTGCAAATATTTATGTTTAGCTGAGTTTGCCTACAACAACAGCTACCAAGCTACTATTGGTATGGCACCCTATGAAGCTTTTTATGGTAGGAAGTGTAGAACTCCCCTCTGTTGGTATGAAGGTAGTGAGAAGAAAGAAATGGGGTCTTACACTGACCTTATAGATGATACCACGGAAGCTATAAAGAGCATCCGCCAGAGAATAGAAGCTGCTCAGAGTAGGCAGAGGAGTTATGCCGATGTATGCCATAGACCGTTACAGTTTGAAGTTGGGGATACAGTTTTCCTCAAGGTAGCTCCTATGAAGGGGGTAATGAGATTCGGCAAGAAAGGCAAGCTAAGTCCTCGATACATAGGACCCTAGCGATTGACGAAAAGAGTTGGCAAAGTAGCGTATGAGTTAGAGCTACCTCTAGAGATGCCAGCAATACACAATGTGTTCCGTGTCTCAATGCTAAAGAAGCATATCCCAGATGCTAACCAAGTGATTGAGCCACAGATGGTACAAGTTTAAGAAGATCTCAGTTATGAAAGTCGACCTATTCAGATAATAGATCAAGCAGATAAGAAGTTGAGGAACAAAGTGGTACCACTAGTAAAAGTCTTATGGCTGAATCAGAAGTATGAAGAGGCAACCTGAGAATCAGAAGATAGCATGAGGCAAAGGTATCCAGAGCTATTCTAAGTTCGAGGACGAACAATTTTTATAAGGTAGGGAGGATTGTNTTTTATAGGCAATTTTTTCGAAATAAAAATAAAAAGAAAAAGAAAAGGGTCAGGCGTGGGTTTGATCTGGCGACCATGTGGCAAGCCAGTCCTTAAGCGGGCTCGACTAACTAGAAGGTTGGGGGTATCAAGCACAGAAAAGGATGGATCGAAATTATGTTATAGGTAAGTAAGTCCTTTTCATGAAGAGGTGTTTCAACTTTCGCTTAAGTTGCGTTAAATCCCCTTTAGGTTAGGGGGAGTCGGCGGAAAACAGGGGGGGCTACGAAAACAGGGAGAAAACAAGGGTTTTCTTCCTCATTCTTCTTTCTCTTGAGTAGAGAACCTAGGGCTTCTTCCCTAAGGCTAAGGAGTGAAGTTTCTCGCAAGGAAGAGAAAAGGAGTCCTACGCTAGGATTTCACTACATATTAGTGAGTTTTCTTCAAGCAAAGGGGGGGGGGGGTAAGTAGATCACTCACCTACAATAGAAGTAGTTTCGTTATGTAGTTTCTCGTTGTAGAACCTTGATTTTGTGATCTAAGTGCATGCTCTAAAACTATTTTAATAGTGTGTTTTAAGTTTCTCAAGAAAACATGTTTCTTATCATAGAACTTGAATTTGAGTAGGTTTTGTATGTGTGATCTAAGCATGATAAGACCAAGCTCTTGAAAAGTCCCAAAAATAAGTTTTGGGGATAAGGGCACGCAAAGTGTTCGATGAAAGTTCAAAGTGAGAAGGATAAAAGTTTTGTAGTGCAAAAATTTATGCAAAAAGAAAGATAGCTTGATAAGTATAAGCATTATGAGTAAGAAAGTATTTTACTTTTGTAAAGCGACATGTACCGGGCAAATGAGAGGCCCACAGAAAGTTAGAAAGAAGCTCTAATATGGTGCGGTGGCTAGCTACCCTGAAACCTATTAGGGATGCGCGCATTGGTACATTGATACCAGGTACAATGTCAAGGCCTAGAAAGTTGATTATTATTTTGAAGTATATGAGTATATGTAAGTGTTTCAATTTTCTTAAGTGCATGTTTTGTTACGTATGTTAACATGGTTATGTTACAAGTATGTTAAAGAGCAAGAGCAAAGAAGTTAGTGTTTTAAAATATGGAAATGTATATGTATCAAGTCTCAAAAGAAATCATAAGCATGTTAAGTTTGCAAGTGTTTTGATGCAAGTAAATGTTTTCAAGCATGTTTGAGCATGATAAGTGTATGAAAGTTCCCATGTGCAAATAGTTTCAAGTACATGTATTTTGAAACAAGCATCCTTTGAAAAGAGCATGTTTATCATTGATCGAATGGTTTTGTGAGTTAGGATTTACTTACTAAGCAAATCGCTTATTAGTTGCATTTCCTTCCTATGCAGATAAAGGTAAAGAAAAAGCATAAGCTAAGGAGGCGAACGGGACTTGCATTGATGTTCAGTGGCGGCGGAACCGTGGGAGAGATCTTGGGGTTAAGTTTTATAGAAACTGGTGGTTGGTGTTTTGGATTGGTAGAACGTAATGATCTTGGTTAAACTTTGCATAGAGACAAAGTTAAGTACAAACTCTAGTATAGATTTCATATGTTTGATGGTTTATTAAATTCCGCAAAGATCCTAATTGCAAGTAAATAGATTTGTTTTGGGTTGCTAAGATGTTTATAAAACTAGTATAGAGTATAGATTTGGAGTTATTTATCTATATGCTTTGGAAGTGTATGAATTATGGACCCTTGAAAGGAGTTCCCAGATCTGAAACTGCAGTTTTTAGGTGGGCCAGTCGACTGGTTCAGAAACTAGTCGACTGCCCTATCGAACAGAACCTTCTGTTCGATGCACCAGTCGACTGCCAAGAGGCCAGTCGACTAGTGCCGCGCACAGAAAGCTTCTGTGGCTGACACCAGTCGACTGGCCTTCTAGCAGTCGACTGGTGCCATTGGAA
Source organism: Boesenbergia rotunda (assembly GCA_024364735.1). Taxonomy (NCBI): domain Eukaryota; kingdom Viridiplantae; phylum Streptophyta; class Magnoliopsida; order Zingiberales; family Zingiberaceae; genus Boesenbergia; species Boesenbergia rotunda. Next base: position 67,618 of record JAGFNQ010000725.1, on the reverse strand, counting down.
AAAAAAAATCAGAGCAAGTTAAGGGAAGTCAAGTAGTTGTAACCTAAGGCTAAGGATAAGGTAAAGTCAAGGTTAAGTAAAAGTGACGTTTGCCTTAAGGAAGAGGAGTCGGGTCGTCACATGAACTCACCCTAATATGCATGTTTAGGTGTTTAATTTTGTATGATTGAAGGAGTTGTACTATGCTGGGAGCCACGACATGGACATAAAAGGTCCTAGCAAAAGCACCAAGCATACAAAATCAAAGGTCTGTCTCTACCTCTGCACTCAAACACTACCATTTTTTATTGCCCTCGACAGTTTACTGATCCCTACTCGTGCTATGTGGATGTATGTAGGCCAACGCTGTTTTGTTTCAACCAGCCAGCGAGTTCCTTCCTATGATGGATGAGGTACAAGAACAATGTGTTTTTGTTTCAGTAAACAGTTTAATTCTACTCGTACTAATTAAGCTGTGCTGATCATTTCATTTCCTTGCTTAAAGTTGTGCTACTCGTACTAATTCTACTCGTGCTAATTAAGCTGTGTTGATCGTGAGTAAACAATGTGTTTCATTTCCTTGCTTAAAACTTGTTAGTCTACTGCTATTAAAACATTCTCCAATTGATACCAAACTGTATCGGGTTCTTCAAGGCCTTTAGTTTTCAAATTTTAGTTCAATGGAAAATGACTGCATATCAATCTTACCATGCACTTCATTCAAATATACATCATTAGCTTCTTCAGTTTTTGGGTAAATCAATTTCAAAGCAAACAAAGAAATATAATTTTATAATATATATTATAGTTTGCAAAATAACCTCAATAACCATATCAACATTGATGAAATCTGACAAAGCAGACTTCATCTTTTCATGTGTCAGCAACCCTTTCTTCACAAAACCTTCAAGGTTGACTATAAAAAATAATGCAAGAACAATATTCTTAAAATTATAAAACTAAAATTGATAATTTTAAACTAAAATACATATGAAATTCCAAAGAAATAAAATCATATCTGCAGTGACAATGACATGCAAAGTTTTAAAATTGCTTATAAGATATTAAATGGTATAAGACAAGAAGTTTGGAGTTAAAAATGGAGGTTACCTTGTATAGTTTTCAATCCTTTCTACAGAAAACTAGAATTAAGTTCTTTCAAAGTGACAGATATTTGGTTTGGTGGTTGCATTCATGATGTGTAAGGTGCGTTGTTCATTCTCATTCAATTCTCTTTTGTAGCTTTAGAGTAATGCTTACCGTATTCATGCAATTGATCCATGTTTTTTTTGTAGTATAATTGTTCTATGTTTTTTGTAGTAGTTTGCACTGCATAACACTGAAACATGTTTTTTATAGAGTGAATAATATATTGGTTGATTATTTACCGTGTTTATTTTACTAACCTCAATTCTTATATAAAATCATATAGATTTGACTTCAAGGATTAAATTCAACAATAATCCACTTATTGAAAATAATTTTATGGATGAAGAATTTGATCAAGGTAACCTATCTTCCAGAATGGATTAATTCATTTCGTTATATTTATTCAACTATTTATTTCTCTTTTATTTTTAGATGTAGATTGTGAAACTGAATCTCTTACTGCTAAGAAGAAAACTAGAGGCCCTTCCTCTTGGAACAGAAAGTTGAAATGTTGTTTTATAGTTATTTTATTAACTAGAGGCCTATCTTCAAGGTAATTGAAATGTTATTTTATAATTTTTTTATTAAGTAATTTTTTATCACCAGAATAATTATCTAAATGCTTTTGTAGGAAAAGTATGACCTTCCTCTTGGAACAGAAAGTTGGACACTACGTTCAATAGCAACAAAAATGGAGAAACTGGAAGTCAAAACTAAAAAAGAAGTATTATGATCCTGAGTTGCCAATGGAAGTTCTTCTGCAGTTGACAGTTAATGAAGACGACTTCTACTAGGTGCATGAGGTTAGATTTTTAATTTGTTGATGTGTGTTGTCTTTCTTTTTTCTCCAAACAACTATGATAGTGGAATATTGATGTCCTTTCACTGATTAGATATGCATGTTTTTTCTTGCCCATGTATCTTCTTTAATAAGTAAATTTACTAATCTTTTTATCAACTCTCGTCTTTATTGATGTGTTTTACAATTAGAAAATTGTTTTGCATGAGATTATTTTGTATACTCTTAAATGGTGGAGACTTATATATATATATGGATTGACAATGAAAATAAGTTTTTTTTATCTGCAAGTATGCAGAACAAACATCATGAAACACTATTTTTCAAAGAAAAAGATTGATCCACTTGTAGTACTGCAGTATTAAATTTGACCATCTTTAGTTAGGAAATACAAAAGACACCATGGGCGCTAACGATTAAGAGATTCTATCCCTTACAGCTATTTGACTACAAGAAATTATGTTATAATTATGATATGTAGCATTTTTCTTTCCTAATTACTGTTCTTTTATCATCTCATTGGCCTACTATGCCACCATCTTTATATACATTTTTTTTCTTTATTATATACTTCTTTAATTTTATTTCATTTACACAAACTAATTACTATATGAATTTTTTTTTGTAGGTGACAAGAATATTAGATTTTGTTTAAGATGTGATGGTTGAAGATTGAAGATGCAGCAAAGTTTCGAAGTTTGGTTATGTTTTGCTTTAGAAGAAACTTAATTTTTTGCTAGTTCTTAAACTAAATACATTGGGTACATTTGTGATTGTGATTAGTGCATAGATATTTTTTGAGGTGACCACTTTGACAGTCTTGTATTGGAAAAAAATTGGCAATTATTGATTAGCACTTTAATTTCAATTTAAAATTTTTATTTGTGTTTATGTTAATTAGTTATATGCATAAATATTTATATCATGAAAAATATTGAAAATGGGTGAGATATTTATTAATATATGATATTTTTTATGTCACAATAGAACATCAAATCATGTAGATAAAAATATTATTGTAAAACTCATATGAAGACATTTCAAAATGTCATAATAAATAACTATTAATGATAATTTTAAATGTCTTTATAGACTAATATAGCAAACATTTATATGTGTCACTATAAATTACATAATGAGACATTTTAAATTAACTTTATAAACTATCATTAGTGACATTTTTTATTATGACTATAAATAAAATTCAAGATACTTATAATTATCATGATAAATAATTTTAAAAGACATATAAATTTGTCATCATTTCTATAATAAAACAACATGTATAAATGTCATTACAAATCTTATAGTGACAATATTTTTTGTCACTATGACAATTATTCACACTACTAGAAAAAATGCATTCAACAACAGTGAATCACTGTTGTCGTATGCCAAATACCACTGTTGTTAAAGGCTATGTTGTTAAAGGGGGGGTCTACGACAACAGTGAATCACTGTTGTCGTTTGGTCTACGACAACAGTTTGACAACAGTTTTCAACTGTTGTCGTATATCACATTCAACAACATTTTGACAACAGTTTTTCACTGTTGTCTTTTATTATATTCGACAACAGTTTTATAACCGTTGTCGTATATCAATAACAACAGTTTATCACTGTTGTCGTTTAGGGTTTTCACTGTTGTCGTTTTGATGAGTTTTAACAACGGTGTTTAACTGTTGTCGTATACCGAATTCACCGTTGTCTTTTATTATATTCGACAACAGTTTATGACTGTGTTGTCGTTTATCAATGACAACAGTGATAAACCATTGTCGTTTATAATATTCACCGTTGTCGTTTATAATGTTCCACAACAGTTTCATACCAATTTGACAACAAAGATATTTCCATTATATTTTCAATTAAAAGGCAATAATTTAACCTCGAAACAAAAACTATATATATCAAACATCATCAACATATTTACAATAAAGATCCACCACAACCTTTCTACAGACGAAACCACAAAAGTATCTTCTGTCCAAAAACTTTTCTACAGACGAAACCACTAAAGTATCTTCTGACCCAAATTACAAGAGTTCAAATTATATATAATTCTGACCCAACTAAACTTACAATGAAGTTCAAATCACAAAAATTATAGCTTGGAAGGTCAGATTAATGGTCTTCGAACATGATCACGAACAAGTCCCTGCAGCTGGAAAAAAGAGAACAAACACTCTAATTAGTTATTCTATTAAATGCATATGTCCAATAAAAAATGATCCATGAAGATATGTATCAACAAACAACAAAAATAACAAACTAACAAACAAACAAAAAAGATATGCATGTATCAGCACTTGCAATTATAAGGAAACTGCTAGCTTGGCTTATCTTGACATTTACAGCCTTGCAACCACTTTTCAAGGAAAATACTCAAACGACCATATTAAATATCTGACACATGTTCTTGATTGATTGTTTGTGATTCAGAATCATATTCTGAATCACAAACTGTGTCTGTTTAGGCAAATAAAGAATTGCATCCAATCAGGGATGTTAGGCAGAACTGCTGAAGCTCCAAAATATATTGAAAAAAAAATGTATTGAAGGAATTTCCATTGGATGAATGTGTTTATATTTATGTTAATTTCATACGATCATACAATTAGTCATGCCAAATTCAGTCTGTCCACTACTATTTCGAGTAATATGATATTTGAGTTGAATCGTATCTAGTAGTAAATGCAGCTTGTTGAAAAGTTTAATTCCTAGTGATGAGTTCAGTGATCTGTAGTGGTGATTAGTTTATCCTCCTTAAATGAGAACACTTGAAAGGCTAGGCTGCAAATTCAAGTAGAGATGCAAGAAAGCAACTAAATATCAAGTTTCTGCAGGTTTTAGACCACAGCATTAAAAGGAATTTGGCCAAACTAGTACGACTCTATTGTTCAACGAATCTACTTGAACATCTAAGTAACTTTCATGTCCACTAAACTAATTGTTCTCCAACGTATAAAAAATAATCTCAGGTTACAACATCTCTAAAAAAAATATTGTTGATGTATATTGTTTGATTCAGGGGAATATCACCCGAAAGCTTAGTAACTAACATTTACCAGGAAAAGTTTAAACCTTAGTAACTAACATTTACATACCTATTATCAAATATAATCCTGTATACAATCAGCTATCGCGGAGCGCACTTCATCAATTTCATCTTGGGAGTACTCTGCTTTTGCAAACTATGAACAAAAACACATTATATGATTGTACAGAATAAAACATAACAACTTGAAAAAATTTATAACTAGATAACTTTAAATATTTGAGATAATAAAGAAATTATTACTATCGTTCGGAATGCATCCCCCTCGATTGATGTAACTTCTTCAGTAATTTGCTTCATAAATCTCATCACATAATATCCACATTGTTTGGCATCCGGTTGCCTAGGAACCTAAGGCAAAGATAATTCATATTTTTAATGCTTAAAATACCAATATTATACACAATAAAATTTTTTGATTTAAATAGAAGTACAAATACCTTAATCACTTCCCACTGTACTTGTTTTCTTCCTTTTCTTCCTTGGAACGAATTAAACAATTTTATTGCCCTTCAATTATACATTAGGTACAGTAGTTGATAAACTATTGTTTTAAGACTAATTTAGATGCATACTAACAAAAAACATATATAAACTCACATTTCCACAACATATTTCCAATCGTTATCACGAATGCGAGGACCTTGGAATCCAATAAGTAAATAATCTCCTTATGAGGATTAATGAGAGTGAGAGTCCAATGGAAACTACACAGAAGTACACAAAATTAGTGCATTCTCAATTCAAATAAAAATGGCAGGCAAAAGTTTGATTCTTGTTGCAGCAGTTTGATTTATAAACATTCTCCTTATGAGAAAACATTCTCCTTATGAGGATTTTATAAAAAGAATATCCCATGATTCTTATTGCAGCAGTTTGATTTAATAAAGAAAAGCAATCCAAAGTTTATAAGATTCAGACAAAAGTAGAAAACAATGCATTTACCAGTATGAGATTCGTCACCATTTTGTGCACTCATTTGGCTTTGCGATTCCAATTGCTGGAGTAGCTTCAATGATAAAGAACAACCAGTGCCTTCATAGCTTAAACAATAAAGATAGATAAAACAGAAATTTGTTGGGTCAAGATCTTGTAAACATTTATAAATGTATTAATTGATACTACTTGATGGTAGACAACAGGCATGGAAACTAAAATTAAAGCCTCAGTGGCTGGAAGAACTTAGAATACCATGCTTATATTTACACAGAGAGGGAAGGAATAAATATATATATATAAAGGTGAATCATACCCATTGACAGTTGATGATAGAAAGACAAGATAAGGCCCAAGCAAGGACTTCACAACTGGTAGTGGAATAGCAGCAGCTTCATCAACAACCAGGAGCTCAACTTGAGAAAGCTTCCCATGGTCCTGTGGTCTAAGGTACTGTACCAAAAAAAACCAACTCTTTTAGAATACAGGCAGAGTGATTCACTTTAAAAAATCACAAAAAAGATAAATATATTAAGTAGATGTTGTGTGAAAAATAGAGCAATATAGCTTAACAAAATTAGGCATGCTCTGTGGATCGAACTTTCAGCAGTAAAGAAATAACTCAAACAAAAGAGTTAATAACATAAGGGGAATTGTTACATAAACATGCTAAATATAATCTAGTCTACAGTGTACTTTGTATTAGGTGAAAATTTTAGATAAAGGTAAAAGGAAATAGGAAGATAGCTTATTTGGAACATGGCTTTTAAAACAACTAGTATCACAAATGTAAAGTGATGTAGAAATAAAAGAGACTCATAGTAAGCAACAAAATCTCACCTGAATTGTTTGGCGATGTTGCTTGTAGATATCTATCTTAACTGTTGATTTCTTCAAATCTGGTTCGTCACTCTTCGTGACAGAATAGTGTAGGTGTTCCTAAGGCATTGAAGTTAATGGTAAAACAAGTCCTAGTCGGAACATATCTCAAATTTAGTGTAACAAAAAACAAGAGACAATTTTGTCAGGGCAGACTACAAATTTCAAATTAATTAATTAAATCTAATTGAATGATATAACTGTTATAATGAGCTATTACCAAGGTTGTCAAATTGGGCTTCATATGTTTTAATCATGAATTGCAATAATAGACACAAAAATCAACATAGATAAAAAAAAATTCTATCTTGGAACAATTTTTACATCTACAATAAAGATACTGTAACATTCAATTATCAATGGAGCACATTGATCATGATTCATAACAAAAAAATGAAGGAAAGAAATGAAATGAACAGCAAGACATTTTCTCGCTTATATGATATATTTGTCATGCCTCATAATATCATAATAACCATAATTTTAGCATTTCATTAAAAAAATAATTTGAATTCACTAAGTTTCCTGATTGTAACTACCTCAAAACATTCATTTCTATGCGTAAATTCACATAATATCAGTTTCGAGATGTAGTTTAAGCAAATTTAATTTAAAATAATATGCATTGTCAGATCTATTCTGAGGGAAATTATTTGAGGTTGACATATGGATTGCATCTTACTATTGAAGTACATCCAAAGCCTATATTAGTATAGTAACATTTAGATCCTTAAACATTTTCATTACATTAAATATAATTTCTTATAGAGTAATAAATAAAGTTACAAAATATATCTACAAACAAATTGTTAGTTTTTGTCTGAATAGCAAAGTCTTACACAACAAACCAAAGAGCATAAGATGCTATAAATCTACTTGTAAACTACTAATAGGGTTGGCAGAAAATTATGCTCTACTGGACAATGTTCTTAGTTTCAAACTCATCAACAGTTAGTGAATGAATGAAGTTATCAAGAAATTAGTTGGGTCCTACATAAAAGAAATGATCAAAGCTCAACTAAACCAAGCTAATGCAATTTGCGAATCTAATAGAGCTCACGTACAAGTTTGGGAATCCAAAGGGAAACATCCAAGAATGAAGATAACAACCAAGCCTTACCTGAAAACCCACACACCAAGCTTTCCTCTGCCCCTTTCTGTTTCGATCAGAAGAAACTCAGCCACATGCAAGAGCCCTAATTTCCAGAAATCCCTAGGAAGAGGACTAGGTTAGCTCCAACTCACGGTACCAAAAATAATCAATAGCGATCTCAACTCACTAGGAGGGCCGCTGGCAGTGGCACTCAGCCGGGAAGGAGCAATTCGCCTGTCGTAGCTAGCGATGAAGATGCGGTGTTGATGCAGGGTACTGCTTGCCTGGGCGTCAGTAGCTAGGGCACGCGATCGAGGAAGAAGAAAAGGTAAGTGAGGAGGCGTCGCCTCCTTGCTTGCGCGATGAAGAAGAAGAGAGCGAGAGGAGTCGGGGCTCACCTCGCGAGGGTGAAAGGAAGCGCCGCTCTCGGGGCTTCCTTGGACTCGGGCGATGAAGAAGGGGGAGAGGCGTCGACTCGTGGTTGCGAGGGGTTTGTGTGAGAGAAGCAGAAATGGTCGGGGGTTTGGGTGGTTGGCGGGCGAGGAAGAGAAAAGATTAGGGGTTTGTGCGACGAGAAAAAAGATGATTAAGGATCGAAAAATAAGAGAATGAGGATTCAATAGTTCGTTGTTTTTTTGTAGTTGGATATCCACCGGTGATTTTGTTTATTGCTTGAACAGCACAACAATACAACAACAACAGTTTAATATAACTGTTGTCTATTGACATAATAGACAACATTTTATCACATCAGTTGTTGTAAATCCCGCCTATAGACAACAGTTATTTTATAACTGTTGTCGTTGAGTATACATACGACAACATTTTGTTATTACTGTTGTCTTTTTACGTATACAGACCAACAACAACAACGGTTAATACTAAAACTGTTGTTAAATTGACATAAGACAACACTTTATCAAAAAACCGTTGTCGATTATGTGTTGTTGAATGCAAAAATTCTAGTAGTGTCATGCTATTAGTGTTGTCACTATTTTTATTTTATAGTGACATTAAGAATTGTCATAAGTGATAAGACTTTAGACGACATAACTATAGAGGACATTTTAACTTAATGCCACTATATCAAAAATGTCAGTATAAGTAATATATGATGACACTTTTCAATGTCATTAAAAGCATTTTTTCTTGTAATATTTGCAAGTGCTCAAAATTTACCAAGAAGAAGGGGAAAGTGGCACTCAAGGCTAAAGAAAAATTAAAGGAAGCATTACTCATGATACGCAAAGGCAAGGAGCACATTGTGTGTTTCCTTTGTAATAAAAAGGGGCACTATCAAAATCAATGCTCAAAAGGGAAAGTTCAAAGAAGTGCCCAAGGAGTAAGCTCAAGTAAAGGAGGAGCTTCAAAAGTCAACACTAAGGTACCATTAGTTAATGCCACTTATTTAAATCATGATAATACATTCTAGAAATAATTTCTATCACTTTGGTGTTGTTTATTATGAAAATAGGAAGCATGAAAAAACTAGGAAAAATTATAAGGCATTTCATATTAGAACTACCACTCCTAGGATTAGAAATAAATTTTATCATCTTGGTGTTAATTATTATGAAAATAGTAATTTTCATGAGCACAATGAAAATTTTAGGACACTTAATCGCAGATCACCAAAATCTAGACCTAAAAGGAAAAACATTCAAGGCAAAAATAGAACATCTAAGTTCGAGGACTAATGATCAAGAATCAAGTTTTAAGGTCAAAACTTGATAAATTAGAAAAGTCCCTTAAAAGAATTAAAAATTTATTTAAGAGATCCAAAGAGCAAACCCAAGGTTTAGGAAATCAAAACCCTCTAAAGGCAAGAAAGATTTGGGATACAAACCAAGAGTCACAGAGGATATGTCATCCTATCATAGAGTTCCATATAGGTATGAAACTAAATCTAGGTCTAAGAGTCAAGACAAGATCACAAGAGAAGTCATCCCTAGAGTTGACTAAGATGAGACTAGCTTGACTAAGGCTTCTAAGAAACCTAGGAAAGCCATTAGGAAGGTATTAAGGGAGGATAGTCCTAGTGAATACCTAAAACACCTAGGAAGTACCAATAGATTTTGGGTTCTTAAGAATATATTCTCTACATACTAGATGGGTTTAAAATGTGTCAACTCTAATTGGAAGGGTAGTTAACCCAACCACGGTGAAGTTGACACTTTGGAGCATTTTTAAGGTATTATGATATTTTGAAAATGAGGAATGGACTTATTTACTCTTAAAGAGTAAAATTGCGCCATATTAAAATTTTGAAATATTTGAGTTTGATCAAATTGACACAAATAGAATAAAATTCAAAGAAATGTCAAGTTGAGAGTTTTGACATTTTCTTTGAAAATTTAGGGCAAAGTAAGGTGATTATTAGCTTAGTGATTAGCTTAAGATACTTATATAGTAAATCTAGGCTTTTTTCAGTAAAAATGTCATGATTTTTATGCTCTATCATATACTATGACATCATATTTAAACAAAAATATCATATATCATGTCATACATACATCATGTAGCTATGATAGTCTTTCTATTTGAAAATATGCATTTGATGTATGTCATGATCGTTATCATGTATTATCTCAATTTCTTGAAATTAAGGACATTAATATTAATTGATATCCTAGGTTATATGGTCAAAGTTTAAAATGTCCAGTTAGAAATGCATGAGCCCTTAGTTTTGGAAAATCTTAATTTTTACATCTCACAAGACTATAAGTTGACTTGTATATGTATTAAGACACATAAGATACAAGTGAATTGATTGGAAAATGAATAAAACTCAAGGTGTTAATTAAGTGTATCTATTCTTCATCAAAACAATGAGAAAGTGAAGTCCAATAATTGGGAAAGCTAATGTACAAGTCATATCCATTTAGTCCAAAGATCATAGTTGGAAATTATTTTTTGAAAATTATTTCAAAACTATTTAGAAAACCTTGGTGAAATCTATTCTTTGATACAACTCATCATTGATTAAGTGGATACAAAATGGAATGAAATATTAAAGTTTTTCAAGTCCATTGAGCCAAGATTAAGTTTTTCAAGTCAATCTTTGAAAAAGAAAGCTATTTTCATTTAAAAAAATATTTTTCCATGATAGTATATGATATAAATAATATTTATGAAAATTTCATAATTTTTCAATAATCATAGAATTATTTATGATTTTCTGAAGTTGAATTTGAAATTATTTTCAAAAATCAGAAAAATCAAAAATGGTAATTGATTGGATCAATCGATTACACCCACGCCAATCGATTGATCAATCGATAGGTAATGTATTTTTGCGATCAGAAACTCACAAAATTGATCAACTGGTTGATTGGAATGGCTGTAATCAACTGTCACGCAACGTCAATCGATTCGGATAGGCTGTAATCGATTGATAACTGAAACCAATGATTAGAAATCCTAATTTTGGCTAATTTTGGATGATTTTAGTCCATTGAGCCAAGATTAAGTATTTCACTATTCCAAATCCTATGAAATACTTTTAAAAGTATTTATGGGTAATTTTCATGATGAAAATAAGGAAGGAATAGTTGAAAAAAACCAAATTGGAGTTAAGGGGAGGTTTAAGTTTAAGTTTATAATTTGTAAACCTCATGACTTCACTTTAAGTTCAACTAAAGTGTTATCAACTCAAAATTATTATTGATACAATTATAGAAGTTAGAGCATGTTTTGAGGAGGAGATTCTATTTAAAAGCATGATTTTCATTAAAGACAAGGATAAGAAAGCAGTGAAGATTAGAGATCTTCATTGTGATGGATATATACTCAAGGTTGAGCATAGGAGACAATGAAAGGTATGGAACATTCATTGGGTACCTTTGAATAAATTGACTCTCGGGGAGAATTTTTTATATATGTCAAAGGGGGAGAAAATATAGGGTTTAAGTTGGAAACCCTCATTGAAGATGAAAGTTAAGTTAAAATGTTATTTAACTTAAACATATTGTCAAAAATCAAAAATAGAGAGATTGTTGGTGCAATCATCGTCAAGTCAAGGTTGACCAGTTTCACTAAGCTCGGGATGACTTGAGATTGAGTTTTAATATTTGACAATGATATTTAGACTACGTGTGAATGATAAGTCAAGTAGGTCAAGATTGACCAGAGACTTGACTAGTGAAGTTCTAACTTGAGGGTTAGGCAAAGAAAAGTCTAAGGTAGTTTAACTGAGAGATAAACACATGGCACAAGCAAAAGACCTACTAGGACTAAGCAGACCTAGTTGGGAACTAGGTGAAGTCCAAAATGGGTTAGCTGGGAGCTAAACACTTGGCATGGATGAGTTAGAAAAATATGAAATTGACCATTAGTGTAAACTACACCAACAATCTCTCCCTTTTTGATGCAATGACAACATGGGTTAAAGTTAGAAAAATAGCAACAATAATAATGAGATGCAATGACATGCTCTAAAATTAGGGTTGGTTTCAAATATTTTTAATTTTCTAACTTGTAACCCTTGACCCTCCCCGTTTGGCATTCATTAAAAAAAATGGACAATTATTCATAAATTAAGACAATTAGTATAAAGTAAATCAAGGTTAGAAACTAATTAGCAACAATTTGATCAAGAGGAGGTGTAACATTCTAAAATTAGTGAAAGAAACTAAGTGTAAATATTAAGCTAGTGAAAAATACTTAAAACTAAGTATTTTTAAGTGAAAAAATTAAGCTAGTGAATAATTTCAAATCTTTTAAAGAGCTAATTCAAGCAATAATGTTAAAGTTTCAAATCAAAAGATAATTTTTCAAAAATGAAAGTTCAAACTAAGCATCTATTGGAGAAATAACTATTTTCGAAGTAGATTTTGAAGATAAGTTTAGGTAAAAACAAAAAAGAAAATCTTTCAAATATATTAGAAAATTTACAACATCTTTTGGAAATTAAGTTTTCATAACCAAGTTAATTAGTAATTTTCAAAAATAAAGTGAACAAGTAAAAAAAAGAAAAGATATAGTTTGTTAAAATATGTTCAGTTAAAGGATTATTTTTCAAAAATATTTTAAACCTATTTTTCAAAAAGATGATTTGAACACCAACTTAAGAACATAACAATCAACTTTTAAAAATAAAACATTCTGAAAATAGAATTTTCTAGGTTAAAACATTTTAAAATTTAGAAACTTAAATAAAAGAAGAAATATAATAAATTTTAATTTTAATACTCCCCCTAAACCAATTAATTGCATGTCCTTAATTACATGCTTTTTAAAAATATATATAGATTTGAAAGCATGATTAGGTTTGAAAAAGTTAGGTTAAAAACAAATTCTTAATTTTGAAATGGAATTTTCAAAAGATGTCTAAGTACGAGGTATAAGTTTAGTCTAGCATGTATGAGGAAAGAAATAACTAAATAGATTATATAAAGCATGTCCCAGTCCAAACTACAACATCAGTCAAACCACAAAGTCAGCCAAATGCAAGTAAAACAGAAATAAATTAGGTCTCATATGGAGGAGGTGAAGATAGAGGAGTGAAGGTCCGCATCAAATCCTCCATCCTATGGAATCCTGTGGTGATCTGAGTGTGTACTCCTATGATTGACTCTCGAATCTCTTCACAAAGTCTGACAATTGTACTTCAGACCTCCTCGCAAAGGTCGAAAATATATTGCCAGATTGTTAGTGAGGAGTCCTCGAGTCGGGTAAGTCGCTGCCCAATAGACCTAGTGAAGTCGAATTCGTAAAGATCTAGAAATGTAATGTCTGAGAACTCCTCGTCTACCTCCTCGACTGCCTGCTTAGTTGGTTGCTCGCCTGCTCTAACTGGTTGATCGAATGGCTGATCGACTATTGGATCGAATCTCTGCTCGACTGCTACAACTAGCTCGACAGGTCCGACAAGTGGAGCACCCCCTCTCCAAGATAGAATCCCCTCAGCACTGACATCTATCTGAGCTAAGGACATGTGTCACTGACCTATAAAGTCATACTCACTCAGTGGAGTGAGTGGCCCCTGGGAGATGTCAATACCTATGGCTACGAATAGGGTTGTCAGGACGTGGCATAGGACATATGAACTCTTTTCTTGCCACAGTACTTGATGCATGGATTATGTTGTGGAAGATATGGGAGGCTATGTCAATCTCCAATCTCTGTCGTAGAGCATAAAGAAAGAATGAGTGAGACAGACGGATGGTTGACACATCCCAAGATGTGACTGGCAAAATATAGGCAGTGAGAAATCGATATAGAATGTAATCCTGGACTCTAAGAGATAGTTGTTGGATCGAGAATTGCGAGAGAGGGGGGGGTGAATGTCGCAAATCGTTCGGATTTAAAAAAGAGTAAGTGCGCAGCGGAAATAAGACACAAAAACAATGCTAACACGGTCGTTTTACTTGGTTCGGAGCCTGTGTCGACTCCTACTCCAAGGCCCACGGTCGTTGACCGTTTTCTGCGGGCAATTCTATACGTTCGAGAAAGTTTACAATAAAATGTATTACAGAATCAGCCTAGTAAACTTAATTAAGCTCTTCGTTACCGACGTCCGGTGTAGATCGAAGTGTTGGAGCAGCAGGACGTCGTCAGCTCGAGTTGGAAGAGTTCTGGAGCGTGTCGTGGAAGCAGAAGAGCGTGGAAGCGTCGCAGTAATTGATGCTCTGAAGAAGGAGGTCGAGGGCCCTTTATATAGGGCCTGGGGGTGCCCTGGTCGACGGGGGCGCCCCCCCACGTGGCAGTAGATCCGGTTATTGCTCGGTCGCCGTCTGATCCCCTTATCCTCAGGATCCGGTTTGACCGGGGCGCCCGGATGGCTCGGGGCGCCCGCATTGACCGGTCAAAGCCTCATCTCCTCGGCTTTGCAGGGATGCGCTTCGGCAGCTGGCAGTGGGGGCGCCCGCGACACGCGGGGCGCCTGCGACAAGCGGGGCGAAGCGCGTTCGCAGGGATGCGCTTCAGCAGCTGGTAGTGGGGGCGCCCGCGACACGCGGGGCGCCCGCGACAAGCGGGGCGAAGCGCGTTGAGGTTCTTACAGACTTGGGTTGACCTTGGGGGCGCCCGGATCGTCCGGGGCACCCTGCTCAGCTTCTGCCTCACTCCTTTGAGGCTCTCTGAGCTGCAGATACTCAGTCCTTCGATCCTGCATCCAGGGTTAGTTCAAATAACAATTATATTATTATTTTATACAGCCTTAGCTGTCTTGGTTCTGACTTTGGTCTCCAAAATGGAGCCCTAAGTCGAACCGACGCCTAATGTTCCCTCAAGGGGAACGCGTCCTCACCTACTCCTCTCGGGAGAATTTACCTGGTGCCAACCGGATCCTCCAGTTGGACATTTGCCCGGCAGTCCTTCGCTAGGTCTTGAGTTACCAAGCTGCCCTTCGCTTGGTGCCTAGCAGCCCTTCGCTAGGTCTTTTCTTCTGGCAGCCCTTCGCCAGTGCCTAGCATTCCTTCGCTAGGGCTCGTCCATTCTGGCAGTCCTTCGCCAGTGCCTAGCATTCCTTTGCTAGGGTTTTTCCTGTCTGGCAGTCCTTCGCCAGTGCCTAGCATTCCTTCGCTAGGGCTTTTCCTGTCTGGCAGTCCTTCGCCAGTGCCTAGCATTCCTTTACTAGGGCTTTTCCTGTACACTCAAGAAACTTGTTAAACAACAAGTAACCCTTAACTTTTGAACCCTTTTGCCAATATCAAAACACAGGTTTAACTTGGGTGCAATCTGCACCAACAATCTCCCCCTTTTTGATATATGGCAACCTAGTTCAAAGAGTTAAGGGAAGAAAAAAAATGCTGAAATTGAAATCCTAAGTTAGATTCCCTCCCCCTGGAAGAAATCTCCCCCTAGGTTTTTCAAAAATAGGTGATGTGAGTTAAGTACTTAGAAGATTTCATGTTTTGATAATAAGTTGGGAAATCTGCTAAGTTTTTCGAAAAGATGTTCTAAGTTTGGAAGGCTTAGAAAACTTTAGACAAATTTCTAGTTTTAGAAACATTTCAGACTTTGGAAAATTTTCAGTTTTGGAAAAACTTCAGACTTAGAAAATTTTCAGTTTTGGAAAAACTTCAGACTTAGAAAATTTTCAGTTTTGGAAAAACTTCAGACTTAGAAATAATTCAGAGTTTAGAAATTTTTACAGGATAAATTTAAGCTTCTAACTTTGAGGTTAAACTTTTTGAATAAAGGAAAAAATTTGAAAAAAACTTTTTTTTTTTGGTTTCCCTCTTTCCTTTCCAACTCTCCCCCTTTGTCATATATCAAAAAAAATGCAGAAAAATATTTGCAATAATTAAATCATTTTGCTGTACTGAATCAAACTGGAACCTAAGTCTGGTTAACTCTTTAGGGACTTGTCTAACCCAATTAGCTACTTACTAACTGTTATAAACAGTAGCTTTTACTAGGGTTAGTCAAGTTAAGTGAGCTGTTCAAGTTAGATTTGTCTAAACTTGACACTTAACCTGATTGCTGTTCAGTTTGTATTTAGTGCCCCAACTTCTGCAGATGCACTGACTTAAAGCATCTTGAGTTAAGGCAAAGACCTAAGCATCTCAACCCTTTCTAGGTTATCACTTAAAGTACCCTAAGGTGCTTGTGAGATGCTGGCTTCTAGATCTATAGGTGCATGCAATTCTAGGGTTAGAGCCTAGGCTAAGTCCATTTCGAAGAAAATCCTAGTTTTGAAGGGGGTTGTTTTTTTGAAATAAAACTAAGTCAAGAAAAAAATTTTAAAACCAAAGTAACATTTTTTAAGATTAAGTAAGAAAACGTTTAAAATAAACACCATTTTAAAATCAATTTAAAACATTTTAAAATTAAAGTGAAAACCAAATGATTCTATTCTACTAAGCATAATCCTAGCTGCCTTCTTAGTGAGCTAAACTCAGATTCAGGTAGGGGTTTAGTGAATATGTCAGCTAGGTTGGACTTGGTGTCTACATGCTTAAGGACTATTTCACCCCTAGCTACGTGATCTCTTACAAAGTGATGTTTTACTTCTATGTGTTTGGTTCTAGAATGTTGTATTGGGTTTTTGGTTAAGTTAATTGAGCTAATATTGTCAATATTGACTTGGGTCTGATTGTAGTCTAGCTGAAAGTCCTTAAGGGTGTGCATCATCCATAGGAGTTGAGCTACACACTCTCCTAAGGCTACATATTCAGCTTCAGTTGTGGATAGAGCAACACAGTGTTGCTTTCTACTGCACCAACTTACTAAGCTGTTTCCTAAAAGTTGACAGCTTCCACTTGTACTTTTTCTATCTAATTTACAACCAGCATAGTCAGAATCAGAGTATCCTGATAACTTAAAGGATGAAGTCCTAGGGTACCAAATCCCTACATTTAGGGTGCCCTTAATGTATCTTAAAACTCTTTTTAGGGCTGCTAAGTGAGTTTCCTTAGCACAGGTTTGGTACCTAGCACACATTCCTACTGAAAAAAGTATATCAGGTCTGCTGGCTGTAAGGTATAGTAGACTTCCTATCATACTTCTATAAAGTTTTAGGTCTACTGGGTTGCCATCAGGGTCATTATCTATTTTCACATTTGTGGCCATTGGGGTACTTATACTTTTAGAGTTATCCATTTTAAATTTCTTAATTAGTTCTTTAGCATATTTAGATTGATGTACATAATTTCCATCCTTAGTTTGTTTGATTTGTAACCCTAGAAAAAAGTTGAGTTCCCCAACTAAACTCATTTCAAACTCATTTTCCATTATTGTTACAAATTCTTTTAGAAATTTAGAGTTAGTTGATCCAAATATTATATCATCTACGTAAATTTGGGCAATAAATATATCCTTTTTTAAAATTTTAACAAACAAGGTTGGGTCAATTTGACCTTGTTTGAATTCTTTAGAGATCAGGTAATTGGATAATCTTTCATACCAGGCTCTGGGTGCTTGTTTTAGTCCATAAAGGGCTTTACTAAGTTTGTAGACATGATCGGGTTTTTCTATATCCTCAAATCCTGGGGGTTGTCCTACATAAACTTCTTCCTTAATAAGCCCATTTAAGAAGGCTGACTTTACATCCATTTGGTATAATTTAAATCCTTTATGGGATGCAAAGGCTAGTAACATCCTAATAGACTCAAGTCTAGCTACAGGGGCGTAGGTTTCATCATAATCCAACCCTTCTACTTGGCTGAATCCCTTAGCTACTAAGCGGGCTTTATTTCGGACTATTTCACTTTGATCGTTTAACTTATTCCTAAATACCCACTTAGTGTCAATTACGGATTTGCCCTTAGGTTTAGGTACTAACTCCCAGACTTGGTTTCTCTCAAATTGGGCTAACTCTTCTTGCATGGCTAAGATCCAGTCAGGATCAGGTAGGGCTTCCTCAATAGTCTTAGGTTCAATCTTTGAAATCATGACTATTTGACTAAGATTTCTATAGGAAGCTCTAGTTCTGACTCCTAAGGTTGGATCACCTACAATTTGGTCAGTTGGGTGACTGAGTCTGGGTTTCTTGGTTTTTCTAGTACTTGGCTCAGCTTCAGGTCCAGCTGGTCCAATAAGTTCAATTCTGGGTTCATTGGTTGGTTCAACTGATTCAGAAGTTGGTTCAATTGTTAAGTCATTAAAGGGTTCAGTTAGGGTTTCAGAGTTATCTTCTTGATCAGTATTTGGTGAAGCTAAGTCAGAATTATCAGATTTTGGGTAAGTTTCTTCATCAAATATTAAGTTGGTTGTTTCTTCAATTTTCTTAGTTATTTTGTTGTAGACTCTATAAGCTCTACTTGTTGTAGAGTATCCTAAAAAGATACCTGGGTTTGACTTGGATTGGAATTTTCCAAGATAGTCTTTGGTATTAAGAATATGGACTTTGCATCCAAAGACTCTAAGATAGTGTAGGTTTGGAAGTCTATGGTAGTAAAGTTCATAGGGTGT
Organism: Boesenbergia rotunda; assembly: GCA_024364735.1. Classification (NCBI taxonomy): domain Eukaryota; kingdom Viridiplantae; phylum Streptophyta; class Magnoliopsida; order Zingiberales; family Zingiberaceae; genus Boesenbergia; species Boesenbergia rotunda. The sequence goes on along the minus strand of JAGFNQ010000725.1, from coordinate 48,868 downwards.
TTTATTAATCCTTTTATTAAATAGAATCCTATTTTGGATATAGCAAGCTGTGCTAATTGCTTCTGCCCAATAGTGGTTAGGTAGGTCAAATTCATTGAGCATAGCCCTAGCAGCTTCCTGTAGGGTTCTATTCTTCCTTTCTACTATGCCATTTTGTTGGGGGGTTCTAGGACATGAAAATTCGTGCTTATATCCATTTACTTTGCAGAATTCTTCGAATCTTTGATTCTCGAATTCTCCCCCGTGGTCAGACCTAAGTCTTTTGATTTTGGTATCATTTTGATTTTCAATCAATTTACAAAAGTTGTTAAATAGGTTCAGGGTTTCATCTTTGGTCTTTAGAAACCTGACCCAGGTGAACCTAGAGTAGTCGTCAATTATCACTAAGCAGTATCGGTTTCCACTTAGTGACTTGGCTCCATGTGAATCAAATAGGTCAAGGTGTAGGAGCTCAAGTGTGGTTTGGGTTTGATCAGATTGGATCAATTTGTGACTAGACTTGGTTTGTTTGCCTTGATTACAGGATTCACATATTAGGTTTTCATTATTCTTAATTTTGGAGACACCTTTGACTAAGCCAAGTTGGGTAATTTTTGAGATAGTTCTTAGATTGGTATGACCTAATCTCCTATGCCAGAGTTTTGATTGTTCTAACTGTGTTAACATGCATTTGGGTATAAGGGGAAGATTTATAGTGTATACATTGTTTTTCCTAGTGCCCTTAAGCATGATTTCTGAGTTTTGTGCATTTCTAATCAGGCAATTAGAATTGTTGAAAGTAACTAAATAACCAGAGTCACATAACTGACTTATGCTAAGTAAGTTAAAATTGAAGTTTTCCACCAATAGAACTTTCTTAATAATGAAATTGGATTTAAGTTCAATATTACCTGACCCAATTACCTTGAGTGTAGCATTGTTACCAAATGCCACTGAGCCCAGGTTTTTGAACTTGAGTTTAGTGAACTTCAATTTGTCCCCAGTCATATGTTTGGAGCACCCGCTATCTAACATCCATTGGTCCAAATCTTTATGTTCCTACACATAAAGAATTTTTGATGATTTGGATCCAATTTAAGTTAGGGATAGCTTAAATTGAGTTTCACTTCCTAGTCTGTCTCACCCCAGTCTAGGGTTTTCAATCACGTTAACCTTAAGGTTTTTGTGAGACAGGTTTGAGAGTAGAAATTAGTTTTGAAAAGGAATTTCAATTTATTTTCGAAAAAGTTCTTTATTTTTGAAAACAGATTTTTAAAATAAGTTTAGAAATTTTGAAAAATAGATTAAGTGATTTTTGAAAAAGAAATGAGTTTAAGAAGTAGAAATTTTGAAAACAGATTAAGAGTTTTTCAAAAAAGAGATAGGTTTGAAAACAGATTAGAATCTATAATTATTTGAACTTTGAGTTAGATTCGAATTTGACAAAAGGTAATTTGAATTTGAATTTCAGAAATTGGCTTCCAGGTCTTGGCGAGGCACTAGGCCTTCTTTGGTCGTAGCCTTATGGGATCATCCACCCTTTCCTTGACAAAGCCTTTTAATGAAATTTCATTTTCAAATTAAATTAAGTCATTTTCTGGTCTAACTAGCTTGGGTCTTGGATCGGTAGCTTCGGCTGGTTTCACCAGTCTAAAGAGACCAAGTAGACTTGATCTTATTAGAGTTGGTTTCCCCAACGTACTATCATCTCACCTCCTCCCAATACTATGTTTTCAAGTTTCAAGTAATTTCGTCCTTAAATCTAAGTATTCCTTAAATCTAAGCATGGCAATTTGCAAAAAAAATTAAATAAACAAACAATCAATCAATTAAAAAAAATTATCTAATTATAAAAATTGTATTGATTTTGGCTCCCCCTGGACTAAAGCCTCTCTATGGGTTAGGCAAGATGTGAATCTTGTCCTTGGGGATCCAAAATTGATTTGAACCAGTTGGTTTAGTCAGGCACAGTTTTGGCACCCATGCCTGAACCTTAGGTCTTGACTGGTTCAGTACAGCAAAGTAAGATCTTTGCCGAGATTTGGTTCTATAGCCAAGTCCGGATCGGTTTAGAACAGACTTCTGTTTTCCCAGAATCATATCAAGATTCTTAGAACCAGAAGTGAATCGTTCTAAAGCTATTCTTAAGTCCTTAACTTGAGTTTTTAGGGAGGAATTCTCTGATTCAAGTTTTTCAACTTGATCAGGGGTTCCTTCCTGAAGTTTCTCAGTTAAGGATTTAGAATCAGCTCCCTCTTTCAGGAGTTTTACTTCCTGTCAGAGGGACTCGATTCGGAGTTTGGCTTTCGCCAAATCTCGGGATAGATAGGAAATAAGCGAATTCAATTGCAATTTTGAAAAACCCGTTACCCTTATTTCGCCGTCGTCGGAGAATGTCAGCTTGTCGTCGTCTCGGTCCGAGTCTGAGACAGTCTCAATTTGATCCAAACGGTCAGGGCTAGAAGATTGGACTGGGGTGCTTCTTCTTCTTCTTCTGAGGAAGACTCGTCCCAGGTTGCTTGGAGTGCCTTCTTCTTTCTGGTCTTTTTGGACTCCTTTAGACTTGGACATTCAGTCTTGTAGTGGCCCTTCTTCTTGCATTCGTAGCAGGTTACGTTGGGCTTTTGTTTGTCAGTTGCCGGTTCAGCTTGTCCGTCCTTTCTTCGGCTTGTTCTCCGTGTGTTGGTTTGGTTCTTCAACTTTTTGTAGTAGCTTCGAGCTAGCCGGACCAGTTCAGATTGATCTTCTTCTTGATCTTCTGTTTCTAAATCTGAGGTAGATTCAGGTTCAACTTGAGTTTTCTTCTTGGTCGTCTTTCCTGTTTTCCCTGCAAAGAAGGCTATACTTTTCTCGACCAAATTGCAGTTAGTCTGTTCATGCAGCTCAAGTTCAGAAAATAACTCATCTAATTTAATTTTTGAAAGATCCCTAGAGACCTTGTATGCATCTACCATAGATGCCCACAAGGTGGTCCTAGGGAACGCGTTTAGGGCATACCTTATAAGATCACGGTTTTGAACCTGGTGACCTATTGCGTGAAGACCGTTCATCAGTTCTTGGATTCTGGCGTGGAGCTGGGCTGCTGTCTCGTTATCTGCCATTTTGATAGTGAAGAGCTTGTTCAGTAGCAGATCCCGTTTGTTGATCCTCGTATCTGAAGTTCCTTCGTGGAGCTTGATCAGTTTAGCCCATAGCTCCTTGGCACTGTTGAATGGGCCTACGCGGTTCAGCTCCTCTTTTGTCAGTCCGCATTGAAGGGTCTGAGTTGGTTTGGCGTCAGCTTCAATCTTGCGTTTAAGGGCAGTGTCCCACTCTGAGTAGTTTTGTGGTACGCCTTCAGCATTTGTGGGAATCATCAGTCCAGACTGGATGATTATCCACATGTCCACCTGAGTTTTCAGGTGGACCTCCATTCGACTTTTCCAGTAAGGAAAGTCTTCTCCACTGAAAAGTGGAGGTCTGGCGGTGCTAAAACCTTCTTGGATGGCCATTTGTTAACTTCTGAAATAGCAAAAGAACAACAAAAATATTCCAAGACTTGGTCTTGGATTAGTAGTGCAGGAACAATAAATAAAAACAAATTTCAAGGGGTGTTGCACCAACCTTGAAATAAAAACTCGAACGAAAATATATATAAATTTTTATTTTAAAAAATGAGAGAGAAAACAAAAGAAATCCGAAAAATTTTCAAACTGGTGGTTGCACCAAGTTTGAATTCCCCGCTCTGATACCACTTGTTGGATCGAGAATTGCAAGAGAGGGGGGGGGTGAATGTCGCAAATCATTCGGATTTAAAAAGAGTAAGTGCGCAGCGGAAATAAGACACAAAAACAATGCTAACACGGTCGTTTTACTTGGTTCGGAGCCTGTGTCGACTCCTACTCCAAGGCCACGGTCGTTGACCGTTTTCTGCGGGCAATTCTATACGTTCGAGAAAGTTTACAATAAAAAGTATTACAGAATCAGCCTAGTAAACTTAATTAAGCTCTTCGTTACCGACGTCCGGTGTAGATCGAAGTGTTGGAGCAGCAGGACGTCGTCAGCTCGAGTTGAAAGAGTTCTGGAGCGTGTCGTGGAAGCAGAAGAGCGTGGAAGCGTCGCAGTAATTGATGCTCTGAAGAAGGAGGTCGAGGGCCCTTTATATAGGGCCTGGGGGCGCCCTGGTCGACGGGGCGCCCCCCCACGTGGCAGCAGATCCGGTTGTTGCTCGGTCGCCGTCTGATCCCCTTATCCTCGGGATCCGGTTTGACCGGGGCGCCCGGATGGCTCGGGGCGCCCGCATTGACCGGTCAAAGCCTCATCTCCTCGGCTTCGCAGGGATGCGCTTCGGCAGCTGGCAGTGGGGGCGCCCGCGACACGCGGGCGCCCGCGACAAGCGGGGCGAAGCGCGTTCGCAGGGATGCGCTTCGGCAGCTGGCAGTGGGGGCGCCCGCGACACGCGGGGCGCCCGCGACAAGCGGGGCGAAGCGCGTTGAGGTTCTTACAGACTTGGGTTGACCTTGGGGGCGCCCGGATCGTCCGGGGCGCCCTGCTCAGCTTCTGCCTCACTCCTTTGAGGCTCTCTGAGCTGCAGATACTCAGTCCTTCGATCCTGCATCCAGGGTTAGTCCAAATAACAATTATATTATTATTTTATACAGCCTTAGCTGTCTTGGTTCTGACTTTGGTCTCCAAAATGGAGCCCTAGGTCGAACCGACGCCTAATGTTCCCTCAAGGGGAACGCGTCCTCACCTACTCCTCTCGGGAGAATTTACCTGGTGCCAACCGGATCCTCCAGTTGGACTTTTGCCCGGCAGTCCTTCGCCAGGTCTTGAGTACCAAGCTGCCCTTCGCTTGGTGCCTAGCAGCCCTTCGCTAGGTCTTTTCTTCTGGCAGCCCTTCGCCAGTGCCTAGCATTCCTTCGCTAGGGCTCGTCCATTCTGGCAGTCCTTCGCCAGTGCCTAGCATTCCTTTGCTAGGGCTTTTCCTGTCTGGCAGTCCTTCGCCAGTGCCTAGCATTCCTTCGCTAGGGCTTTTCCTGTCTGGCAGTCCTTCGCCAGTGCCTAGCATTCCTTTGCTAGGGCTTTTCCTGTACACTCAAGAAACTTGTTAAACAACAAGTAACCCTTAACTTTTGAACCCTTTTGCCAATATCAAAACACAGGTTTGACTTGGGTGCAATCT